>JAMWET010006960.1:0-292500 GCA_024036415.1 Prochilodus magdalenae | reverse complement strand
TGTATATAGCAATATAAAATAAAAGATATAAATATGAGAAAACACGGATTAAAGACCACTGAGCAGATCTGGGAACTGTCTGGGTGTGGCTTGTTTCACATCTTGCTGTCCTGTACTCATAGCCTGCTCTGCCACTCATGCATAACTAACATTATTATCCAGCTGACATGTGACGCTAAATAAAGAAAAAACTGGTGAACAAATGTGCAGATGGATAGACGAAAAAAATGGATGGATGCCCTTCCACCTTAAATGATTCAGCAGTTACTACAATACCTCAGATACTAGAATGTAACCGCTGCACCATTTGAGGTGAAACAGGAAACTTAGGACCGGGAAATTAGAAGCTGATTTAAGCCCAATATTGGGTCTACAGCTAGGAAGTCCTTATTAGAAAATCTTACTAGCATTAAAATTCGAGTTAGGTTATTTTAATCACATTATCAGGGGGAATTAAGATTATACAAAAAAAATGCAACAAAACTTTTTAAAAGTTTTTAAACGATTACATAAAGTATTGGGCTATGTCATTGGTATAGCGAACAAAACAAAAAGTCTCGCAAATTTAATTTAATTTAATTTAGAACAATACCACCACAATACTGAAAACTTTGATCATTCTGCTCACTACAGTCATGATATTACATTTTCATACCATCTCATTTCTATTGCTACTATTTGCCTGAAACCTTCCCAACCAATACTACTATCTTTTGTAATGGCACCAGGTGCAGTAGAATTTTTAAAAGCTTTATACTGTACATAATCATGTGTCTTCATCTTTTGCAATTATTCTTTTACATAATCTAAACTCAACAGACATTTACGTTGTATAAAGGTTTATGCAAATACTCCAAAATCCCTAGGAATGAACCTATTTACATTACCTTAGCTTAAAAGTATATATATATATATATATATATATAAAGTGCACAGTGTGAAGGAAGTAGCTGAATCTGCAGGTGTATGAAGCGTACGGTCATACAGGTCTACCAGCAGTGTCTAAAATCCCAGTCTACAGGAAACTCTCCTCAGAATTGTGCCAGGGAAGGCATCCACCAAATCTGGCCCAATGTCCAATTCTTTAATGCAACAGTGGCTGAACAGTGATGTGACCCTCATCCAGAAATGCCAAACTGAATAACAGCTATTATTCATGCTTGTGGAGACAAAAACAAACGCTGGAATACTTGTTTCCCCTCAGTGCGTGTGCATGGAAAGTGTATAAGTAAGGAGTGAGCTAATGCTTTTGTCAGACTAGAGGAAGTAAGATTATGCGTGGGCAAGGAGTGTGCATAATTGTGTGTGTGTGTGTAGGCCAGACATGACAAAGCCTCTGACTAAGGAGAACCTGACAAACTGTCAGCCAGCATCACTATACAGAGCCTAGCAACACCATCTCCAAGACAATGCTCTAATTATGGGCCATTCGCTTCTATATCTGGACGTAAGGACTGCCTAACCTGCCTATACGCACCTCATTATACAGCATGCGTAAGCTAAGATACAAAAACAACACAGACACCTACAACATAAAAAACAAGAGCATACAGCAGAAACGAATGAGCAAAAATCACATCAACAAAGGAAAGGAGCTCGGAAACCCGCAGAGACACACATGCACACGGGCGTACTGGATGTGCTCTCTCGGACACTAAGGGTGGGATTTGTTATTCATACAGACATCTGCACTCAGTATTTGTTTACCAACTGGGTACTCAAATAAGGCAGCGGTTTGGAAAAGGCAAACGAGACGCTGGATGGACTCAAAGGATTAAAGAGGAATTCCACAGATTCCTAAAAGGAATTCCGGCATGATTAAAGCCTTATAATGTAAACAAAGCCATTCAGAGTGGTTTGGTTTGAAATGCTCTGTTCTAGACACCTACTAAGTAAGGGTGTTTACTATGGTGGTGAAAGAAACCAGAGGTCTGATGAGTTGAATGCCTCTAAACATGATCTCCTAGATAGATATTACACAAAATGGTTATGTACGGCTTAGCTGATGCCTGAGGCCACGTTATAAGCCCTAAAACCTGTATTTAAAGTGGACCTGCTGAGCTTATTTATAGTGATCAGAATTTTATGAGAACAGATTTACAAGCTTCAGTTTACCAAAAACACAGTATTCTTCCCATACTGTACTTCTGTATTCACTCTCGGCCTGAAACACTGTTAGAGCTCCTACACCTTCAAGCCCTGCCCACAATGAACCCAATGTGTTCTGATTGGTCTAGCACTAGAGCAGAAGTTCTGCTCCCATGCTGTTCTTTGTGGGTTCTGTGGCTATTCGTACAATGGCTTTGGCTCTGCTGTATTAGTTTGAGCCAGAGTAGCAGAAGAGATCCACCTTTGCAAGCAGGAGGTTTCCCAGTGGTCGGTTTTAACTGTCTCTCTGTGCATTGTGTGAGGGTGTGCCAAGCTTGCCAGTATGACATCATCTTGTAACAGAGAAAAGAGATGAAGGCCTGTTAGGCAGCTGAGAAATATGGTTTCTGTAGGAGAAAGCTTTTCTCTCTGGCATGTACTGTGGACTGTTTACGTGTACAAAAAGCAACTTACTAAAAAAGGGGGAGAAATTGGAAAAGCACAATGGGGCTCTTTTATCATGGATATTAAACAGGCTATATCTGTAGACATCGCAACTCCTGTGTCCTATCACCACCACTGTAAAGCAATCTATAAGTCAGTATGTTTCTCTATAACGGACCATTTCACAGCAAATCTCCCTGGATTATATGGAAGCTATTAAAAAAACAATGTAACCATTTAAACAAATCAGATATTATCTTGACATTTATTTTTTACTGGACATGTGACAAAGAGAAGTTCAGAAAAGCGGCTAAACTATAATATGTTACATCAAATTTACTTAAAACACAAAGATAAATGATTACATGCACGCATCAATCAAACCTGGATTACCTCATATGATAATCGCATGCAGTAGACGAACGTTCCTTCACCTCTATGGTTTTTACTTGTAGCTATATAAAATGTTTTCTCAATGACTCATTCAAGCAGCATTTGTTTATGAGCGGATATCTGAATAGCAAAAACATTTAAATACGCCTCTGTATCACACACCCCCACAACCATACTCACGTCCTTCCACATCCGGTGGTTTCTGACTGGTTGCTTCCAGTCTGCTGCAATTTGGACCGTTCAATGTGTTCGACGTAAGTCTGAATCATCTGAAAAAGAGAGAATTCATCAAACGAGCATACGTGTTTTCAGGTCACAAGCTTATTCATATTACAGGTAGGCCAATATAGCGTCAGGAGTCTTGTCCAAGGACTCTTATTGTTGTAGCACTGGGTAACCACCCAGACCAGAAATCAAACCCCAGTCTCCCACATGATGTGGTAGCTCAGCAGCTAGTGGTGTTATCCGTTGGACCACACCAACCGCCACATAAACTAGGCCAAGCCGTAGTCCATGTGTTTATGTGTGTAAGAGGCATGCAAAGGCAATCTTACCTCTGTGTGTCGCTGGTGAAGAGCATTGTACTCCTTCTTCATGTCTGCTTCACGTTCCTCCAAACGAGAGACTATCCAAAGAGACAACATTGATATAACAGCGTGCTTCATATGGGCACATGTGCATGTATGCAAACATCTGTTGTGTGTGTGAGACCCACTCTGGTCAGCGTAATTCTTGGTCTTCAGTTCCAGCTGTTTTGCCTGCAGTTCTAGAAAGTCCACCTGTGACTGGAGGTCCTTTTTCTCCGCCTCTAAAGAATCCTCAAACTCTATAAATTTCTGTTAATATAAACAAACACAAAACAGTTTAGAAACACATTCTCATACAGCAGATCGGCTTCAGAAACCTGCTTTAATCACATAATAACAACAACAACAATAATAATAGTAACAATAATAATAATAATAATAATAATAATAATAATAATAATAGTCATTTTTACTTATAGAGCACTTCTCATATGGTTGGCAGCTCAAAGTAGTTTTCAGACAGTCAGCATCAGTAATAAGCAAATGAATTCAACTTAAATAGGACAAATGATTCTGTCAATCAAAGTAATTTTTGAGTTCAGTAAAACTTCTTCAATTGCTTATAATAAAACAAATATTTTAGTACATTTTAATGAACAGCTGAGTATATTTTAATGAACCAAAGACAAAAAAAATTATACATATCATGATAATGTAGTTTTAATTAAATGCAGAGTTAAAGAGACACATTGAACGTTTCCTAAAAGTGCACTGAGCCGACTGTCTAACAAAAGCTGGACTGGGGTTCAACAGTTTAGAAGCATCATAACTAAAAGAGCTCCCTCAACGGGATGCTTCACAAACAAATCTTTGGAACTACACATTTACTGTACTGCAGAAACAACTAAGATCACTCTTTTCCTTATTTAATTTTCAGTGAAAGTATCTAGTACAAGTTATTAATTTTTCAGTGTCAGGAAAAATACATTTTCACACACAAAGTATAATACCAAATCACTTCTACTGGCACTACTTCACTTACAATTCCATCATAAAGACATATTTCCTCTCTCTATTACATACATAAGAGGGGGGAACGAAATTTTAAAATCTGCAGCTCTTTGTGCAGAATGTCAGTGTTTCTGTGAGTTATGAGTGAAATCTAACATGGTGCCGGGGGTCTTAAGGGTCCAACAGAGATGCTAACATTTAGCTGTCGCTCTTATCCAGAGTAACTTTCATGGTTATTTGTTTTACAGGTAAGTCAGTGCAGTGTTAGGAGTCTTGCTCAAGGACTCTTATTGGTATAGCTTAACAATACCCTAGTCTGGGATTCGAACCCTCGTCTCCCACATGGGGAGGTAGCTCTCTGCTGGGTAGTGGGGTTAACTGTTGACCACACCAACCACAGACGCAACAGTAGTAGTGATAATACTTGCAGAATGTTGCCTTACCAGCAATTTGTTCTTTAGTGATCACCATCAACTTTTTTCAAAGAATAATAATAAGAAGAAGAATAATCTGGAATATGAAGGTATGTTATATACAGCCATGGTCAAAAATGTAAGAATTAAACTGAAATGTAACCAAGACACTTTTCTTTTTAACTTTTAATGCAAGGTGTTTTGAGTGTGCTAGAGATATATGAGCTGTCTGCAGTGTTTGTGTTAATGTGCTGACAGTTTATCAGCATCAGCCTTTACATAATAGCATTATAGAGCTAAAGAGAAGAACAGAGGTCAAAGTGAAGAGTGCCAAGATTCAGATGCTGACTGCACACACTCACACACCCTCACACACCCTCACACACCCTCACACATACACAGGGGTTTATTTTTATACAGTGCGGTCTTCAGAACTATAACCAGGCCTGGATCATCCAATAGGGTTAATGGACACTGAGTCACTACAGAGCCCACACAAGCAATTATGACTGGAAACAGCTGTTTTGACTATGCCTTTGATAAAATTTCCCCAAATTAAAAAAAAGGTCGTGCCATCTGACAGTGATCTGCAAACCGTAATCAGAGGTAAACTATACATGGCAGTATGCTGTAGATAGGGTGGGTTTTTAAGTGTTCTTTAAACGTGCTGTATTTATTGTGTAATCTTCTGTATCTATTCTATTCTATTCTATTCTATTCTATTCTATTCTATTCTATTCTATTCTAAAGACACTGCACCTACAGCAGTGATGTGCCTAACACCGTGGTTAGTGTCCAGCTGATGTGGTGCTACATAGATCTTGTGTAACTTGCTGTGATATAAAAGAACTGACCACCCAAAAGCAGGCAGAGACCCACCAAATGGCTTCAGGCATTACCCCACTATATACACAACAAGGTGCACCTAATGAAGTTGCTGGTGGGTATATATTCTATATGTCCTTGTGTCTACACTCACTGTCAATTTTATCAGCTCTACAGACTATACAGGAGCACTTTGTAGTTCTACAGTTACAGACTGTGGTCCACCTGATTCTATGTATACTTCATTAGCCCTGCATTTCCCTGTTCTTTAATGGTCAGGACCCTCACAGGGCATGTTTTGTTTGGTGGATTTGTTCGGTGGCACACTGCTGTGGTGGTGATGTGTTAGTGTGTGTTGAGCTGGTGTAAGTAGATCAGACACAGCAGTGCTGCTGGAGTCTTAAAACACCTGTGTCACTGCTGGATTGAGAATAGTTCACCAACCAACACTATCCAGCTAACAGCGTCCTTTGGGCGGCGTCCTGTGACCACTAATGAAGGACTTGAAGGACTAGAGGATGACCAACACAATCTGTGCAGCGGCAGATGAGCTATCATCTCTGATTTTACATCTACAAGGTGGAGCAGCATGGTAGGAGAGTCTAATAAAGTGGACAGTGAGTGGACATAGTGTTTTAACACTCCAGCAGCACTGCTGTGTCTGATCCACTCACACCAGCACAACACACACTAACACACCACAGTACTGAGAATGATCCACCACCTAAATAATACCTGCTGTAGTGGTCTCCTGACAATTAAAGAACAGAGTGAAAGCGAGCACATATATATGTATGTATATACTGCTTCCAAATGAGCTGGGAGGCAGACGTTGGGTCTGTAATAAGTTGTTCGTTGGTCCCTCCGTCTTATGTATGGTCTTTCATTAATCAGCTGTCAAGAAACCTCTTGTCAGTGATCAAAGAGTAGGCATCTGGGTATAATAATTACACATAGTCAGACATATACAAGCACTAATATCTAGCCATGTCTCACACATGCGTGTGCTGATGGTGCCTTGGAGCTGTGGGGGTTTAAATGGAATACAATAGGTTCTTTCTGCAGCACAGCACAGCCCAGTGAGAAACTACTGGAATTCAGTAATCCTCACACTACACAGAGGGTCAGCCAGCAGCTTCAAACACACACACACACACACACACACACACACACACGCACACACACACACACACACACACACACACACACACACACACACACACACACACACACACACACACACACACACACACACACACACACACACACACACACAAACACACACACAAACACACACACGCACACACAAACACACACACACACACACACACACACACACACACACACACACACACAAACACACACACACACACACACACACACAAAAACACACACACACACACACACACACACACACACACACACACACACACGCACACAAACATCTCAAACCCTTTCATTTAAAACAGTTCACCTGATCCTAATCATAATGGCTGTCTGGAGAATTAAAAGGGAACACAGACTGTATACTTGATTAAAGGGTTAAGATGTGAATATGATCTTTCAGAGTGGTTTGATGTGAAACGCTTTGAGAAACTTACTGACTCGGAACTGTTTGCAGAGGTGGTGACAGGAACCAGATGTCTGAAATTTAATGCTGCTGAAACTCACACTAAATGGTTATGAATTCGCTGCCTGGCGCCTGAGACATTGTGTTGATGGTGGTTTATTTTAATGCATTAACAGCGGAGAAGTACATGCAGAGTGCTGTAAGGCTAAATAGTCTCCCAAAAACTTATGTATTCAGCTTATTTATTAGGCTCATTGGTGGTTTTGGCTAGGTTACTATTACCACCACTGTAAAGAAATCTGAGTATATGGGTTTGTTGGCAATGAACCATTTGAGATCCAACCACACTGAATGACTATAACAATGGTGGGATTCCCCTATAATCTCCAGCAGTGTTCAATATCTGATACATAATGTTTTATACAGTAAATACACCGAATATATTAATTACTATTTAAGAGACTTAAGAGATGGTTAAGATCTATATAAAACATATTGTTGCTGTACAAAGAAAGATAGCAATTCACCGGAGAGGGCAAAAACCTAATTACATTTTAATGTAAGTTAATGGAACCAGACCTTTTTCAAAGTAACTTGGGGGCATCTCTTTCGGCCCATTCGCTTTGAAAATCTCACACAGTGTAAACAGCAGCTGCCGTGTTCAAATGATGCATAAAAGTAAAAATCAACAAAAATGGAGATACATGTTTTTCGTTGGACAGAGACAATGTATTATTAATCATACATGTACTTTACACAGTATTTAGTGACTGCAGTGCCTAATGGGGGATTCGACTAGATTTCTACCATTTTAGATCTTCTAAGAATTTCTGTCATTTTCAGAGAGTTCCAAAGGTGTTTTCATAACGATGGTTCCAAAGTAAGTCTTGAAAGCCCAAAGGCATAACGCACACAATACTCCACATTCCAACAAAGTCCACAGACATAACACCTCAGTGAACTAATCTGGAGACTGGAGACTAGTTCACTAAACACACTGCAGTCTGGCCAGACACTTCAACTTCTCAGACTCCAGTTTAGTAGTTCAATACATCTACTAGCAAGAGACTGAATGGAATTACGAAGTCTTTTATTTTATATCTATTTTTAGATAGATAGATAGATAGATAGATAGATAGATAGATAGATAGATAGATAGATAGATAGATAGATAGATAGATAGATAGATAGATAGATAGATTAAATTGGAATCCTAACACTAAAATGCAAACACCTGCCCAAGTCAATATCCAAATAGCTGAATATGTATTCAGGTTCAGTCCTACTGTGAGCAGAGGAGGTGTTAAAGGGTGCCGTATAGGCAGCTTCTTTGTAAGATCTCTACTTGCTCCACCAAGAACATTTAACCAAAACAGCTCAACAGCTGGGTTTCTATACCAGTGAGCAATAGATCTGCACTTCTAGGTGCAATACTGAGAACATAGTATTAATCTTACAGATGGAAGTTGGGTTCTGTTCACATGGGGGAATACTAGTACTAATACCCTTAATACCCATTACTCTGGTTACTCTGTGGTTAATGGTCAGCAGATGTAGAACTAATAGATACCCACAACTAAGGTGCTTGTACATGTATTATGAAAGACAATAGAAATATTACCAAATGACATTCTAACACACGAAATGAGATTTTGAAAATGTGTACAGGACATATTATACACATGTCCTGTAGGCAGCTGACATATAACGGCAGAATTACACCATGCGTAACTAAAGAGAGACTATTAAACCAATGAAAGAGCCAGTGAGCAGATGACAGATGGTTTTGATTCAGAGATAGGTGTATCATATCATGCTGCACAGGAGACTCAAAGGATGGATTTGTGTGCTGTGTATGCGTGGCTGATTCTGAGAGACGTGAATACTGGGATCTAAAGTAAGAGGTTTCTGCCCTTACTGTGTCCATTATAACCTACCGTCATAATCCCCCAGGAAAGGAAATTGGAGAGTGCTGTTTACTCTCTAACCGTCCACTCCTCTCTCTTTCTCCCTCCTTCCTTCCCTGTCTCTCTCATCTTTTCTCTCCATCCCTCCCCCTCCCGCCTCTGTCCCTCCATCTCATAATAAGAGAATCAGGTTACACGCCAGCCTCCAGCATCCCCACTGCGTGTTATTGATTACCCATAATCACCCTCTCCATCCATTCTCCTCCCAGTGCCGTCCTCTACGCCCAAAACATGACCCCGAAATGAGCATAGTAAAGGATATAGTAAACAACAGCAGCCCTAGTACTGTTTTTGTTTACTGGGAAGGTATAATCATGCATTAGTGGGATGGTCGCAGGTTTTAATGATAAACTGCAGTGTGCAACTCAACAATAGTCATGCCCTTTTATTTTTATTTTTTCATTCTGATACCTGTGTACTATTAGGTGCTTTTTTATAAGTCACGGTGGGAGTAAACAGGTTACTCCTATCAGGGATGCATGGTACTGGAATCATAACTGTATATAAATAATATGCTTAATAGAAAAAATTGCATTGTCTGACAGATGGTTACATTTTACTGCCATCTGTACATTTACATTTCTCCATAATACTGGTCCAAGTAGACTCATTTTTGCATTTCACAAATGCTTATGTAATAGCATCAACAGACAATATACATGGAAAGTAACAGATATCTGCAGTGGACCATATCCATGCGTCTTGTTCACATGTTGCAATCAACGAAAAGCATTTTGCGGTGCCTTAACGGTGGCAGGGAGCCATGTAAACTGTTATCAGCAAACTCGGCGGATTAATAAAGAGTGTAAATGTATCAGTAGTTTATTTGAGGTCAATGCTTTTGGCCCAAATGTTTAAATTAAACATTTTTAAATGTAAACTGTTTAAATTTAAATAACCAAATAAATAAGAGCATTTGTGTGGATATTCACGGCAGTGATTAACATGTTTCAGCAGCAATGATCACTTTAACCCTAAGTGATGCATTTTTTGAACATTGCATGGGAAGAGACATATCCCATGTGTGTTACTGTGTTTCACAACGGTCATATTACCGGCCTGCATCAAGCACAGAAAACCACTTAGAAGAAGCTGAAATTACTGCAGGTGGGTTAAGAACTGACCAAGGCAAAATCTATCAAAATCAAAATCTGGAAGGACAGTGGAGAACCATCAAACCTCCAGAGGAAATGTGGATCTGTGATCACCTAAACACAATTCTTTACGATGAACGTAAGCACACTTCCACACACACAGTGCAAGAACTTACAGGATGGGGCTAAACAGCTCTGAGGCCATACTAAAACCATGTTAGTGAGACTGATCAAAGATTCAGGCTTCAGTTTGCTAGGTTACTATAAAGACTGGCCCCTCTAGATCGATGGAAAAAGGTCATGTGATCCAGCACAAGAAGCAATGTACATATCATGCATAGTACCTGCTGTACAAGCCTCTGGAGCCAGTGTTATGATTTGGGGTGCTCTCAGTCGGTCAGGTCTGGGCTCAGCAATGTTATATGGCAATTAAAAGAAGTCAGATGACCACATAAATGACCAGGTTATCCCAACCCTGGATATTTTCTTTCCTTATGGGCACATGGGCACATGTCTCTTCCGTCATCAATACAAGATGGAAATAAACGTTGTGACGTTGCATGATGTCGAAACAACATCATAGAGAGTGCACACCGTAGTCAAAGCTATGTGATGCTCGGCAGTATATAATACTGGAAACACCTGAACTTCAGTGATGACATATTTTGCGTCCTCGTCTCCCATAAAATCGATTTCTGTTTCATTCCACCCCCAGTTCAGTCAAAACGTTCAACACATTTAAGCCTTGACAAAATGTTCTTCTGACTGCTGCAGTGTGCTGCTGTTGATGCTGACTGTGCCAGAATGTTCAGATGCTGATCCACTGCAAACAATGATATATAGGGTTTGCTGGTGCCCATCCACCACCATGATGTAAAACCAGTCTTCCTGCAAAGCACTCAGCAAGATGATCCCTGTGTGAGTTAAACTCTGAACAGTAAACAGTAGTAGAGTTGGTGTATTTATATTTTGAGTTATATATTTGGGTTATGATGACATATATTACATAGTGATTCAACTAAAGGCTAATTAGTATTACTGCCTATTCATATTTGTATGCATCTATGAGGAATTTGTGTACATTAAGGACAACACAGACCGCAAAGAGTAAACAAATACACACAAATAAGCCCCATACACGGCCACAAAGTGGCTCCACAGTATTAAACTATTACATACTCGATTTTAAAGCTGTATGCTGGCTAAAACCAGTGCGCTGTTTGGTAAATAGAATACGGTAGGCTGACTTTCTGCTGACTTTGAGAGCAGTAGGCTTGCAAAACTGCTCTCCTCCATCTATTCCACAGTGAAGCCACTGTTCTTCAGAACAATTATTCATCTATTGCAGCCTGTTCTCTCTGCAATCTGTAGCCAGATCTATGCTGCGCTCCAAACTGCGAATTCTCTGCTCTTTAGAGCCAAAACACCTGTCATCGTAGACTTGCTCGAACTGCTGCTACGGCAAAAAACAACCCCGTCTTCAGAATGACCCAGCAATTCAGGTCCTGCTGCAGGTGCTAAAATCAGTTAAGGGACATCAGGTCTAAATGAACGGAGGCCTGTTACATAATAAACTCCGTACACTATTATATTACAAAGACTATAACTGTGTTTCCATGAGGCCGCTGACAATGAAGCTGTCTTGGATGGATAGTTTATGATGCAAATCTTGAAGGTGTAGCTGGAATTCTATTCCTATTACCACAAGAGGGCAAATGAAAACCTAATTGCTATGCACTGAACACTTTTCAATGGTCAAGTTTCTGATGCATTTTCACCATGACGATGTTGATGCTACCAAACAATGCTGATGGTTTGTTCCACCTGATACAGGAATGAAATGCATTTTATGTAAATCACATGCAAATGATTCAAGTTTCACGCTCAGCCATGCATGTGACGTAAGCAAGGACGGGTCTTATCACTGTACCTGGCTGACCCAACATCCACATTGGTGGACATTCAGCGAGCAGTGATGCCCTCCATGAGTCACCCTGTTAGTGCCAGCACTGTTGGCAGACGTCTGCACGATGCAGGACTACACGCACCCAGACCGCTAAGATGACTGCACTTAACACCATGTCAACTTCACCAAAGACTGGAATGGTGTTGTGCCAGACTCATCATCAGTGAAGCCAATAATACTGTTATATTTGCTATATGACCAAAAATAGGAATCTATTACAAGTAATGTGTAATATTTATTTAGCACTGCTTATAATAAACATCTGACTGTTAAGAGTAGACATTTGGAGAAAACCCTTGGGGAACTAAACGTAAGCCCAGACTGCAAACCAACCCCATTCATTCATCCCACCAAAAGGAAGCTCACTGAAAACTGGAAACCCAATAATCACAACAAGCTTATCAGTTTATACATTAGTACCACTAGTCTGCTTCCGGTCTGAAATTCACTACAGCTTCCTCCACCTCTCTGTATCCCATGCAATTCTTCTCTCTCAGCTACAGAGAAGGCTTGTGGCCTTCAGAACCACCCAGTGACACCGTTCCAACCATCATCTCTAAAACACTGCTGTTTCATCACACACTGGCAATTACTGTGATTTGTCCAATCTCCTTCCCACTGATGCTGATCCACTGTGCGGATGACGCAGTGGCAGCATTTGGAAGGGTTCTGTCAGCGCCAGCTTGTCGTGATGATACTGCGGAGGCTTTAGCTGAGGGTTTTAAGGGAATCTGATCCCAGCTGCTGGTGGTTCAGTACAGCAGTGCCTATTTTAGTACCAGATGCGGACCTAGATGAAGGCAGAAGTGTGGACATGGAGAAGGGGAGGTCTAAGAATACATATTACAGATTTATACACTTCACCAAGCTACTGAGGAAAAACTAAACAAGCACTCGCTCCTATAGGTGAAAGCCATCAAGCTGATGAAGCCCTTGGTGGGGGTTCAATCTCGCTACAGTGCTATTCATTTTGGAGGTGTAATTAATACATTAACAGCTCAGGTTCAAACATGTTTACCGAGGCCTATTAGCAACAAGCTCCTCAAAACAAGCCTGAAAATAAGAGTATGTATGGGGGAAAGAGCAAATGTACATTATGCTAACAATGCTAACGACACTCAATCACAGCCCAGATGCTGTTACTCAGTTCTAAAGTTGCTCTTCTCGTTAAGCAACCTCCTTAAACCCCATCATAAGGTAGTCATATGTATTTGTGAATTATGTGTGTTCTAATAATGGTTCTAACATTTAATAATATCCAAGAAATGCTCATTACTGCCACAACGCTGCCTCTGTATAAAAAAACAACCCCCTCAAAACCTGATTGTGTGGGAATGAAGGCAAATGGAAAATTACAAAATCAGGGTTTATAACACTTTATAACACTGTTTAAAAGTATTACAAATAATGCTTATAATATCAAAATAATACTTTATAACAGCACAGATTTCTAATGCCATTCATTTGTTGACGGTATTTCATAACAGCCCGGCCTGATCTATTCAGATCTGAGTGAATTTGATCCATCTGAGTTTGCTAAATCATTTGTATCTACTTGTATCTACTTGATTAGAAATCAGGGCAAACTAAAGTTGTAAAAAAAATGTTATAACTATGTTATAAATGGTCACTAATGGCATACAAGTATTGACAATGTTTCTTGTCTAGGTATCATTCCCAACACAATAAAGTTAATTACATTTGTCATAAACCTAGTAATAACATTTAATTATTGCCCTCATGTGGTGATTAATTTGGTTATTAATTACTTACATAAAATGTGTATAGTATCTATATATATGTCAAAAAAGCATCCACCTTAAAACACCAGGAAACAAGATTGTGAGTTTTGTGATGTGTGATGAGTGAGGGGATAAGGGCAAACAGAAATTGTGACAATAAAGTTTATAACAGTGTTTATAACAGTGTTTCAAATAAAAATAAAGCTGTTAATAACACTTTATAACAGCCCAGACATGTTTAGTAATGTCATAAAGCTGTGAAAACGCTAATTCATCAACGTTCAGAGTAAATGTATTTATACATGTATGGCAATGAGGAAAAACAGAAATTGTGAAAAACAATGTTTATGACAGTGATTATAACAGTGTAACAAACACTTACTAACATGATTCATTTACCAAACATATTTCTAATAGCAAAAAGGCTGTTGATTATTACTGTCAAACCTGTTATTAACACTTCATAACAGCCCAGACATGGATAGTAGTATCATAAAGCCGACAAAACAGCTCATGTGCACGTGTCTATATGTGTGTGGGAATGAGGACGAACAGAAACTGTGAAAATAATGTTTATAACAGTGTTTATAACCGTGTTATAAATGGCATAAAGTGTCGCCAGCTTTTCTTAAATGCCCAGAAATGATTCCAAGCGTAATAAAGTTGTTGACTATGCTTCATCATCCCAGCTTTAAAGTGTTGAAGTGTCATAAAGCTGTTGATAATACTGTGTAACCGTCCTGATATGACCACTGTAGGGTCATAAACCTATCTGTGTCTGTCAGATGATCTTGTTTATCTATGATAAGCTGTAATTACAGTAAGTGACTGGCTCACCTCCTCGGCCTGCTTGCGCAGCGCCTTCTCGCGCTCGTACTGCGTGATGAGCTGCTCGTTGTCCTCCTTCAGCAGCTCGAGCTCCACTTCATGCTCCTGGTTCTCTGTGAGCACGGCGTCTAGGTTCTCCAGCACGTTTACCACCAGCGGCATGAGCTCCTTCACCACCTCCTCGTCGTAGCTCCGGATGAGGCGCTCAAACTCCCGGTAGATGCTGTTGGCCAGGCCCGAGACGCGCTCAGACATCACGGACACCGAGCCGTAGTCGTCCTGGTAGACGACCTCGTCCAGCTGGAGCTCCATCATCTCGACTGGCTGAGGTTTATTAGTTTGTTGTAACACTTAAAACTGGAAAGTGGCCTGTACGGTTATAACACCGGGTAATGGAGGCGCGAGACGCCTCAGAAAGCTAACTAGCGGTACTCTGAGTCATCCAAAATGGGGGGTTCTGTCGGGGGGATTTTAGAGGGATGCTATCAGGTGGACGTGTCCCCACATTTCTCGGTAGATGTCCAAAAGTCTCGGGTGCCTGGAGCGGTTTTCCCGCAGCGGGCTGGGATCAAATTTGTTCGTTGTCACTCTGTATGTGAGAGGAGCCGAGCTAAGCTAGCTTCTCCTTTCCCGCTCCACTCCCTGCCTGCGCCACGGCAACGGCCTCGCTATCACACTCTCTCCCGTCCACCTCCGGCTAGGACTCAATTAGATCCGTACCGGTTAAAGCTGGACTCGTTAGCGGCGCTCCCGTCCTCACTGCGCTGGCGGAATCCATCACATCACCGCCAGTGATGCACCTGCTTCTCAACAGCCGCAGCCCGGGAGCCCAGCCATTGCTGGGCGAAGAAAAAAATCAATGGAGGATAAAAAAGGAAAATAAATAAATAATATGGGAATAAATAGATTACATACAGTGGATTAGGCCGGGCTAGCTACCCCCATCACCGTTCCATGCCCTGTCGCAGTCGCTTATCTTAAAGCATTTTGGTGGATTTTGTATTTTTGACATTTAGAGCCGGTCCGGTGGATGCAGGGGGGGCGGCTGCTCCCGTCGTCCCCTCGGCTGGGTTGGGAATCTCGCTCACAGGCTATAGGGAGGCGTTCTTTTCTTTCCCACCCGTATTCGAGCAACCCCCGCCCCCTGCGCCAGGATTGGATATTATCCTGTGCTACAGCGAAACAGACATGGTGCGGAGGGCGCTATATCCACACATTGATTTAGCCAGAAGAACACAGCAGTGGTGCTGATGTAACTTTTTATCCTACCGCGTGACAGATAATCACATCGCATGACGTTTATGTACTTTTATTCAGTGTAGGATCAGCTAGTGATTCATGCTCGCGAGCATCTTCTACGCAAGCATGGATTGGCTGGTAGTTTATCTCCTATTGTAAGTATGAATGATTACCACCCAATCCCAGAAGAGGAGGCGAGGTTTGCCGGAATACGAGTGGGGAAACAAAACAAATGCCGCTACATGGAGGGGCGGAGTCATCTGACCGTTCGGAGGATGACGGCACAACGTCTGCAGCGAGCAGGCTCGTGCGGTTACGTCATCGCATCGTTCCTCCCACAACAGGGCAGGGGCGGGGGGGAGAGGGAGAGAGAGAGAGAGAGAGAGAGAGAGAGAGAGAGAGAGAGAGAGAGAGAGAGAGAGAGAGAGAGAGAGAGAGAGAGAGAGAGAGAGAGAGAGAGAGAGAGAGAGAGAGAGAGAAAGGGGGAGAGAGAGAGAGAGAGAGATTCATGAGAAAAAGAATTTAAAAAATGAGGAAAAATAAAAAACATTTTTTTTATTAAATTAAATTCAACACATAAAATCCACAGAGTCCATGATATAGTTTTCTGGACAGTTATGAGATCACATCTCAATTGTCTTGTGATATCTCGAGAAAAAAAATGGCCTTTAACTTGAAATTACAGTGCAGTTAAGAAAATAACTTTTATGCTGAGTAAGTTGTGATCTCAAGAAAACCATGGGTAACTTGAAATCCCAAGGAAAAATAAGCTGCAATCTTCAGACAGCAACTTTTGTTAACTTGAGATCACAGTGCAGTTAGTTATGTACACACTTAAATTGATTTGGGGTAAGCAGCTGTAGAATGGCTTACTACAATAGCACAAACTATGCACCCGCATTAGGAACTTATTTTTAGCATATCCACAAATTTAACTGGTAGACGAGGCTGTTTTAAATGCCAGTTATAAAAGTGTTTTGCCTGGATCAATGTAGGAAGCAAGCATGAGAACATTAAAGATATTCAAATGCTGCCATCATAAACAGAGGTAATAAAAATGAAAGTCTGTGTGCAGAGAACTCCTGTTTGTTTCTGCCTGACAGACGAGTCAGAAGGAAATCAACATAGCAATTTTCTTACTGTGGTCAGTGTAGCAAAACAGGCTTACAAGACAAACATCCATAACCATGCAAATAGAATAAAGGAATACCATAGTGTATGAATCATCAAAATAAATGTTTATTGCAATACAGATGTCGATCTGACATTGCCCCACAACCCCACTGGCACACTGGGCAAGGCTGGCGGCAGCAGCATGTGAGAAAAACATTTTCACACCAACATGCAGCACCCGACACACCCCCTGCTGTTTTCACTTTAAAACGACAGGTTACGCTAAGAGCAGAAAAAGTGATCTGTACAATAACTGAAAACTAACTCAATACACTTTGGCATTCAGTACAAAAGAGGACTTCCAGAGCATCTACCTATGTGTATGTATTTACCCTATACTGAGTGCTGTTTGATGTCCAGTCAAGTCCTAGAAGCTTACAGTCTAGCACGGTGAAAGATCTTGTTCAAACACTGTGTTTTTTTTATTAACTCATCAGTTTATTACCAGGTTGGGTAAATTCAGCTGAACAACATGTAGGGCTGCAGACCTCCAGGACCAGAGCCAGGCATCCCTGCTCAAAATACCTTGATTTAAGTGAAACAGCACAAAAGGACTGACACCATGTGTTTTGTATAAGGAATATACTCCATCATATTCTCATCCCGATCGCTACCTGCCACGTCTGAAGCATACAATCAATTATCACAATCTCCCAAACTCTCAAAACAGGACAGAAAGCCTGTTGACTTAAAATACACTTAGAAGCCAACGGGAAGTTATTTTTTCCCAGCAACTGCCCGATGTCTTTTAAGAGAATTTGAAGCCTCCAGGTTTCCCGTTTTCAGAAAGTATGCATCAGATTAGTCTGTGGTAACTGACAGCATGCCATGGCTGGAGCAGGTAAGAGAAAAGTTTGAAAATTGCCGGAGCATTCCTTTACAAGCACTGCATGCAGAGCATTAGCATGCTTTTAACATGCCTTGTCGCAATTATAACCTGGTGAGGTGTGCTTTGGTGTCGTTTGATTACATGGGAGCACATCTGTTTCAGTATCGCTTCAGCATCTCCCTGAACAGTGCGTGTTCTTAAGCATAGTCTTACATACAATAGAGACATTGTCATCAGCTCTCCCACCAGGTCCTCTATCCTGATTCTCCCCGAGAACCCAGTGGCATTACAATCGCTAAATAGAAAGGCAAATAAGGGAACAAATCACAATATCATAGCGCTGATTCCAGCATGGCAAGTTTCAGAGGTATGTTAGAACAAACCATCCCAGGCCCAATCCTGAGGACCTACTGGTAGTTTTTGCATTTACTTATGACTGGACACACTTTGGGGGGGAGAACAAAACATGTCTTCCCCCCCAACCCCTCCCCAGAGGTATTGGAATAATTCAGGCCATAAGAAAAAGACGCTCCAGTAAGATTATTCCTTACCTCTTATCTTATCAGAAAGTCTAGAAATTTGGCTTGATTTTTCCTACCACTTTGTGAAATACCTCCGTGCCCTGACTCGTTATCTCATTACTAAGCTCCTTAAGAGCTCTCTCGTGTGCAATCGCATTGAGAACCATGCAGATCATTGCCAAGAGAGGGCTTGGGTACCACTGCATCAGAATGAGATACAATGGTTCCAGTTGAAACATTACATAGACGTCATTCAGTTTCGTCACAACAGGATT
The DNA here is from genome assembly GCA_024036415.1 of Prochilodus magdalenae. Taxonomy (NCBI): domain Eukaryota; kingdom Metazoa; phylum Chordata; class Actinopteri; order Characiformes; family Prochilodontidae; genus Prochilodus; species Prochilodus magdalenae. The sequence goes on along the minus strand of JAMWET010006960.1, from coordinate 273,595 downwards.
GTATTCAATACATTATCAAATTCAGAGAGCATATTCACATAAAACACAATCAACTCGCAAGTCTGGTTGAAGCAACATGAACCACTTGATTGATTGAAGAAGCAATAAATCAACCATTCAAACACATATATAAAGAGCAGAAAGAGTGTTAAGGAATGAGTAAGAAAGTGCAAGAGTTAAGGAATGAGGGGGAGACAGAGAGACAGAGAGAGAAAGAAAGAGAGCACAACTGAGCAAGTAAGAAAGAGACCTCACAGGAGGAATAAAAAAAAAAAAGAAACTGGACAAACTGAAAGTAGGAAGGATGTTACATAATGTTAGTAACAGAGACTGGAGTGAGAGGGACAGCGAGTGGAAATGGCACTGGTCAGTAGAAGACCACACTGGACTTTCCACCAGGGGGGTTGAGCACCCTGTTGTGTGAGCGAGGGCGTGGTCCGAGGCGTGGCTCGTGGTCCTTGTCCGATGGCTGACTGGGAGAAGAGTCAGCATCTGAAGTGCCTGTAGCTGTAGGTGCAGGAGCAGCAGCAGCAGGAGGAGGAGGAGCAGGTTCTTCCTTTGTGGGTGTGGCTTGAGGAGTTACAGGCACAGCCTTGACTTCTTCACTTGCTTTTGGCTGAGGAGCTAGAGCAGATTAAACAGATTGTTCTGGTTTTGTAAATGTGCTTTGACAAAGTATTTTATAGTGTAAAAACCTGGCAACCCCCATCTGAATGTCTCAGTATTTAAAGGGGAACTTATGCTTTTTGTTTTTCTGTCCTGTCCTTTAGTGAGTCACATCGCTTTTTTGCATGTAAACAGTTGTAAAGTCTAAAGTACACACCAGAGGGAGAAACTCTTATACACAAACCATGTCCCTTAGCTGCCTGAAACACCTTGTTGAAATTCCAGCACTTTACGAGACGCAAACTCGTAACAATCCTTACTGCCTGCCATTAAGCTTGGCACACGCTTTCACAATACAGAGAAAGAGATAAAAACCAATATGGCAGAAGTGACACCGTTGTCAGTATAGTCAGTGGCGTGGTGGGGGAACCTGTAGCAGTTGAGCAACTGAACTACGAACTAATTCTTAACTTGCTTTTGCTGTATTGAACATCAACATACATACATATTAAATATAAATGGATACGAGCCCGTCATATTCAAATTCTAAATCGGAATCAACAGGACAGATAACGCACTCTTTGTACTTAACCATTCAGTCAGCCATATGCTCAGGTAGTATATATTTTAGGTCAATATATGAGACTATTACAAATAAATATAGTTATATAAAATTAATAATAATAATAATAATAATAATAATAATAATAATATGAAAAATGAATGACACTGAAAGCTCATACTCTAGAGTCCAGCACCCCAAGCCAATATAAAAGAAAATATAGGAATATAAAAGGAACCTTCTGTTTGTTTGATTGTATACAATCCATATATTTTTACTACTCTATTATTAAACAATAAGGCATTTCTATAATGAACTTCCCATACCTGGTGGATCAGGTACGACAGCTACTCCACTTCCTATGTTGTCCTGTAAACAAGAGAGGGTGCGTGGTCAGCTATCAAGTAACACAAGCAATACACCTTCCCGTTCCTTCACCCTCCTATTACACTACAGAGGTGACACTGTTTCGTGACACCGCTTCTGCTTTAAGCACATACAGACATCAAACATGAATTCCAAGTATTATTAATAAACAGTTCACCTTTCAAATTACATTTCAATTTCAACTATGAACTAACAATTTCAACAATGACTTTCAGTGACCAACCTTTGGTTTGTTTGGATGACTTTTAACAGCAGGTGGGTTTGTCTCTGCTCCCCCAAAGATGTTAGCACTCACTCCACCTGGAGGGTTGGGCTTAGCTTGAGCGGATGGAGCCTCGGTCTCTCCAAAGATCCCGCTGCTCTTCCCACCTTTATGAGAAGGAAACAGATCAAAAACACATTCTCAGAGTGCATAATTAGATTCTGCATTGTTAGGTTTCTAAGAGATAGAAAATATCACTGCTTAGATACAGACGTGACTTGGATTCCTTGTGAAACCAAACAAATATATTCATATCAGGATATTAAACAGCTTCTGCTTAATAACCGATCAAACAGGCGGGCTGTCAGCAAGATCTTTTTGCACTCATACCCCCATGCCTAGGGGTGAATAATGACTTCAGCATGGACGCTTCTAGAACATACCACAGACCAAGAACCAATCAGAGATCAGAGCCCAAAGGGCTTAGAAGAGGACCACTTAAAGCAAGCGTGTATCAGTCAGGTCACAGGACTGATATTTAAAAGCCACAGATAACTTTTGATCAATATTTTAGCCATTTGTCAGAAGAACAGTCTACTGCTTATACAAAGAGCAAGGACGTTGTACTTTAGCTTTCCCCAAATCCTCTTGTTTCATCTAACCTTTGACTCCAACTGACAATTTGATTTCATCACACTCACAACCAAGATCTACTGCTAGCAGGTTTGCTATCTAACATGAATTAGAACCAGCCACTGTAACAGTGGCACTAGCCAGACGCGAAGGAGGGAGATAGGAAAAGCATGTGAGTGCGAGTGAGAGAACAAGCCCTCCGTTCCTCATACAACCCGATTACAGTGTGGTGACAATTTTCAACCAAGTGGTTCAAAACAGCCCACAGGCAACCAAGAAAAAGGGAGCCTTTTGTCTGATGCAACATGCCACATTCTTACCTGGGGGATTGGAGCGTTTGGGACCTCCCTGAGGCTCCTGTGGAGGTGCGAAAACCGTGGAGGCCATCTTGTTTGGCCGTCTGGAAGCACCGGAGTCCTCATCGCCACCACCAAAAATGTTACTGCTACCACCGCCAGGAGGTCGCAAAACCCTGTGGACATAAAGTTAAAAGTCAATCAACATTATATACATATCCAAAGGTTTACAGACACCTGCTCATCAAATATTTCTTCAGAAAATAAGGAAGCACTTTAACAGATGTGATTGCATTTAGCTATATCAGCACAAGCAAGGTTAGGTCCTATCTTGCTTCCAATTATATCAATTCTTTTTTATTTTTTGCAGTCAAATGTGGATTCTTGTCAGACGGGGACAGCAGTGGTCATTATAACGGTCACTCATTAAAAGCAGTCCATCATTGTGTTTACTTTTCCTTTTACTGGTTACCTATGATTAAACTGTCAGCAGCACTTTTAACATGAAGGGGTTAAAATCCAGGGCAGTGCTTCTAATGTATCCCATCATGTTGGACTGATTTGATTTAATCAGATGCTACAGTGACTCACTATCACCTCTTGAGACGCAAAAAGGTGTTACAAGACAGGCTGGGCCTGGGCTAGCTGGTTAGCATGCCTGCTCCAGTAGACATCTTTGCAAAACAATACACAGACATCTTGGACATCCCGTCAAAACTGTAACTTCACATTCTGTTGGTAAGTATAGTTAATTCTGCAATGTCTTAAACTTATAATTTTACAGATTGCACCTTTAAGATAAACGTCCCAACCAACTGAAATTTATACATATTGCTCCTTTAAGCAGAAGGGGTACTTGGATAACTTTTGGATATAATCTACACGGACCCTCTGGGACAAAAAGTCTTTACAAAAGCAAGACCCCAAAACATGTATCTACAGTGGCACTTAATAAAGCTATTAGGTAATAATAGCACCATGTCACCAACTGCATGGACATTTCCGAGATTCTGTAAAACGCCTAAGGGAAGAGGAGAACGGTAGAAGGCAGCAATAGCGCCCCCCTGCAGAGGGGGCTCATGGTGGGGAGAAAGAGAAAGGCGGCAGGGTTGGGCATTCCGCCACCAACTACATTTTACTAGCCAAAAAAACCCAACAAAGTTTTGGCAACAACTTTTCCAAAAGCATGAAAGCAAACGGTCCTGTCACACAGAATCCCCAGTGTCTGTGCACGTCTTTGGTCAATTAGGACAACAATAAGGCTGGTCGTCACATGTATGGCGCCCAAAATCAATATAACTCAGTCCTCGTGAGTACAGATATGACCAACATTATTAGATCTGATAACTGTAAAGCATTCGTATTTGCGTTTGCCTGAAGATATCGTTATGCAAGTTTGTCCTGTGTACATCTGTTGTTTGGCGCTAACTGTTTAACTTAGCTAGCCGGCTAACTTCACTAACGTCTACCAAGGAAGAGCGTAGACTACAAGATCTGAATCTTATCCCATTTACAGCCTGTTATTTTTGGTCCTCGCCTCACTGTGCTTGATCGGGTTCTTTTAAAATAGATCTTTTTCGGTCCTAAAGGCTAAGCATGAGCAAGCTTACTCATCCGGCTAATTTCGATTAGCTTCTAGCTCTCGCTGCCCGCATACTTGGCGGACAAGAGGCTAAATTCTCCCAAGTTCCTGTTTCGACTCTCGAAGGAGGACCGTGTGGTAATAACCTCCATATAGAACCACAAACGAGCAGCTCGTACCTCGAACTGGGTTTTGATCCTTCGTCGAGACCCTGAAACATGTTTGTTGAAGTCATGGTGTCTTGTTTCCGTCTCCCAGGTGAGGAAAGAGCCTTCCGTTAATCTGCAGCACTGAAACGCTCGCGCTAATACCGCTCCAGAACTTAACCACACAAAAAGCAGTCGGAAGCGATAACCACGCCCAAAAGGCCGGGACACGTGGGTCTGGGAGTCAAAATAGTGTTCCAGAGCCACTTTGTGACTGGTCCATTTTTAAATCAATCATAAACCAGAGAGCTTCTATTGGATAAAACGAATTGTACATCAACCCAAATGATGCTTGTTGGTTGGCTAAATACTTACTTTCAAGGGCTCACTAGAAAGTTTCCCAGTTTATATTATTTTCCTACTTCTATAAGAGGTGTCAGGATACTTCCAGGAACCTAATTAACATAAAACAACAAAAGGGAAAAAATGTCTTTTTTTTTTTTTGGAATTTTATTGAATCAAGAAAGACGTAATTGAATGTATATGTATGGATGTAAAATATATTTTATTTAAACCATAAATGTTCTCTTTAACAAACAAAGAAATAAGCAATGTAAAAGAAGCAGTTTATACAAATATCTTTTTAATGGTTTGTTGTTTACATAAAATAAAAAGTATGTATGTAATATTTTAAATGAATCGTCCTCTACTTTATTAACCATGTATGAGGCAGGAAATGTATAAGCTAAAGACCAGATTTTCATCCAGTTCAGGTCGTTCATAACTTTGTTCCAATACAAACGTAACATCATGAAACCTAAATAGACATTTTCCCCCTGTATACAGACACTGTAAATACGGAAATACAAATCCTTTATTATTTTGTGTTTTGTACATCATTTGTACTTCTCCAGGTAAATTCATGTTTAATATACTGTTTGAAATATATTTAAATGTTCCTTCTGGCGAACGGAAAACCGAGATTTTTACAAACACTTGAATGTAGCACGATTCTGGATTGTGATAGGACCAACCGGCTCAAACGCTGTTAGATTCTTAACTGTTATTGGACCAAATCATACCTTCGCTATCCGGATCTGAACTGTGATTGGACCAAACCGTATGTTTGCTGTTTTGTGATTGGACCAACCACGCCTCTGTTCTTGCGTACATGCAACGTGCTGAAATGTGACCAATCAGAGCGTTTGCTTTGAGTGGTGGTGGGCGTGGTCGTAACACGAGGGAAAACAACACAGGAAGGTTTGACAGTGTCAGCAGTGCAGCTAACAGTTAGCTTTGCTCTTCGTCTAATGTGGAAAGGTGTTCGGGTCGCTATTTAGTTGCTATACGCCACACAAGGTATGGTGCTGACATTTTAATGTAGATATTTTGTTGTTATTTTAATCGTAGCCATGTTAACATCTTAAGGGCAAATGTATTTTTAAGCCGAGTGTAGTTGCCCGCTTTAACGTTAGCTAGCTAGCCTCGTAGCTGAGCTAGCTAGTTAGCCAACCGTTTTGTTTTGGTTCGAGTTAACTCAGTTTAATGGCACTTGTTGCATGTATTATTATTGTGTTAAAAGAAAGAATGAACCGGCTGTACCCCAGCAGTGTTCGAGTAAAATACGGATCTTTTTATCTTTAAAAAAAGAAAAGATTTTAACTAACTCATCAGCGACAGAAATCTTACGCCAACGTTCAAAAACAAGCGAAGTCAGCATGTTTAACAGCATGTTAAACATTTGAGTAAAGACCAGCTATGTGAATCTAATGGACCATCAAAGGTTTTATTTTGTAGATAGCCCGCTGATGTAATCAATCTGTGTTCACTTAATGTTTCTGACCATCCATCTTATTTCCACAAATGTTGTCATATTTCATCAGCAGTCTAATTAAGCGCATAATGACATGATACAAATAGAGTATGCCGTCTCTGGTATGGATGCTTCTCTCAAGCACATGTGAGACTGCATGTGTGCTCACAGAACTTAGCAGCTGTTCATATTTATGGTGGACAGCTGTGGTCAGCCTGACTGACACTCAGTATCAGTAGCATGTCAAAGCACTGACCTATTATTGATTTGCACTGATATTATCAGTGCTTGATTGTTCTGAAAACTCTTATAATCCCCTAGCCTGTATTCTTGCTTTCACAATAAAAGAGTGATGACGTGCATATAAAGACATTTATTATTCAGGTTAATATTCTGTGAGTATATCTAAAATGGTGCTTTTTGGCTCAGCCTGAGAGAGAGGCACACCCTAATTGGCACAGTCTAACAACCTGCTAGCTAATGGTCTTCTAAAACCAGTTTAAAATAAATTGATAATTCTGGATCAGGCCAGAGTTGATGATTGCAATTGTCAGAGTTATTATAATTAATGCTGTGCTGTTATGCTGTGTGTAAGGTGATCCATAACACCCACACTTCTAAAGGAGTGCAAGTTAGCACAACCTCAACTTAACTCTCAGTAATTACTAAACACGGGCTTTCCTATACCATTATTAACGCATTGCCTGTTGTATTTGTGATCTTTGGTTTGAATGTTTGAATGACTGAGCTAATGTGAATTTGTAAAAACAAAAACATCATCAGTTAAGTTATGATGACGTAGTTCCAGTAAAGTCCAGACTTGGGAGTGAGTGAGTGAGTGAGTAAGGATTGCGCCTCGGCTTAAAACGCGGGTCAAGTTTAAAAATCTGGCAATCGGTTGACTTCCTTTGTAGCTCGTTTATATTGTTTTAATCGTAAACATCTTTACGACGCTGGAGACTGAGAGCACCGGGTTATTGAGCTGGACTTGACTGGTGTTTGTCTGAGAGCCGAGCTAACAGTCGAGCCGCAGCTCAGTCAGTTCGAGAAGCAGCAGCGAGGAGGAGAAGGACGAGCCTAAGCTGACTCTCGCTCTCGGGCTTTGAATATGTTTAAATCGGTCGAGTGCAGGGCTCCAAAATCTTCGGACTCATGGTGAAGAGAAAGAAGATATCGTCCGCTGCCGAAGAGCTGGAAAACGGGTAACGGTCGCTCCAGAAACTACCACTTTTTCAAAAATAAACATTAGAGGTCGAATGCGCGAGAGCGTTTTCGTCGTCGTCGTCTGTCGTTTGTGCTGGGCGCTAAAGTGCGGGGAGCTTTTCGCCTTCGATGTCGGATTAAACAAAACAAAAACTCTCAACTCGAGTTCAACCAAAGCCGGACGAGAGTGGAAAGTGGATTCGGTCGAAATATTGCAGTTTTGGTCGAAGCCGTGAGGTTTGAGAGGGCTATTTTGTCGACGCGGTTTTGTTGGGACGTTGTGAGGGGATTTGAAACAAACAGCGGCGGCCATGTTGAGTTGGAGTGAACGAACGTCGCCTTTCCAAGTTGCTCGCGTTTTGTTTTTTGCTGTTCTTCGTGTGAAAGCTGGTGAAAATGTGCTTTCTTTGTGTCTTGACAGCATGACAGTGGGCCATGGGGCTGCCTCGGGAGCCGACGGTGCGAGCAAAGCGGCCAGAAAGCTTGAGGGCGGCGAGGACGAGGAGAGCGCCGCTGAGCAACCGAGCACAAAGAGGGACGGAGAGGAGGAAACGCTTTTGCCGTCCGCCGCTGTCCGACCCGGTTCGACTCCCTCGCTTTCTTCCTCGTCTTCGTCGCCGAACCCAAGCCTCGGTTCGCCCCCGCACGGCCAGGACCAGCACCATTTTCTCCGCTCCAGCGTACGACCTCCGAGCAAACGGATACGCAAAGAGCTCGCTTCCCCGGCCGTGAACGGTCACAGCGGGGCGAGAGCCAGAGGTTAGTCGACGTTCACCTGGAGCACTGAAACTTGGGCTCCGCTTTATATTTTCACTCTTGGACCTTTTATAGGTATCGGAAAAAAATGTTGTTGGCCGGATTAAATGTAAACAGAGAAGATCAGTTGGTGGAAAACGGGGAACTTCTAAAGCGAGAAGGATGCTGCTCCTTTGATTTGATTTATTAGCAGAGCCACTTTACTCATAAGCTGGAAGAGGCAGGTTGTGTGACAGCTGACTTGTCTGACATCTGAATTACATTTTGGTCTCATTTATAAAGTCGACAAATTGCTCAGATTGCTGCATGACAGGAGTCTTTTTGAACTGAGTTTGCACAAGTGCTTACTCAACAGAGCAACAGTGATGGCTGTGTGTCTGGCAGGGATGCTGAGTAGCATGTTACAATTTGGACTGGATTGGTCTTTACATACTTGCCTAGTTATGTTTGGTCTGGTAGGAGAGATTACATTTGTTAGCATGTTTGTTCTGACTAATGTTTTTTTTTAAATGCATAGTATGATTTACAGTACAGTTGTGTGTGTGACAGAAGGGACATAGTTGGTGGGGGAGCTCAGTGTTGTTGGCTTCTTTTTCTACCCTCGTGTTGTTTTTGGATCAGAGTATTGAGCAGCAGGTCTGGAACACCTCCGAATGACTGCACACACACTTCCTGACGTATGTGTATTCACACCCTGCCAACATGTACTTAAATTCATATGGCACACTAAAGGGGGAAAAAAGCATTGTTCACAAACATGCTATCCCCTCCTTCACATTCACAGCTATTAGCAGAAGCTCTTATCCAGGGGTGACCTACAACAGTGCTTTGTTGTCTGCTCAGAAAATGGATCCTAGCTAGTACAAATAGGTCCAAATTGCTATTGAGCTAAGACACTGCAGGAAGCAAAAGTGCAAGTGCTGATACCTAGAAAGAAAAATGCAGAGATCAACATAACATACGTGCAGTGTTGTTCATTTAATAGCTACTTGCATCACTGCTTATATAGCTTCTTCACAAAGAGATGGGTCTTCAGTCTATGTTTACAGACTACAAGAGAGTTTGGGCAGCATTTGGAAGTTTTTTTCTGCCCCCTGGGTGCCAGAACAGATATAAGCCTTGATGGTTGTCCTGCATGCATCTTGACGGATTGCTGGTGAAGCTGAGCTGTAGTTAAGCTCAAAGTGCTTAAGGTACAGATCGAATTTTGAAAGTTGCCGTAAGGTAGGGAGAAGCTGGTTCAGGTTTTGTAGGCAAGCATCAGTGTTTAAAATCTAGCACAGGCAGCCAGTAAAGGGAATGCAGCAGTGGGGAGGCCATAAGGAGCTCTTTCTTTCTTTCTCAAATTAGTGCATTTTAGTGTATGTTAGAAAAGTTAGTTGAAGTGTTGTGTTAATGCTGTATCAGTATTTGCCATCAAGATTATCAATGTCATTTTTAATGTGTGTGAATTTCCTTTGAGTGACACTTGCATGAGTGACACTAAATGGAGCTTAACTGAAGAGGATAGAATGTCAACGACCAGTAGAAATTGGTTATTTAAAAATATGTTTTGTATTGAGAGTGACCAGAAAGGATTTAAATATGTCAATTTTAATTGCTCCTTTAAGGGGTACCTTTTTTAAAATTATTTAATTTATTTAATTATTTTATGTGTCATCCCTGGGTCCTGTCAGCACCACTGGACTTTTCTCCAGAATGGAACATTTCACATCAAAGCACTACGAAATGCATTGTTCATATTGCAACAATTCCCGTTTATAGATATACAATGCCAAAGTTATTATGGCTCTGTTACCATTCAGCTGTGTTATCCAACTTAACCAAAAATGTCACTGTTTCAATCTTAGTAAGTTTTATTTGTGACACAGGACACAGTTTTTTACCAAAACAATTAAGTATTTAAAAAGTAAAATGGCATGAACATCAGGATTTATAGCTACCTCTCTAGAAACTGGGTTCATGTCTGTGCTGATTTTGATATAAAATATAGGGGGAGTGTGGCATTGTTGCAAATTGTTTAGATTTTTTAGAGCAGTTCAATGTATTCTATTGCTGTAAAGTATACTCACTTGTTCTATTTAATGCCTGGTGCTGAATTTTGTTAAAAGCTGGTGTGTGATTTATCTTGTAAGACCTATACTATTGTTATGCTGTCAAATCTGTTCTGTTTTTGTATGTGAGCTGTCTGTGTTTGTGTGTGTGCACATTGGAACTATTCTGAGTAAGGCTTGTGCCATGTAAACACATTTTCTCCCTGTAATAGTTTTCCAATTATATTAGTATGAATAATAAGTATGGTATGTTTATCCTTGAAGCTTGTGGCTTCTCCCTTTTCCTCATTTTATGTTTAGTTAGAATAAACATGCTCTATCTGTAGCAGGTGGACATTTTCAATTATTTCTCGTCAAGTTTACCCACTGGAGCCCACATCTTTTGATCAGTGCATATAGCTATGCGGTGCGAGGCTGTAAAGGACTTACTGGTGTACCTTCCTCCTCTTCTTGCATCCTTTTGTCTAATCTGCCTTAGGGGGTGATGCAGTCCCTGCTGTATCTACAACAGGCCACGCGGGTTCTGGTGGAGGCTCTGGGTCTGGAGGGACCTCTCGGTCAGCTCCTAGGAACCAGGGGCCGGTGGAGAAAGATGAGGGGGGGAACCAAAAGCGTGCACGGAGACAGTGGGAATCCTGGAGCACTGAAGACAAGAGCAGTTTCTTTGAAGGACTTTACGAGGTAATCTTTGCTTTGCTTGGATATTTGTAAAATTAACAATTTTTCTCTCTGGGTTTGCTTTGAATTACTCCACATTGCAAAGTTCTTAACTGAAAATAGTCCACAGTTGAAAGTCACAGTTCACCAGCTTGAAAATCCTGGCATCCTCTCTCTTGTTTACTCATGGATTCTTTTGTCTGTTTTTTTTTTTTTTGTTTGTTTGTTTGTTTTTTTGTTTTTTTTGTATTTTTTATTATAATTTATTTAATGATTTATTTATTTATTTATCGCCCATTTTTGCCCCTTTTCTTAATGTTTTGCATTACCATCTAGAAAGAATCCGAAGCTGACTTTAATGTCAGCGTTGCAAAGAGGTAGTATGGTTTTGTGCACAAACCAGTTTGACAACACCGTTTGTACATTTTTAATATGAAGTTGCATCACTCCTTATTCCCAGAAGAATGAGTAACAGACATGGGCTACTTTTTCTTTTTCTCTGGCTCTCTTAGCATGGGAAGGACTTTGAGGCCATTCAAAATAACATTGCTCTGAAGTATAAGAAGAAAGGAAAACCTGCCAGCATGGTGAAGAACAAGGAGCAGGTTCGCCATTTCTATTACAGGACCTGGCACAAGATCTCCAAACACATTGATTTTAATAATGGTAAGGCTTTTCTCAGCGGTGTTGTGTTTTTTTTTTTTTTTACTGTTGAGTTTGACTTCATCAACATGTCTACATCTGAACTACATTTCTCAAACACGCTGCAAATACAGAGAACACATTTGTTATCTCATTCTATCTCAGAAATTCTGCAAAGCCTGTCGCAACACAGAGAATGTTTCTGAAAGACTCTCAAAGGACATGGAATAGATATAATGGGGAAATCACTGGCAAGTTGATAAGCCCACAGGGACTCACCTTCCAGATGGTTCATGGTTATATTGGTTGGCTAGTTTGCTGTCTGCTATGTCATAGCTGTACTATGGTAGTTATCAGTCGTATCTGAATATGCGTATCTGGATATCTTTGAATTTTACAGTAACACACTGTGGCTATTTCACATTACAAGATAGTGATATGTGCAAAAATTGCTTTTTACTAGTTAATAATTATGCTGTATATTTTTTATATGTACAAATGACTTTTTTTGTATTGGAGTGTGCTGCCAAGTTTCTAAAATTGCATGTGTTTTCTGCGTGCGTGAAATATAGTGCTGGTGTTGTCTTTTTTATGAACCTGTTTGCTGAGTTTGCAGAGCATTTACAAATTTGCAGCATGCTTTATTATTTTGCAGAGCGTTTGTGAAGATATATGTTGTCATGTTGATGAAAATGTCACATGTCTCAATACTTGATTAATTCTTTGTTTTAGTCTTCTCAGCCACCATATGATGATTGTCATAACCCTTTTCTTTCATTTATTTATTTTTATTTATTTATTATTTTACTTGTACTTAGCATATTCTCGTGTGCTGAAGAAGTCCTCCCAGGAACTTTATGGACTCATATGCTATGCTGAGCTAAGGAAGAAGGTTGGAGGCTGTGAGTAGAGTCTTCCTTGTTAGGTCATAGTGATGTGATATTTTTAAAGGTTGCATCATGAAGAAACATGGCTAATAGTTGTCCCTTTCTCTCTATCTGTTTTTTCTTTGTTTTTTCCTTTATTTTTTCTGTCAGTAATGGATGACAAGAATGTTGCCAAACTGAATGAGCTAATACAGCAAGGGTAAGTGTATCCACTTTTGCAGGAGTTTGTGTTTACATTATTTGCAGTGCAGCATGTAGTAGGGTTGTGTTGCATCTGGATGAACCTGTAACCCTGTTGTGTGCTTGTGGTTTCAGGGCCACCACGGTTCGTTCTAAAGGCAGGAACCTTAGGATCAAAGCCCCCATGTGTCGTGCACTGAAAAAACTCTGTGATCCAGATGGTGTGTATCTATGTATCTGTATGTGAGAACATGTGTGTTCAAGGCAGAGTGAGAAACATAAACACAATGGAAGTTTGTTAGAAACATGTCTCGGAATGGTCTAGAGAAATGGAAAATGGGTCTAGTACTGGATAGGGACACAGTGGATGTCTGTAGAGGCTGTGGCACCCCTCCAGTGTGTAGGTAGGGTGAATACTGTGTTTCTATGGTTACAGGCTGTGTGGCTGATTGGAAAGTGGGAGGAGATGCAGATTGAGGCCATGGGCAAAATAGAGGAGCAGAGTTTAATAGTCTTTCTATGCATTTGTCCCTCTCTCTTTCCTCATCATTTTATTTTCCTCTCTTCTCTATTCCCTTTCTCAGGAGTGAGTGACGAGGAGGACCAGAAGCCTGTTCGGTTGCCGCTTAAGGTTGCTGTGGAGCTGCAGCCACGTAGTAACCACTCTTGGACTAGGGTTCAGAGTTTGGCTCATAATCCTCGCCTCAGGTGAGTCTCACACAGCTGAGTTTACCATACCTGATTCATTTCAGCATAATCTTGTATCTCACATCTATAGGATTTTTGGTACATAATTTCTGCTTGCCAATATAGACAGTAGTGTGGTTAGATATGATCCACCAAGTACCAAACAGATTTATTAGCTTTGAACAGCCATCCTCTGACCTGAGTGTTTTTGTTTTAAGCAGTTTTAGTCTCCAACATAGGAGATGCATTTGTTTGTATAGTTTTAGTTTTTGAGAAGCACTGATTCTAGGCTTTAAACACTGTTCTATGGCTATGTTCACAAAGTTGGTAAAAGTGACGTGTATTCAATCTTTTTCTTCATATTTGACACAGATGTGTGTCATCTGTTCGGCGGTGTAAAACAGCAAAAACCACAGTGAATTTGACATTTTGAATTTCATATGTAGGACTGAAATGTGACTAAACACCCAAATCAGCTTAATTTTAGTTATAGTTTCTCACTACAGAGTTGAAGGGATGGATAACAACAATCACGGAGCCTTTCAGTGGTGGGATAGTAAGGTTACAGACCTCATATACGTTTGGGGTAATTGTTCTGTACAAACAAAATTAGAATGCACTGTTACCACCACTCTATATTTGGTTTCAAAAAAAGAATAATAACCTCACAATATGGCTAAATTTAAAACGTCAGAGATCCAGACTGAGGTCAAGTGATGTAAGCTTTTCTCTTGTAGTGAATTATGTATATGTTTTGTCTCTGTTGCACAGTTGATTTTTATGTTTGTTTTAGAATGGTAGTCGAGTTGCATAGGAAGGTGTCCAGTCTCATTGAGTTTCTGAAACAAAAATGGGCCATTCAAGACCAGCGAATTGTATCCTTTCAGCACTGATTTCTGTTGCATGTCTCTGTTAGCAAGAAACCTTATTGCTCTGTGTTCCTCAATATCATGGGAGCAATCCAAAAGAACCAGATTCAGGTTGCTTGTCTCACTTGTGCCTGTTTGAGGAACTTTTTTTTATGGTTATGGATATTTGTTATGGTTTGCCCTTAACTATAATGTGTGTAGCTTAAGAGCTTAGCAGAGCGGGAGGCCCTAGATGGTGTAGCACCGCCTGGCGAGTCTGAGGAATTATTTCTGTATCCAGCAGAGAGCAGCACCGTCATTTCATTGCCAGGTGTTGCACGTGTTGTACACTCCAAGGCCTCCTGCACAGTGTACTGGCAAGAGAGTGGGCGTGGCCGTCCGGGTGTCAGAGACCTGCCAGCCGTCCATATCCTGGGCATCCAACCTGTTCGAGGGAAACAAGGCAAGGGTGGCTCAGGGGGTGGAGACTCAAAAAGAGTTGATGGACAAGCTCCTGAGGGTTCTGATGGCAACATCTCAACTCCTGGGACAGAAAACAGCTTAAACTCTGTCCAAAACACTACCACGCTTACTCCTGTCAGTCCGTCTGCATCTTCTTCCCCTTGCCCTGCACAGGAGAGCAGTGGGACACTAACTGTTGACCCAACAGGGGCATCTCGGACACAAACATGTTCTAGTGGGAGGCCTAAAGAAACTGTCAATCAAGCAGATTCCAGCCTGCCAGACAACAGCAAAGAGGAGCCTGGACCAGGAGGCGGGACCACAACAGATGGAGCCCCTCCTCCTCCCGAATCAACAGGCCGTGTTGAGGATGCATCTGGGACCGGGCGCTCCCCACAGCAGATTCGCGAGGAGGGCTGGAGCTCGCAAGGCTCTGAGAGCGTAACACTGGCCGAACTCTACCTCATGCTGGGCAAACCAGGTAAACTGCAGCTGGAATACGAGTGGCAACCCAAGCCCCGGACTACAGCACTGCCCACCACACACCGCGTACTTCGCTGTCTCCTCAGACTTGTCTCATCAGAGGTCAATCCCAAACCCGTAAGTTACTTTGTATTCCTGAATCCTAAAAAGACCACCTGCTGCTTAGCTTGGTTTAATTAAACCAGTTGAACTTATTGACACTTTACCAGTTGTAAGGTGCCCTGTTTTTTCTCAGTTTGTTCTTTTTCTGTTTGCATGTGTGTCCCTTTTGTAGGCCCCAGATGTATGTTCAGTCGGGACATCTCCAGTGAAAC
Organism: Prochilodus magdalenae; assembly: GCA_024036415.1. Lineage (NCBI taxonomy): Eukaryota > Metazoa > Chordata > Actinopteri > Characiformes > Prochilodontidae > Prochilodus > Prochilodus magdalenae. The sequence continues at coordinate 258,195 of JAMWET010006960.1, read as the reverse complement.
CTGGGCAGGAGGAGCAATCTCTGACACCTCCAGGCAAAGCCCAAGCTGGAGGAACTCGCAGCCCCAGCTATGGTCGCCAGCAACACACCACACGCTCGAAAATACTGCCTAATGCAGCCAGCACAGGTACAGAACATACTCATATATGCATACTGAACAATCGGCTTATAGGGAATGGTTATAGGGTAAAATCCAGGTTATGAAGCATTGATGAGGGAACTGCAGTACATAGATTGGGCAGCATCTGAGCTCAAGGGAAGTTTTAAACTCTAACCCTCTTGTACTAGCCGGAAAACATTCTCTGATGGAACACTAAACATGGTTGTAAGTCGCTCTGGATAAGAGAGTCTCCTAAATCCTTTAAATATACATATTTCTCCACAGGTGGACGTAATCTTCCACGTTCCCTGTTGGTTTCCGGAGGTGATGGTGATGGCGCTGTATTCGCTGTTCCGACAACAATACCACCCAATAGCTCCAGGCACTTACGGATGTTTTCTCCCAATAAAGAGGCAGAGCTAGCCTTCCGCCAGCAGCTGGACTCGATCAGTGTAAGTGGGTGCCTTATTTAGAATTCAGGCCACTCAAAAATTGGTTTTAGCACCAGCTTCTCAGAGATGGAATTACATTTACATTTAAGTATAAGGTTTGACTGTGTGACACTTTTAAGCAAAGGCACACACAATACAGTCTTTTGCCCAGAGAGATCCATGACAAATCATGCCCTTATGAGAAAGTCTTACTGCCTCATGGAAATTAATGAAAAGTGTTTCATGTGGCACCCTGGTGCTTGGAACCTTTCTGTACTATTGAAAGAAAGAGAGAAAGAAAATTGAAACATTTTTAAACAGGGATTTCTACCCTTGTAGCTCATGGTCAGAACCCTTTTGCCCTTTATTGCCCTTTACTCATTGCTGCTCCTACTACAAAGTTCATAACAAACATTTTCAAAAATTAACACATACAGGTGTGTCTGTGACAGCTCGCAGGTTGGGTAAAATTACATTGCAATTGTTGCCACCACACCTTTTGCATTAAATCTATGTTGTGCTGTCAGGACTTTTGAGAATGCAACTGCACTACAAAAATTTAACTACCAATTAACTTTGATCCCTCTCCCCCTCCAATATTCTTATGTTTGCCTCTACAGTCAGATATTTTCCTTCCCAAACCAAGAAAAATGGGCAGGGGACGTCCACTGAGGAAACCACTTGTTGTGCAGGTGAGACAAGCACATATGAAGAAAAATGGTAGAAAAAACCTTGACCTGAAAATAAAAAACTACATCTTAAGACAATTGTTCTGTAGTTTATTTGAATAATAGTAAGTAATTTGAACATGTGTGTAATGTATAACTGAAGGTATCATGCAGACCATCACAATTATTTATTTATTTTTAATAAAACCTTTGGCATTATGAATGTTCATAGTTTATGTGTAAGAACTATTCAGCTTCTGAATTTAGTGATTCCAACTTTACGCTGCAGATGGTATGCATACATACATGTGTTATACAAGCTACATTTACTGCAGAGCTTCATATCCAAAATGAGCTCAAATATAGCTGTGATCCTAAATGTGAGGTGAAGAAGCTGTCCACTCTCCTTTCACAAAGGGCCTTGTTTGAAATATAATTTTTTTTTTTTTTCTTTTCTATTTGGGTCATCTTTTAAACACAGCAGAATTCTTGTTGTGTTTAGATTGTAATGCTGTTCATACTGCAGTCTTCATTTGTATCAGACAGTGAAGGGATCTCTGTGTTTGCCCTACAGAGAACTTTGGTGCCGCGAACAACAGGAGACACCTCCCAGCATGTGTGCTCCTTCTCCATTCTCTCCAATTCTTCAGCTACAGGTAACTTTCATGTTCACACCAAATACTTAACTGTCAATGTATCACGTCACAATATAGGTTTTTGAGCTAATGTTTCATTGTTTGTGTTTTCTTTTGTTGTACTCGTGTTTTTTTTGTTTTTTTTTTGCCCATTATTCTTCATTAGGAACTGGTTCATTTCGGCCAATTCAAACCCGGCTCCCCTCAACTCGCACTTCTACCAGTCAGCTGTCCAGTAAGTTTGTGGTCAAATTGGTAATCTAAATTAATTTGTTTTAAAGATAATACTTTGAACTTGCTTTAGCTGCCTGTTATTATTGACAAAATATTTTGTCTGTAATTGTGCCTCAGGTGCAATTGACCTAGCAGCAAAATCTGCAGGCATTATCCCAGGAAGCCCCTGTCGAGAGCAGGAGGGCCCTGCTCTAGAGGCCCGCCTCAAGGAGCCTGAAGACACCACACCCCCTGTGCCTGATGCACCTGAATCTGAACCAGTCCCTCAGGAGCCAGAGGTGAGTCAGAGAGGAATATAGCTGTTTTCAGCATGTGAGGAAAAAGTGTCTGTATACCGATAGTTGGCTGTATACTGTACTCATATTGTTTAACATGATAAAGTCGTGAACACGGTATTTTACCTGCCCCCCCTTTGTTTTTTGCTATCTTGTTATTAGGGTGCCTTGCAAAATGGTGGTTCTCCACCATCTCCAGAGGGTGGTGACTCCCTTTTGGCCCCTCCCAGTGTTGCTTCTTTATTGGATATTTCTCTACCCGGTCCCCCAGATGAATCCCTTCCCTCAGGAGAGCCTCACACTCATATCAGTGACTCCATTATTGAGCTTGCCATCAATTCTGCTCATTATGGTAGGTGTGGGTAAATCTGCTGGTGCAGTGGTATTGATATGTGTACCTAAAGTTACAGGTCCAAGCTTAGATTTTTAAATAACAGGTTAATTGAATAGGTCATTCAACTGGTTGGTACTTTACACTTACACAATTTAAATTACAGTTATTACAATTATTGCCTAGGTGAAGGAAAGCTGGGCAATGTGTATTACCTTAATCTCAATGGCTGTGGTTCTATTATCTCTGTGCTACTGTGCTACTATCAACTCAGCATCTGTTATAATGTTTTGCTGCCCTCCTGGTCTTAGGTGATGGATCATCTCTTTCTCCTCCAAAACTCAACGGAAGTGACCGGTCTAAGCTTCTCCCCTCACCCAGTGACAGCCCTGCCCACAGCTGGATGCCGTCTCCTACACATGATCCTCAGTGGTACCCTAGTGATTCCAGTGACTCAACTCTGGGGTGCCTGCTCTGTGAGTACCATGTATTCACTTATAATTTAACCTTAAATTAAAATGAATTTAAGATTAGGATAAATTATTAATAATTGATTAAATAATTTATAATTTGAGTATCTATGTATTTTTGTTATGGCTGGAAAACTACTAAAAATGACTTGCAGATAATCCCTGAATCCTGATACTCTTTAAGGATTTAAAGATTTATGAATATGCATGATTATAAACGTCTCTAAACTTGCATCAGTGAAGCATCAGTCAAATCACTGCTGGTGTGTGAAGCTGTAGCCTATGACATACGTTTTACAGCATCATAAATTTAATATTGACACACATCCATCTGTTAAACGGCTTTCCTCTAAAAATGTGTTTTGAGTGCAGGGATTTTTATATAGTGAGTTCATCATGTTAATCTTTTATGCTCTCATTTTTGTGTAACAGCACAGTTGACTGTTGTAAGTCATCTTGATTACTGTTGCACTATTAATTTACTAAAAATTATGAAAAGAAGCGTCATTTGAGCCCAGTTTGTAGAAGCTGTGATGCACAGAAAGTCTGTGATCTATTCATGAACTAGCACAAATTATCCACTCAAACATGTCGGAAATACCAGAACACTGAAGTTGGAATAAAAACTTTGCAGGATGGTTAATCTCCAGGACTATGGTAGGGCATCCCTGAACTACAAGAACTGGTCATGTAATCTAAACGGAAGCCATACCATTATACAGACTTGTGAACTGATCAGTCTTCTGCCTGCTTTTCCTCACTGCAGCAAGCCTGGTGTCTCCTGATAAGACTCCCCGTAGGACGGGCCTCCCTGCTGTAGAGCCCTCCAGTGGTACAGCCTTGCTTGGCCCCAGCCTGCTGGACAGCAACTCCCATGACTCTTTTCAGGCTCGTGGGCTGCCTGATGTAGTTGAGGTGAGATCCTACCTCATTACTCACTCAGATATGAGACTTGTGAGTGTAAATGTGAGTGGTGTGACATGTTATAGTATTTGGTTTTTGTGCTTTGCTTCAGTTAGCTTCAAAGGCAGCAACAAGACAAAATGATGTGTACAGAAGTTTGTCAACGCTTAATTGAAGTCTCACCTTGCAGCATGACAAACAAAATATGATTTGATACAGTAAAATTAAGTTTTATTTTAACAAGTTTATTCATCAAAATTTCCCAAGTTTTTTTAGTCTAGATAATCTTTTACCGTAGTGTAGTGTTCTCATTGTGTGCTAATGACAATGTTAGCCCTAATGTGTTTTAATATTAAAACACTGTTACATTACATGTTTGCTTATATTATATATTATTTTAGTTTTATTGTGTAGAGGGCAGAAATATGCCAATTAGAGATATTCCTAATATCCCTCTTTTTCACATTTGTGATGCAAAGGTACATGGAGGTTTTTTGTTTGTTTTGGTTTTCTGTTGTAGCAGTATTTTACTATTAGCAACTTTACAATAAAAAACTTTGATACATGCAGTTTCATATGCCATTCTAATTTACTACAAGAAACCATTTCACCTTAAACCACTCTACATTAGCCTTGAGAAACCCAAATGCACTTGGGAAATACTGTCCAAACCTGATGTGAGCTGTCTGGTCCCTTTTAGGTTTGGACAGATATCGCTACTATATTCTGCATACCATTTTTTTATTTATATATTTATTCATTTATTTTTTTCATCTATTGCCAGATGGATACTCAGCTTGCTTGCATGATGAGTGAGAGCAGCGTTGACTACATTGCCCGCTTCAATGACCTTGCCCAAGAGTTATCCGTCTCAGAACAGAGCCTGCCTCCTCCAGGGGTTTAAAATGAAGAGGGTGAGGGTTCTGTCCCTGCTTCGCCTCGCCCACATCTTGAGGTTGATCCATGTGGATGCAGCTTCGCACTATCAGTTCCAGAAACACAATTTTTGTGTGTGTGTGTGTGTGTGTGTGTGTGTGTGTGTGTGTGTGTGTGTGTGTGTGTGTGTGTGTGTGTGTGTGTGTGTGTGTGTGTGTGTGTGTGTGTGTGTGTGTGTTGGAAGTGCAATAAAGACTGCCATGATCCTTAAGAGTTTTTAGGATCAAATGTGTGTGCACCTGTCGTTTCGTGGCTGCGGTCTTGCGAGCCACTCTCCGTATACTTTTTTTTGAACAAATTTGTTTACAAAGCAACCTCATGTACAGAAAGTGAAGATCCGCCATATCTGAACAAATTGCCTCCTGTAGGTTTGTTTTCTTTTTGTCTTCTATGTCTCACTTTGTTGTGTGTGTGTGTGTACATGTGATGCATCTGTCTGTGTAAAGAGCCAAGGATGCTTTTCTGTGTTTGTCTTTGTAATTTTTTTTGTTTCTTTTTGAATAATACAGATCTATCCTTGATTATTCTACGCAAAATCCTGAAAAAGCCATAAATGTGCATGTATAAATGTGTACATACCGTACACGTCCTCCATGTACAGTGCGTGTGTGTTTTTTGGCTTCATAGTCTGATGGGCTTTACCTGATGTAATCCTAATCCTCTGAAGACACTGCTAGAAGTTTTTATTGTTATTATTTATTATGGGAGATGCAAGAACTAATTGGAAATGTCACCAACACTAAAAAACAACTAATCAAAAATGCATTCATGCCAGTTGTATTAAGAAATGCATATATTAAAGATACTACCATAAGACTTTTTATAGTTATCAAATAACTGAATTCTCTTTGGTTTAATGGCTAGTACTCATCTGGTTTGAAGCCAATAATTGGATGTTTTAAATGGACATTGATGCCCTTGATCTCTGTTTTTCTCTGATAGAATGAATGTGTAAAGTTGGTTTCAGATGTAAATATATCACAACAGATTCCAGTATTCACTGCGCTTTTTTTTATAACATACTGTAAATTATTTGGATTATTTATTAATTTACATGTTGCAAAAGTGATTTTTGTTTATTTTCAATGCATTTCCTTTTTGCTGTTTTAAAGAACCCTGCCTTTGTATAAAAAAAACAGGGATTTACTCCACCATGTTAAAAAAAAAAAAAAAAAAGGAAGAAAAAAAAAATATAGAGTTCGAAGCCTGGTTCACAGTGTCCTTCAATGTTTCCTCTTTGATGGCTTAGAAGTTAGACGTTAGACTCTGGCTGTCTGTGGCTTGTGTGGTCTTATTTCCAAGTTTGTTTGTAGGTTTATTTTTTAATTATTGTTCCAGGGACCACATAAAACTGTTAGTGCTATTCCTATTGATATCATTTGTGCTCTCCTCATAGCTTCCTGAGACCTGGACTTGCTTGGTGTGCAATTCTAATTTCTCCTAGCTATTTGTGATTAGTATATAAACTAAAGTATAAAAACTAAAAGTTGTCTTTGTACAGGAAGTTGTTTTGGCAAAACGCAATTTTCTCATATGAGGCCAAAGGGTCAACGTTTTAAAAAGTGTGATGGTGCAGAGAAGCAGAAATGTAATGTCCTCATATGAAGATGCCGGGGTCTCACGAGGTTAAAGATACAAACACCCACTCCGCAGCAAGACGGAAGTCAGTTTTGGCATGGCATCTGGGATGGCAAGTCAGATTATACAGGTCTGGATGTATCATCTTATTTTTGATAAATTCAGATCTCTTGCCTAAAGTGGCACATGCCATTTGGACCATTAGGTCTTATTATTATTATTATTATTATTATTACTACGAAGAAGAATTTATTCAGTAGTATGTACAGTTCTGGTTGGACTCTTATTATATACCTTTTTATTATTATCGTAGTAGTATTACTACAATTGTAAGAGTCAGTGACTCCGCCCTCCTTTACCCTGATTGGGTAGTGGAGGGGTCACGTGAGCTTGTGTCATTTCCTTGTGTGTACACATGGCTCCGGGCTTCCTGTAAGTAACCTGTAAGTATTTTTGCTGCACACAGGAATACTTTAAATGAGAGAGAAATTTGTTCCGGGTTTAAAAGTTCACATAACTGTATCCGGAGAGGCGCATACTCACCAAGGTAGGTGACAGCCTGCTGTTTCCGGTTTTGGCTTGTGTGTCGCGTAATCTCGTCTGACCCTGCTGGCTGGGGAACTGCCCGGCACCACGGTGCTCGAGTCCTTTAACTCTGGTCTCGGGTGTAAAGAGAAGAGCGTGTAGAATTTAAGGGTGATGGGGAATTTTCAGGACCACCATGTGTGGAAGCATCCCACCACGCTAAGTGCTGACACTGTACGGAGTTGACGCCCTTTCAGGTGGTCTGCAGGTTACTATGGTTACGTCCCAGGGTGTAGTCAGTATGACTGATTGTTTCCTATAATCAATTGTCTTTAACCTAACTGAACTGTTCCCTGTGGCATCACAACACCTCCGTAGCTCCGCTGCGAAACAGACCACACAGACCGGTCACAAAACATATATTGTATCGTAAAGCGCGTGAATTCATTTCCAATAGTATTTTCATGGTCCAGGATGCTCTCTTGGATCGGCCTTGGTAGCAGACCACTTTAACGGGAGTACCTAAACCCACACACATGTACACACCATAGACGCTAGAGGGCGCCCGCCAGTGAGTCGTCAGTGAATGGGGATGATTGGCGCTGAAGTGTGTAATGTTCCGACGCTGAACGCTGTAAAGGAAAATTCACTTTGCCGTTATTTGTGCTGGAGCTGTCTTTAATTCTAATTTAAATCAAAGAAAACATATTATTATTGTTGTGTAGCTGCTATTTATCGTTAAGTTGTAAGTGCTGGGATCAGATATGGAGTCCCTAACACCACTGGCAGAGAGGAGAGCCCTCAGCAAGCTGCTGAACATCATGGACAATGCTCACCATCCTCTGCACAGAACGATCATCAGGCAGAGGAGCTCAGTGGCAGACTGCTGTCCCAGTCCTGCTCCACAGACAGACTCAGAAAGTCTTTTGTCCCTCAGGCTATAAGACTGTTCAACTCCTCTCAGTTCAGCAAATGAAAAACTCTGTGTCACTCCAATGGACACCCCCCCATCTCTACACAGACTCCCTCCTAAATGCCCTATATCTCTTTATATTTTATTATCCTACCCCTTTCTGTTCCACTGTTCACATATCCTGCACTGCTAAATTATTTATATTACTGCGTACTTGCACTGTCTGTACGGCTGACACCAGCCATCTCAATATGCACAGCAAATGGTATACCACTACCTCCATTACACTCGTCACTAAACGACTCCATTTTCATACTTTATATTGTATCTCTGTCTCTATCTTGTGCTTCTTTTGTTACTTCTGTGAACTTTGTATATGTACTACTGGATGTCTAGAATTTCCCTCTGGGATCAATAAAGTATCTATCATATTTGCTGACCTGTTCCCAGCCAGAGCTGTACCTGGAAATGTCAAAGTGTTTAACTGTGAATGAACTCACTGGAAAGTCCTTAGGAAGACCTGGCAGCAGAGCAGACGGGCAGACGTCTCACATCAAACGTCTTGTGGCCAACATCTACTAAGCACTTCTAACACTTGCTCATATAATACCGCTGCTCTCCTATTAAGTGTCAGATGAGTCTATGGCATCACCACAAATGTCTAGTCATGGCCAGGGGTTAAAACAGGGTTGGGGTTATGGGACTTGTATTATACTACCAGGTCATAGGTATGCTATGTAGGCTACCACAGGTGCATGAGCTCAGTCAGAACATGGTGAAGGGCTGTTTTCTGAAGATGTGACTGAGTTATCTACTACTGTCTACTACTGCATCATCATCAGACTAAAACCAATTTTGCATTTAAAGCCTGAACATTGAGTCAGACCCTCTTTTTGAGATTGACCATGTGTGTGTGTTTGTAACCTGACCTGGTAATGGCACTTTCAATTTTAATAACTTGTCTCATATAGCACAGCTGTAGGATTTAGATAATGCATCAGTTCCTGGCTGGTAATTCACAAAGAAAGCTTCCTGAGGAAGCCTGTCCAGTAGGAGGAGGGGGCAGGAAGATTCCTATTGGACGGTACAAGCTTTTAGCTTAAATTATCCAGCTTAATTGAGAAATCCTGCTTTGTGAAATACCCCCCGGATGCTTAATGTGTCAGTGAGTTTGCAGAGGCAGAGAAGGAGAGGGTAGTAAAAGAGGGTCAGAGTACAGTATGTTAACATGCTGACGTTGGAGGTGTAGATAAACAGTTAGGTGAGTATTCATCCTTGGTGTGTGTGTGTGCAGGAGAATGGAGCGCTTAACAGCAGCAGGTGTGGGGCCGCTGGCTGTAGGCGCAGTTGGGCTCCTGATCTTATTGAGAATGATCCAGAGAGCAAGAGGCAGGCAGATTCTACAGGATAAAGTCGTGGTCATCACTGGAGCTAGCTCTGGCTTGGGCAAAGGTAAGGAGCACATGTACACTAACCAGCTAATTAATTACAGGCACATCCCTTTTAGGTCCAACTTTAACATCACTTTATTTACGTTTTATAAATGCGGACGTCTGAAGTGCTTAATGTTTCTAAAATCAACGTTTACATTATATTATGAAAGTCTAAAACTAATTGCCATATCTAATTGCTGCTGTGATTTGAATCGCAATTATTGTCTGGGGACTGAAGTCCAGACCTGTTATTTGGCCAGTAAGAGTAGAGCATCCCCTTTCTCATTTAGCTCTGGTTGTGAAGTTACAGCAAATAGTTCTTTGGCTGCCTCTGATTGGTTTAATTCATCTACAGCTTACGTGCTCTGATTTTATGTCCATGTTCCCCATATTAGCCTATTAATAAAATAACAGTTCTTGGGAGCTGAATATTGCACTCTATTAAATTGTGATTCATCTTTCAGCCCTAGTGGAGGGATACATGCAGGGCTGAGAGGAAAATAGTACCCAAATATATTTATTTATTTTTTAATTTATCACAATTTTGCAATCATCACCATCACATATAACACTCAGAACACATGTGTAGCTTCACTGGTTGCTTTGGACAGTAGATAAAATGGCTATATTGGCATTGTAAACATTGTGACTTCTGGTTCCCATCATCGTAAGATTCTCTACAGATGATCATTTCCGATCAAACCATTTTGAATGGCTTTGCGTACATCTGAAAGATTGAATAATTGGATTTAGAAATATAAATGATGTGTTTATACTCGTTTCGTGTGGTTCCCCAGAATGTGCACGGGTGTTCCATGCTGCAGGAGCGAGGCTTATCTTGTGTGGACGAGACCAGAAGCGACTGCAGGAGGTTGTTCAGGAGTTAAGGACCGTGACAGATGGCCAGAGAAAGGTACACACACACTTAAATACAGGCTTTACAGCGTGCTCACCCCTCAGTCCTGTTCTTATAGTTATTGTGTCTGAATGCTACATGTTAATTCTGTCTCCTACGTACCGGATTCTCAGATAACAGGTTCTCTTTAAAATGACAGAAGCTTTTTAATGGAAAGGTTTTGCTGGTAACTGAGTGGATCTCTGTATTTTTGATCAGACCTATACGCCCTGCACGGTCACCTTTGACCTCTCTAACACGGACACCGTTGCCAGGGCAGCAGTGGAGATTCTGAAGTGCCACGGTCATGTGGATGTCCTTATTAACAACGCTGGCATTAGTTACCGTGGCAACATCCTAGACACCCATGTCTCTGTGCAGAGGGACGTCATGGAGACCAACTACTTTGGCCCCGTTGCCCTGACTCAAGGTAACAGCTGTAATGGAGATGAGTGCCCGTTCGTCTCCACGGCTGGGTGGTAGAGATGTCGTAGCTGTGTAGTAGAATAGTTGTACAGGTTAGTGTCTAATTCATATCAGAATCAGACTTTATTTGCCAGGTGAGGTATCAGACCTTACATACCTCTAAACTTTACATTTTGTGGAGTTTATATTAAAGTGCTGAGTGCAGCAGTCAGGGATGTAGTGCCAGATTAAGTTAAGGATTACCAAGATAATAATAATAAGAAGAAGAAGAAGAAGAAGAAGTGCAATAGATAAGGAAAAACAAAGGTATGGATCTGTATGTATTTATGTTCACTTATCATCAAAAAAATTAGAACCAGAAGGAAGTGTGGGGGTGCAGTGCTGTTGGGAAGGATGATAAAGGTTACCAGGAACAAAGAATGATGATACATTTAGACTGATATGGAGAATATTTACTGAGATACACATACCAAAGAAGTGTCTCTCAGTATGGCGTCAGGCTGCCATCTTTCCTAACGCAAAATGCCAGACATCTCGGCATAGAGTTGTGGAGGTTTGTGGCTCCTAATGGTGTCCTGCAATAATTTGTCCCATGCAGCTTGAATATTTTCACAAAGTTCCTGCAGATTTTGTGGTGGATAGTGTGTCCGAAAGCATCCCACACATTTTAATCAGGGATAAGTTGTTTTTATCATGTAATACAATTAAATAACAAGATTGCTTTAAACATTCACTGGCAAGACACATGTCTGCCAGCAAGGTCAGCTAATGCAGATCCATTTGTTGGTCATTTGCTTATATTCAAACTATATAACTTGTCTTTTTCTCTTATCCTTCTTTTCCTAGCTATTCTTCCCTCCATGGTGGAAAGACGCAGTGGACACATAGTAGCCATCAGCAGCGTGCAGGGAAGGATTGCCATTCCTTATAGATCTGCTTGTGAGTATAAGCCCATAAACACTGGCTTGACTTGAGGCCTGACTCTGACGGATTTCTGGATGGTGTAATTTTGCAGATGTGAAGTCATTTAGACTGGTTTTATGTGTGCACAGTGTTGGTGATTTTTTTTTAGTTTTTATTATTTTTTTCACTCATTGCAAAGAGGTGCATTCTGGGCATTTAAAGGCAAAATACACTAATCGGCAAAAGAATAGTTGCATCCAGAATGAAGAGTGGCATTGGAATGCTATTGGGAAGGTTCGTTGGTCATCTCCACCAAGACAAATGCGGGACTCGTCACTGAAGATCTCCTGCTGCCATTCTGAGTCACTCCATGACAGTCTGGCACAACATCATTGCAGTCTTTGGTGACGATGATATGGGGTTAAGGATGGTCGTTGTAACAGTCTGCGCCCATGTAGTCCTGCGTTGTACAGCCGTCTGCCTATGGTGCTGCACCAACAGGATGACTCATAGAGGCATCACTGCTCACCGATTCTCCGCAATTGTGGTTGTTGGCTCAGTCAGGTACAGCGATATGGTCTGTCCTTGCTTATGTCACATGGATGGCCATGCATGAAACTTAATTTGCAAGTCTCAATGTCAAACCTTCCCACCAAGTTTCATTTCTGTTGGTTGATTCCTTCTGGTGCAGCTATTTGTGCAACTACTCTTTATAATGAATGTAGAAAGAAAGACAACTGGTTTACCACTAGTTTACCATCATCAGTACGCAAGACACATGTGGGTTTGCTGGTCATTTTAGAGAGAACAGCAATTTTTCTATTAATGCTGTGTTAATGGAAAATAGATGTTGGAAACATTTTGCAATATATCTTTAGATATAAAGTTCGGATGACTTGGGTGTTATTACACAGATAATACATCATTAAATTATGTGCGGTAAATTGAATAATGAGGTAACATTTATGATTAGAGGACGGGAGAAATTAGTGATTAGGTTTTCACATACATTAATCATAATAGCTTGTTTAATTAAAGTCATTCAATGGATGGATGGATGGATGAATAGATAGATGGATGGATGAATACATGAACAGATAGAGGGATGGATGGATGGATGAATAGATGAACAGATAGAGGGATAGATGGATGATGGATGGATGGATGGATGAATGAATGAATAGATGAACAGATGGACGGACGGATGGATGAATGGATGGATGAATAGATAGATGGATGGATGAATAGATGAACAGATAGAGGGATGGATGGATGGATGAATAGATGAACAGATAGATGGATGGATGAACAGATGGATGGATGGATAGATTGATATATGGATGGATGAAGGATGGACTGATGGGTGGATTTAAATAATCATCACAGGAACATTTGGGTGCAGCAGATTTAGAAAACTATCAAACCAAACAAACAAACAAGCTGCTCTGACTGACCATCAGTCAGCTATCCATAGGCCCAGAATCCATGTGTTTTACAAGGATCAGGAATTTGCCAAGCAAAAGAATCTTTACAAGAATCATGTGGTGTGTGATGTGATGTGATCATGTGAGAGCTGAAGGGATGGATGGGGTGAATACACTGTTCAATATTACAATATTTGGACAAAAGTATTAGAACACCTACACATTACACCTACAGGAGCTTCTGTGGCCAGCAGAACACAGGGGACCTTTACACACTATGCACCTTAACATTCTGTGACCCTGCTTTTTAACTTTACATGGTCTGCCACTTTGTGGTTCCTGAACACTTCCATTTGTAAATAAATACTACACAGTTGGTCGTGACATATCTAGGTGAAACTGTCTTTTTGCAATGGTGGCATCTTATCCCTGTACCATGCTCAAGTTCAGGGAGCTCCTAGAACAGACCATTCTTTCAATAAAGTCTGTGAAGGCAGGCTGCATGGCTAGCTGCTAGATTTTATGTCCCAGCCCTTTTGTTTATATAATGGTTTTCCAGCCATGCAATCTTAAAAGGTTTAACTGGCTTTAGCAAGCTGCAGCCAGCAGGTAAAGGCCTGGGCCGAGGGACAAAATAAGACAAGATATCTGTGTATCAGAGATATATATTTCTCATTGGCTAATATAAATGTAATCATATATGCCATATACAGTTCCTGCTTGGGTCATGTGAGGAACGTTGCAGATATATGTTATCACACACAAGTGATTTCAAGTCACACGTTGCAGCACCTTGGTTTAGCCGTCTGGTGTGACACTAGGTGCGATTTCTGCAGAAACAGTACAGGCGTCAGTGAAACGCCCAACCTGGCTGTCTCCATCTGAAAGATTCCAGTCTTTAGCAGACACATGTCTGCCAGCAGGGTCAGCTAATGCAGATCCATTTGTTGGTCATTTGCTTAATCTGTAGACTGTAAATAATGCATCCATGGAAATTTGTGCCCTGTTTAGATGCAGCATCCAAGCATGCGACGCAGGCCTATTTTGACTGCCTTCGAGCAGAGGTGGAGAGGTTCGGCTTACAGGTGTCAGTCATCAGCCCGGGCTACATAAGAACGAACCTGTCTGTCAATGCCGTTACTGGAGATGGATCCAAATATGGAGGTGAGATGATATCATCTTTTTCTTTTTCTGATTGGTATTGATTAATCAGAAATTACAGAACATGTAGATATAGTCTAAAACTATTACAGTCGCTCCTACAGCACCTGTAACACAGTAAGACTGAAGATAAAAATAAAGATTAAATAAATATAAAATATTAAAGATAAAATAAACACTCAGTGACTGAGTTTGTCATATGTCTCCCTGAGTTTGCTTTCATCACACTTTAACACGCTGGATATACTTTGGCCAGATTCCGTTTGCACTTTTTATTAAAACACATCCATGTTATTGTCCACATAAGATCCAATTTCAGTTACCCTTAAATAAAGCTAATCTTAATCTTAAAAGTTTGTTGGTTCTCTCTCAGCATCTATTGCACTTTAACCCTATGACAGCAATGAGGGCCTATTGCACACCTTATATCCCCACCAAGTCAGCTCACGATACGTGACTTCTTTCACGAGCTATACATTGCTGCCTTTGAAAGTAAGAAGTGGTCATAATAATGTGACAAGTGTGACTGTATAGAACCGTATTCCATTTCCACACATGCTGATGGTGGTTTGAGTAATCCAATCACAGCGTGTCTTGTGGATGTTTACATCTGGGTTTTCATATGATCAAGTGAAATCCAAACATGACCCGATCATACAAAATACATGGGAAGGTCCATGAGCCGGTTTACACCTCACATCAGCGTGTTTTGTGTCCACAGTACTTTGGACTTTGAAGATGACAGCAGGCTCTTCTCTATTTTTATTTAAACTATTTGTTCTTTTCCTTTGGATTAAACAGCACTTTCCTCAGGGGAACATGTAGGAGGACTCCTTTTTGCTTTGTGAGACATAAATGATAAAAGACAGTTTCAATAAACTGTTGTCTCTTAATTATGTTTCTCGCACACGCTTGCAGAAATGCAGCTTTTTAATGGACTTGCTGTATTGCTCTTTGCTTTTCTTAGTGATGGACAAGACCACAGCTTCTGGATGGGACCCAAAAGAGGTGGCTCACGCTGTTCTGAAGGCTGTTCGTCACAGACAGAAAGACGTTCTGTTGGCCGGACCTCTGCCCACTCTCGCCGTCTACCTCCGCACTCTCTGGCCTGCTGCCTACTTTAGAGTGATGGCCTCTCGCGCCAAGAAAGAACAGAGAATAAAGGAACAGTAAAAGCAGCCAAAGCTTGTTAAGCCACAGAGAGCGAGAAAGAGATGGCATTTGATTACAGTCTGTGTGTGTTTGTAGCAGGTCTGTTTTAACATGTTTGATAAAGACGCTTTTATTGTTTAATATTGTCACATGTTCCAAAAACCTTACAGAAGCTGGAAAATTTGTATTTCTGAGAAAAGTTAGAGTGGTAGAAGTCAAATAGAGAAGAACGGCACAATGTATCACGAGGAATAAAACTGAAGTGTATTTAAGGTAAGAGGTGGTTGTTATTATTCTGCATGTTTGATTTACCAGCTAAAAGGCATCCACTTTAGCACTATAGCAGCTTAATGTCTTCTGAGTAGTTTGTCCATTCACCAATCCTTTCCACTCCTAGAGCAAGTAGTCTTCAATGAACATTCATAAAATGGTGACAAAATCTAACTTGACCCTCATATGTAATTGATAATCCGAAATAGGTTTGCTGTCTGAGGTCAATGTCTTTAGTTTTGAACAGGAGCCTCCAGGCTTATGTAGCTAACAAGCGCCGGAAGCTTAGCCACCCATGAGCATCATGTAAAGCACCCTCCCGCAAGAATCTGTGTGTCCAGTTGATTTGCTAATATGGGTTCTGACGTTGTATGAAATATTGTTACATATCGTCGCTGTCCAATGAAAAACATGTATCTCCATTTTTGTCCATTTTTACTTTGATGCATCATTTGACCACAGCTGCTGCCGTTTACACTGTGTGAGAATTTCATGATGAATGGACCCACAGAAACAGCCCAAAAGTGTTTGGAAAGACGTCTGGTTCCATTGACTTCCATTCAAATTAAATGAGGTTTTTGGCCTCTCCTGTAAAGTTGCCATTTTGGAGATACTTGTTTTTCTTTGGACAGCGACGATATGAAATGAACAAAAGTACAGACAAAATTCAGGCTTCAGCAGATGCTACTGATGTTTATAGCTACCCCGCACACTTTGGTCCATTTTTATAGACAGACCTCTCACAGATATTACATCATTGTCTGATCAGTTATTTCAGCTAATTGTGGTTTTACACATGTTCTTGAGGTACTCATATAACCAACTGGGTAATTAGTGTTGTGGCTGTTTTGGGTGGGGCTAAACTGCTGTAACCTGCACAGGCAAATAGTTGTAATTGTGAGTCTTGGTTCCGCTCAAGCTTTCTTCCTATTGCTCTAAGGGAGTTTTCCCAGCTGCTGTCGCTGGCTTGCTCATTCGGGGTTGTAAAAAGTGCTATATAAATACATGTTTGACTTGACCTGACTACTTCACATAAGTTAACTTGGGACTGAATGTTAATTTGAATTAAAACTGTGTTTTCACGATGTAGCCGACTCTACAGAAAAAGGGCATCGCTCATTTAACTTGTGTAAACTCCTGTAAACCGAACTTCTCTCTGGTGTGTCAAGTAAGAATTTACAATTTACCATTTACCAATCAGTTACCCGTCCACACAGTCCATATATGGAATCTATGCTGTAAAAACAACCTGTTTTGAATCTATTATGTCACAGAAACGAACTTCCTTACAAAAACCCTCCTACCTTCTTACAGCAGTTTAGCCCCGCCTACTGAGGCTGAAGTTCTAAGGAGCTCAGCTCAGAGTGCTTTTCTGAATGAGGCAGAACAGACAATCAGAACAGATCAATTACATCAGTCTTAAAGACACAGTAACAACATTATGTTTAAACATGTTAAAGAAAAAAAATTTGCGCCCTCTAACACAGTCATATTTTGCATCACACCAAACATGATGTGAACTTGGTACATCTTCCATCTGTTTGAAGCAAATGCCTGTAGATAAAAGAAAGCAGAAAACACTAAGACACACCATTAAACAAAGGTCTACCGTCTGGTGCTATAACAACCTTATGAGGGTGGTGATGAGTCCTGAGAGTTCATCTGAGAGCTACAGCCTCAACAGCTAGAAGGATAAGTAATCGGTCAATTAGGACATTTGGGATTTTACTTTAATACCTGCTTACGATGAACGTTTATTGAAGGAACGATTATGTATTTGGCCATTAATCATCAGCTAAAATTTCAAGACTGTGACAGGCATTTTTATAAATAGATAGCAGGACAGATTACCTAGAAACAGTGCCAGGAAGAACCCTATTTTACCCATTACATTAAAACTCAGAAAACAATATAAGCTCTTGCTGCGTTTAGATATTAAGTAAACTTGATGCCATCGCTGTCTAAAGAAAAATGAGTATCTACACAACGGCTGCTTCACAAAAGAGCACAAAAACTTTCTCTTAACCTCATAGCTCCAGCGAACAAAGCTAAAGGTGATTCAGATACAAGTAAGGTAAACTGGTAAATAAACTGGTAAATTGTGAATATTGCTCAGACCATTCCTCTGAAGTATACAGTAGATCATTTATAGACAGAGAGTCGCTAATCAGAACAAACGGTTTCACGTAATTGACTGGATTAACACATCCATCCTTGCCTTTGGTTACTTGATGATACACCAGCTATTTCAGGCACCCCAACCTTTTACTAAGCAGGTAACCTCTACAATGTTACAGGCTTTTAGCTTTGGCAGCAGCATGGTATATTTTTACTCCAGCACGTCCACTGCTTCAGGCCGGGGTCTAATTCTGCTCTAAACTACCTACCAGCAGGTAACTAACCCAATTATCTTGCCCTTGAGATTAGAGTGAACAGAGAACAAAAGAAACAGATGCAGCTGCCCAGCTTTGCTGCAAGAGTTCAGAAGATATTAAGCAAAGTGTGAACTTCTTTAGAGACAACACCCTCAAATGTGAATCTAGAATATAACTTAGAAGGAGTCCATATTAAGCATTAGCCAGTCTTCTGTAACAGAGTAGCCTCAAGAACGCCAATTTAGACCAAGACCATGTACTTAGAAAACAAGCTATTGGTCTATACACACGCTGATCCGTTCTCCACAGCCTTCAGTAACACTGGAAGAGTTCAGCCAAGTATTGATCGACTAAAACAGCAGACTAATAAAGTGGGCACATGCTCTCGAGTTCATTTCATTAGGTTTGGCCACATTCACACTTGAGGGCAATGGTCCTACCTGCTGGTACAGCTCCTCTTTCTCATGAACTCGTTTGGACATTTAAATAAACACCCGGTGCAGTAACCTGCCCCATAAAAGGTTTTTGGAAACCTCCGTAAACAGCCAAGATACTGACTGGCAATTTACAGTTCCAGTAACTCTGGATTTCAGAAGGAACGTAATTCACCTAGCTTTAATCCACCCCCATCAACCCATGTTGTTTAGACTTGAGGGCAGCCTGAGCATGGTACTAGTCCTAAAAAGGACTTTCAGTGAGATTGCGTCATTCAGTCTCGGCCTGATCCTCATCCTTAGGCTAAAGTTTAAATTCCTGAACATGACTCACATTTGCTGAAACAAAAACAGTGAACAGATCGGTAGGAAATTTAATTAGGACGAAATAATACCTGAAGCATAGAAACACCTACGTATATCTAAACATTCATAAAGGACCAGCGTCACAACACTTGCTCAAAGGTGAAGGGACAAAACCCCCCTCGTTTTTGTTGACACTTTGCTACAAAACTACACGCAAATCTTCATGAAATTGGAGCCGTCAGGTTTATGAAATTCTGGCTGACGAGTAACTGTATATGTAATGGTGATAAAGATTTATAGGTGCACTAAAGGAACGTTAATCTAATACACTTTGTCAAATTCAGCAATCAGCAACTCAGCATGCATCCTGGAAACTAAAATCTGGGGACCGTGCACATCCCTGGCTCGGAAAATAAGCCAAGTGGCTCACTCTCAACACTCATCCAGCCAAACGTTAGGAGGCATTTGTGCTCGTATGCAGGACAGGGGGAGGTGGGGGGCTACATGTCAAACTTCATGCAAAAAGGGAGATCTGAAGAACAAAGATTGTGAAATCATTTCTATGATCAGGCAAAAGTCAGGTTAGTACCTTTGAGACATTTTAACAGCAGAGAGATCTCTGAGAGTTGACGGGGCTAAAATCAGCTTTGTCTTGCTGCACTATATAAGGGGAAATAATACATCTGTAATAAGAAGCTGACAAATATAAATTTGACTTTAGCTTCGCCGAGGGTTAAAAGGAATGAAAGGGGAAAAGCAGGTTGCTCTGATTCTTCTTGTCTGAGAATCAACAGATAATTACAGTCCTGTTTGCTGATGTTTGTAATTGGTTAGTGTCAGAGCAGTATTTGTAACCAGAGTTTGCTAACCTACGAGCTAGTTACTAGTTAACGTTAATTATATTACTTGCGGTGTTGTATTTTGTTCTAAAGTCACATCATGAAATTTATCGACGAAAGGTTTTGCGAGGGGTTTTATCCACAAGTCTGCTAGCCCAGAGCTCCTGGAGGACTGAAGGGACAGGTATAATTGTTTTGCTCTCCAGTTACAATACCAACAATCATTCTCCAGAACCACTAATTGTGTCTTTGTCTTTACTTGTTTGTTTGCAACTGTTAAAATGCAAACATTTGACCCACTGTACTTGCTTGCCTTAACACAGGTCTGATTTGCACATATATACTGCACAGCCTAATGTAATTTAACTAACCTACTTAATCTGTCAGCATACATACATTCAAATTAGCCACATAAATGAACAAACATTACTCAGCACTGCCTTCTAAACATGCTAGAGCAAAATTAGACCCAATCATAGAAAATCTTAAATAACTGTGATTATGCTAATATGTATAATGCTACAATTTTAATAGACCTACATGAAAGGCATATATATGTTTAATGTACTCGTGAGAATGCTGCCCTTCAATACTGTTACTCAGTTAACTGACAGGAACTATACATCCCCCTCCCCACCACCAATATTACAAAAGTTAAATACACCCCATAATCTTCTCCGAAAGCGCTACACTGAGAACACTAGCCATGGCTTAAAACACCTCACCTAATGCAGAGCCTCAAATAATTATTTTTTTTAATAATTGGCCATATGGCCTAAGCATGACCTCACCTACAAACAAGCTGTTAGCATTGTTTCATTACATAATGTCACTCTGTGGACACAAACAGGCCTGCAAGTTTCCAAGCACAAAGTAAAGTGAGTTTGCAAAGTCAGTAATATGGTACAAATGTTTTTTACCTTTCGGAAGCTTTACATGCTCATGCACATCTTGCTCAGCAAAAGCATAAATGATGCGTAAGCTCAACCTCGCCATGAGTTGTGCAGGTCAATCTGAAACTAGTCGTCAACCTTCTAGTAGGGGGTGTAAGAGAACAGAACAGATCAATCTTGATTGACAATCTGTGTGGGCATGCGTGAGGAGATACAGACATACAGAGCATACTTTTTTAGGACAAAGGGTCTGATGACATCAGCCCTGAAGTAAATATCCATGTGTCAATGCAGGATGGGGTCGTTTTGGGGACGTAGCTATTGTACAAGCAGTCAGGCACATTGATAGGCAGTCATAGAACGGGACAAAAACATAGTATTTGCTCAAAAATGGACTTTTACATATAATATTGGACTTAACCAGGATGGGCAGAATCTCAAAAGCATTTAGCACAACCTGCAACATTTGTACAGCGATCATTTTGTACTATTGTCCAATGCAAATCTGACACCACCTGCCTTTTAACCATTTACAGTGAAGCGCTATTTACTGACCTCAATTCCATTAGAGGTATTTACAAAGTCTCTGGCTTAATGAGCATTATCTGGTAAGTGAGCTGCACAACTAATGCCACAAAGACCTTGATTGCAACACCCAGAAACAGTGTTAGGTTAGCAATACCTGCAAGTTTCTTAATGATAATTTCTATGCAGATTATGTTTAGATGTGTGTGCAATGTTTTAGCTGTAGAAAAAACTTAAACATTAAAGAAAAGATCATCAGAGATGGCGTTTGAGGTTAAATCTCCTACTGTTTAATGAAAAGGTGATGCGCCAAGGCAGGGTACAGTAAAACTACACAGGGGGGAGGGGGAAACAGGGTTCAAAGGTCATACTTTAAAACATGTCTGTCTGTTGGCCTGTCCAGCACACGTTTGCGATTCGACGGGTCGCTGCCCAGGTGCGGAAGGGCTCAGCGTGTGCGGCAGGGCGAGGTGGGCCGAGACTGGGAGGACGCTGAGGGACCAAGAGATACTGGAAGAGGGGGCGAGTGCATTGGTGATGTCACTTAAGTACAGAAAAAAAGGAGAGGGGGGAAAATCTTGCTTCTAGTTTTAGCCTAAACCCCCTGAGCCATCTTCTCGTCCTGTTCGTTCATCCTCCCATCCTGCCCGATCGTCCATTCCTCCACCGTTTGAGAACACAGAGGGGAGAGAGAGACAGGGAGAGCGCTGCTTGCTTCTTTCCGTTCATTCTCTTTTGTTTTTTTTTCCGTCTCCTTGCGTTCGCTCTCTCCACCCATGCATTTGTCTGCCTGTTTCTGTTACGTTTGTTTGTGTCTGCAGGTGTTTGTATTTAGTAGTGCTTCTGACCTCCCCAGCCAGTGTGTATGTGCGTGAGATGTTGTATCAGTGTTTGTGTGTATGTGTCTGTGTGCGCGTATGTGCAGCGGCGCCTCATACGGAGTACAGTTCGTAAATCTTCTTGGCGCAGTAAGCCAGGGCAGCCAGCGCTATCGTGTTGTGCAGTCTCTTTCTGTGCACGTCGTCCCGCCGCACCAAGACCACGGGTGTGGAGGAGGTGAGTGTGTGCAGCGGCAGTCGCGACAGCTTCTGGCTGTCGTACTCCACCTGGTACTTGCAGCAAGGATCGAACTGCCAGGAGATACCATAAAGGGCAGCGCAAGCCAGGCTCAGCGCCCCTGCCGGAAGTGCTACATAGCGTGAGTAGTCAGCAGGTAGGGCCAGGGGCGTCAGGAGGCAGGCGGCCCCAGCCAGCACGGCCGTCTTGTGCAGGCAGTTCCCCACAGCCACCCAGCGGGCCGTCTCATCGCCGATGCGTGTGGGCTCGATCACGATGTAGCGGTATTGCGCCTCCAGCGCCTGCTCCAGCTCATACTCGAACTGCTCCTGTGCGTTCTCACCATTGTAGATCTCGTGAACGATGTAACACTCCGCTGCCGCCATCACTCCCCTAATACAAGAAGCACAAAAACAAGAAAGAAAGAATGTATGGAGTCTGGTTACTTTATGTTGTATGCACATGTTCTTTAAAGGGACTTCAGACCAGAGCACAGTAAGCAGAAATAGCCTCCAAAAAAAAAAAAATTCTTGCTTCTCCCAATTTATTAAATATATATACACATATGCATACATACATACATACATGTGTGTGTATAGATATATATATATATATATATATATATATATATATATATATATATATATATATATATATATATATATAGATGCAGATCATGTATCAATAACTTTTTATGTCATATTGCCCACCCCTACTCAAGATAACTTCCCCATAAGAAAACATTGGTAAACGTCAGAATCTAAATAAAACTGCAAGTGGCATTTAAGAAGAAATGTCTTCTTAGGAACAGTTTGCGAATGACGCCCAATAAGACTTGGATAAGAAAGATAAGAAAGCTGGAGACGGGTTGAACTCACTGTAGTCTGGTGTGTCACAGTAAGGGGAAATGGTGAAACAGACCATACATGATAGGGCTAACTGTTTTTAATTCGAGATCATGTTTTTTTTTAAAGTGCAATTTACGCAAGTGCTGCAGTTTCACTTATAACCCATATTGTCAATAACTTAACCTGATAACACCGACCTTATAAATCACCTGTAGATGATCAATCAGAACCAACAAAACATCCATGTGCTGTGATATAACAATCACAAGCCTCAAGCCAGATGAAATAATGTTGCGGCTTTCCAGACAATATAATAAGCCTGGAGCTTAATTTTTGAGACCATAATCACAATTTAAATCACACTTGCAGTACATGTCAGAAATACTCCAATTAGACCATTCAGTGCTGGTCCGTGGCCCCTTGGTAGAGGGAAGCCCACTCCTCTTGGAGAAACCTGACCCACAGGTCAAGTTTCAGAAAGTTATATTAGCCAGTGTGACTATTCACCTGCGTCTTTGTTTACAGTGAACAGAAGTAACACTAACGCCATTGAGCTGTATAGCCAGAGTAATAAGAAACTAAAACACGCGCAGTAAAGTTAAAGGAAATTAAGTACAATAAAGGGGTACATCATCAATTATTACATTTTCTGCATAATTCACAAAAATATTTGCGATGTAAACTCATTCACAGTGTGTTCATGTGAAATGGTACAGTGCTAGGAAACTTTCACACTGATTTCTTTGCAGTTGGCTGTAAGTATCTAACCTAAACAGTATTCACTAATCAAAATCACCAGTAAACCTGAAGGTGTCATGAGCTTTTCAATATTACAAATGGTAAAATGTTAACAAATCTGAAAGCAAAGTTTTTTTAGGGTACACAGTGGCCAAAAACAGAATTTAGAAGGCAATATTTTATGTCGTATGACTTTGGAAAACTTGGGCATCAGGCAGGCAATGTAAATATATATTTATATTCAATTTTACATAATAACAATATCAATGAGGTAACTTTAAGAGACATCTAATGTTTTAGATTGCTGGTTTCTATCACCACTGCAGTAAAAGTTTTGACCCCGTTTAAAGTCTGGTGTATTCCACATTAAACCACACTAATTTACTTAGTTATTGAATTATGCAGATCATGTCTTAAAAGCGGTGGGATTCCCCTTTAACTCTATAACGTTGTAATTAACTTAGTGTGCTGCTAACATGTGAGGTTATTTCGGGAATTAACCTTGCTGTGACAAAGTCGCTACAAGCATTTCGGAGCTTTGGCCGCTTACAAACAAATAACTAGTTTAAGTCACAGACCACGGGGTGATGTGCACAGCTAGCTGTTTAGTTTGAACACAGTACGATACCGC
Source organism: Prochilodus magdalenae (assembly GCA_024036415.1). Lineage (NCBI taxonomy): Eukaryota > Metazoa > Chordata > Actinopteri > Characiformes > Prochilodontidae > Prochilodus > Prochilodus magdalenae. The sequence continues at coordinate 233,888 of JAMWET010006960.1, read as the reverse complement.
CTAAAACATTTGCTAGCTCTGAACTGAACGTGGAGGTGAGATTCAGTTAAACCGTTCTAGAAAAGCTTGACGCGCTCCGCATTAAACCCTGCTGTGAAGTCTTTCAAATAGCACCCCTGGCTGGCCGTCTCTTCAGCTGTTTACACTTGTTAAAGTAAAAAGCTGTCGTGGACATTTTTGTTTCTTTAACCCGCTAGTTTTCTGAACCTGGGTGAGCAAGTACGCGAATCAAAACATCACATGAGGCCAAAGCAAACAATGTTTCCGGACTTTTTCAGGCTGTATAAAACTCTCCGGAGCTCGGCATTAAAAGGATAACATAGAGGCTCACATGAACACGTGAATACAGGCTCATAAACTCGAATTGAAGCAAGTGTTTTAGTTTAACTGACCTCTCCCTGTTCACTGGGACACCGCGCCTCCTTCCCAACGACGCCATCTTGGAGTACGAGTGCGTTGATGTTGACGTAAAAAAATCCGGGTGCCGCGACATGGGTAATGTAGTTTAAAGCTCCGCTGCGTTCTAGAACGCCTAAGCGTTAAACGCCACCGTCCCGAACTACACTTCCCAAGATACACTTCGCGCCAGGCGCCTACCAATTTTCCAAAAATGTTCAAATATATTAATATCATGTTTGCGCCAGTTTTAGAGTTCAGTTGTGTGTATTTGTAAGGTATAAAAATTACACTTAAACGTCCCCTTGAGTAACGATTCCACAGAGTGACCCCGCGAATCTGTGTTTACGTTTCGGTACGACGGCCAATCGAATGCAAGGACAACAACTCTCAGCAGGACAAACCATTTCTCAAAATTATGCAAACGTTGCACAAAGAAGGTGCACTGACACAATAACAATATATCTTATAGGCTTCATACTGCGCCTCGTTTCTAGCTGCATTGTGAATGAAGAAGGGCTGGGAATACTTAGCAGGGCTCTTACCCATACTGTGCTCTTCCCACGCTTTGCCACTGAGGTCCGTCCCCGAGCTGCTGCGCGCAGTGTGCTGCTGCTGGTGCTGCTGCTGCGCGCGAGCACGTGCGCGATGTCGCTCTCCGTCTCCCCCCGTTAACTGCGCATTGCATAACACCGAAGCGTCCATAAGCAAAGCCAAAATGTAGTCTGTATGCGCCGGAGTAACCCGGGTGTGGCAAGAGGGTGCCAAATAGGCCAAAGGGGGCAGCGCAGAATATGAACAGTTTTCTGTTTGCTTTGATGGCGCTTTGTGAACACATACTGTGTTGGCTTCTGTGATGAGGCCTTCACTGCTTTGTTTTTGTGTTTGTGTACTTTATCCGTGGAAAACTGTGAAGGTATGTGAGTGCAGGGCAATGTACACAGTGCCCATATGGCAAAGTGAAGAAAAAAATAAACATAACACTAATAATAACATTACATGTGGTGTAAAGGTATAGATGTGGAAGACCGTTTCTACCACTTAAAGAATAAAAAAGGCCACAAAGCATTGCATAATTATGACTTAGCATCTCATAATTATGACTTACTATCTCATAATTATAGCTTACTATTTCATAATTATGACTTAGCATCTTGTAGTTATGACTTACTATCTCATAACTGACATAGCATCTCATAATTATGACTTATTATTTCATAATTATGACTTAGCATCTCATAATTGACATAGCATCTCATAATTATGACTTACTATTTCATTATTGACTTAGCATCTCATAATTATGACATAGCATCTTATAATTATGACTTATTATCTCATAATTCACATAGCATCTCATAATTATGACTTACTATTTCATAGTTATGACTTAGCATCTCATAATTGTGACTTACTATATGTGTTTTTTTCTCTTTAAGTAGCAGAAATGGGATTCCATATATAGGTCCCATCAGTGTATGACTTGCAAGTATTTTCCCAGGAGCAGAAGGGCAGGGAGGGAAACTCCCCCTTTAACCTACTTTATTTGTAATGCATAATACTACTAATAAAGAAATGACAACTGAAAAACACAGAGGAAATAAGAATACAGTAAAGTACTTCGCAGCTGTGGAAGCATGGTTACAGAGTTGCACCATGCACCACGCACCCTGCACCGAAGAGATGTTGAATGTTCCTGTTAATGTCTCTAAATGTTGGGGTTCTTTAGTTTTAAGAATGTGCACAGTTATTTGTGTTTTTGCGCAGGTTGGGATAGTGTGGCCTGATTGTTCTCTTATAGCCAGCAAGGGTGCTATTGTGCCACTCACTGGCTGCTATAGCTAGGTTCTGTTTCCCAGACAGCCTGGGCTCAGGCACTGGTGCTTGGGCAGGGGCCGCCTGGAATGTATGCTCCACCTTGAGTTCCTCCATGTCATACGGTTGTGCTTGTGGCCGAGGTGCTGCCAGAGCTTCTCCCTCTGTCAGCTTCTTTGCTACTAGGCCATGGCATGTCATTTCAGCTGTTGACGCCCCCTGCACAATATCCACTGTTTAAACCTTCCTATGCTATTCCCCTTCCGGGCCCTCTCTCCTTCCTTGCCTGTCTTGAAGTTCCTCTCAGCGCCTGTCTCCTTCTTGCTACACAGGGTGCTATCCCTCTTCTGACCTCACTGTGGCAGGCCACAAGAGGAAACCACCTTTGTTAACATCAATATAAAAAAGCTTGAGCCACAAATGAAAACCAAAAAAACAAGTATGTAGTGGTGAAGGGATAGTAAGATGAGTGACAGTTCGGTTAAATAGAGAGAGATACTGTCAGAGGAGTGAAACAAAACAGTAATCGTAATAGACTTTATTCCAAAAAAGATAAAAAAAAAAGATTAACAGATTTGACCCAATCAATGACCTGTGAGCTACTTTGTGTCCTGAAACATTCATAGGATGTGGGATTATAAATGACAAATAACTTTCTGTGTGTGAAATCAAGCACCAGTATAAGTACCTAATCTGCATATCATTTACATAAAGCAGATCCCGATTCATGCAGATGTTTACATAGGGAGCCAATGCAAGAACAGCACTCAGTGGCCTGTAAGTCAATGTCTTTGCTGTTATTTATTTATTTCTGTCTGTCGTATAAACCAGAGGCACATGATATTACAAATGCGACTTCAGTCATACAGATACAGCAAAGAGGAAACCGATGAATAACAAAACTGTCTCTCATTTTATGATCAGATTTGACTGTACACAACCTTTGATGAATAAATGTCAATGAATTCACATTCAGCTCTCACACTAAAAGATACATTTCTGAATGAAACAAAAGAAATGTAAAAAATAATTAAAATAAAAAAATTAAGTGGAAAAGAAATTAAACTGCTCTCTCACAACTGCAAAAAAGAAAGAAAATACTCATCAGGGGAAAAACGTTGCACCCAGAAGGAATCAACCGAAGGGAACAAAACTTGCTGCGTAGGTTTGACATTGTAAGACATGTGAATGACTCAACTTTCAAGGACAGGCCTTGTCGCTGTACCTGACTGACTGGTCACCTTCAGTGATGAGTCCCCCTTCTTGGTGGCGATAAACAATGACTTTGTGGAGGCACCGTGGTCAGCACCAAGAAGACCAGTTTGTTGTCATGCTCCACATGTCCAGAAGGCCTGGTGTCACTCCACCTCCACACCTACTGTAAAATCTGCAGGGACTGTGTGAGGATATTTAAGCTGCATGGGATGGAGTATCACAGGACACCATTAAACATCTCCATGCCGAGACGTCTGGCATGCTGCGTTAGCAAACATGGCGGCCTGATGCCATACTGAGAGACACTACTTCTGTATGTGTAGCTCAATAAATATTGATCATATCAGTCTGAATTCATCATCATTTATTGTTCCTGGTAACCTTTATCTTCCTTCCCAATAGTCTTACAAACCCACACTTCCTTCCTGGGGGCAACTATTCTTATAATGATGAGTTTAATATATGCTAAGCAAACAAGGCTGACTTTAGGCACTGTGCTAAATGAGCTTGGTTTTCTTCTTAAGTCTAAATTATGCTTTTAGTCACACTACACTCTACACTACACTACACTACTACTCGTAATAATAATCATGTGTGGTTAATTGTGGTTGATTAGTCGTTAGTAGTATATAGTCATATGTAGTATATAGTCATATGTGTTTTTCCACCTGGGGTTTCTGCTGTAATAGCTCAGTCAGATCCTTTTAGAACTGCTCTGCTCAGGTTGATGACTGGCTCGGCAGAAGCACTCTCAGTTGGCAACTTTACTGGAAGGCGGGCACTGTTCTGCTGCTGGAACCTGTATAGCAGTAATGACCAGTGACTAACAGGTCAATAAATAGGCAAGGACCTCAATCACAGTCTGATTCATCAATAGGGTAATAAAGCAAACCTAGGTGTGACCAACAATCTCCACAAACTAACTAGACAACATTTAGACAAGAGAGCTACATGAATGAGATCTTTCATGTCCATTAGATTTGTTAGTTTAGACACAATACAAAAAAAAAATACAGTAAAACCCCATAAAAAACAAAAAAGTCACTTTTTTCCTCTAATAAAGAACCAGAGTGTAAGATTTAGTGAGCATCTGTTATCAAAAATAGAATAAACAACACTATGGTTTTACTTGTGCACACCTGTAGTGGAATTTGTTGTTTATAAGCCCTTTATATCTAAATAGGAGCGAGTGGTCCTCCAACAGAGACTTCTGTGTACAGTCGCAATGTCTCTCTGGTGGACCAGAACAGATAAGCTTGACACTCCCTCTAGAGAGTGCCTTTCATGTTTCACAATTTTATGTTGCTGCAGCAGCTCGAATCTGACGCTTCTGTAGCACCAGCTCAAAGAGGCTGAGAGAAGAATCCTGGTTGGAATGTCCTACTGTAGAGCATAGCTTAGTACATTAAACTCCAGGTAGGATATTTTATCCTTCTCAAAAACACCATCAGAAAACTACCAGCTTCTTGTTTGAGTTTTCCTATTCCACCCTTAAATGGTGCAGCACTTATTACAAAGCCTCCGACTGTAATGTCCAATTCTAACACCTCCAATTGTAATTTGAGGTGGAACAGGAAGTTTTAAACAAGAAGCTTCCCTACTGAAAAATATTATCAGCATTAAAAGAGTAATTATACCTGGATAAATTACCAGAACCCAAATTCTGACCAATGGAGGATTGTACTTATTAGCACAAAATTCTCACTGTCTAAAGACTGTAAGTGGGATTAGTATTACCTGGGCTGGAGTTTTGTTTGAAGTTTTGTTTGAATTTTCTCATTTTATCTTAAATAGTGTAGCAGGTACATTCTGGGACCTAAGGCGTGCTAATAACTGTTGAACAAGAATATTTTAACAGCAGACAGGTGTTTAAAAAATAGACAACACCTTCCTTTATTTTTTTCTTGTGACCTAAAGTCGAGACTATCAGCTAAAACACAACTACAGTTTCATGGTTATGATATTTAATGCACATTATTTAGCATTGTAGTGTATCTAGTTGTGTGGCATTTAATAAGATGGATTACCCCACTTAACTAATGGCTGTGACGTTAGTGTTGAAAGTGTGGCGGCTGACACACAGTGCTGATGTATATGTCTGCACAATGATGTTTTAATAAGAGCCTTTTGGTTTAACTTGGGGTAATTGAGATCCATTAACCCCCATGAATCAGTCAGTCACATTACACACTTATTACATTACCAGACCTCCTCTACTAAAACTAATGCCATTGGAATAGGACTGACGAAGTCAAAACATGGAAAGGCAAAATGAAATCAGGACAGGCACTGAGGCAACAGCAGAAAAGCTGACGGCCATCGTAGGTGCTACAGAAGGAAGGGATTGGTGTGGGAACGAGTAGGTTGCATTACACAACTCACTGCTAGCGGTTGCAGCACAAAGCTGCTCCAAGAAAAACAAAAGAAAGTCCTTCTACAATAAACTTAGCTCTATCACTTTTTTCTGAAGTACTGGTTGGTATTCTTAAAATATCCCTGCATATTTTCCTAACCTTGCAGCAGTCTTGTCTTAGATTGTAAGAGTTGACGTGATAAACATCTAAAACTGAAACTTCTAAACTTCCCATAATATAATTGGCGAAATAAAAATGGGGTTTTCCTGCTGGCCATTTCCATCACCACAAGTTCTTACTTGGTGAATATTTTGAATGTTTGGTTTGACCTCTACTTGGCCGTCCTGGAGTTAAACAGTAGAATTGACTTTCCCACATTATACTGACGAAACTGCAAAGAGTCTTACTTTCCAGTTAAATTCAACTCATGTCCACTAATGCACATGAATACGACACAAGTTACACTGTAGTGTTATTGTATTAAAATGCCGCTAATAGTTCTGATCAGAAGATGCAGAATCCATATGTGATGACACAGAGAATGTGCACTAGAATAGAAACCTCTGCTACTTTTTTTATGATGGCGCTGTGCTGGATCAATAGCTTATATTACACATTCAAATACAAATTCAGGGAACAGTCATTGTTTAGCTGTAACATATCAGGAAGTCTGAAAACTCTTCCTAAGAGTTTGAGGGAACTGTTGCTCATTTCTCAACCCAAAGACAGAAGAGATGTGCAAGATCTTATGTAATGTGTGTAAAAGCGCATTATTAAAGCACCACTTTGATAGGTAAGGGAGTTAGCAGCTAGCCAAAGCTGAACTGGTGAGCCAACATGGGGGACCAACCTCGACCTAAAGGTTCAGCTAATTGAAAGACAATACAAACAAGCATCATTCCTTGGTACATATATTTATTTCTTTAAAAACATGAATATTAATATAGAGTACATAAATGCATAAAAACGTGATGAACTTCAGGCATTTTTTCGTCTGTGTGAATCATAGGTCACCACCTTTAACAGTAACAGGAAAGACTACGGCAAGCCTCTGAACGTTTAGAGACGACAACCATCATTCTCATCAAAGTCGCCGATGTTGCTACAGCTGTTTTGAGTGACAGGGCAAACTTTGTCGCTGTTATTATTTGAGCACCGAACTTACCCTGCTTAGCGGTGGACGCATTAAAGGCTGCAAGACGCCTTCACTCATGCCATCTCTGATAAGGCCATGGGGAACGGAAGGTATGAGTAGAACATATACACACTCACTCTTTCTCACAGACAACAGGTCTCTCACTCACGCATCTGTTATGCAAACCTACCCAAGCACAGTACAGACTCCCTGTGCTTAACGGCAGTATTGTGTGTTTAAAGTGACCATCCTGAGAGATTTCTGCCCCATAGTCTGCAGGTGGGGGGTTGTCTCAGGAGTTTCAACACCTTTACTGGTCCTGGTTTGCGACAAAACATGCCACACTCACACCAGCAATACATTGTGGCTGTTTCTTACTGTTATATTGACCTGTACTATTCACCAATCAGCTTTCAATCAAACAGGTTGAATATTTTTGCATGTAAGTGAGAGTGAAACTGTAAATAAGCACCACTGGACCTGAAGGCATTGGGCTAGAGAGGCATGTGAAGTGTAACATAACAGTAAGAAGCTAAAACTGACAGTCTTCAACGGTCGTGTCTCCAAGGATCCTTTTGTGTTGGCTAGTTGGCTATTGGATCCATAAAACCACAGTGTCCTGAGTGCTGCGGGAATCCGTTTGTCCACTTTAAAGCGCATGCCTCGTCTGCTCTTAAACAGAATGCATGCTGCAAAGCGGAAGCTTCTACAACCTCACCCGTATAGTTGCAGATGCTTTCTGTCCTTTTCCCAACATCCACTCTCTCTCTCGCTCAAAATCGTTCTCTCTTCTGTTTTCTGATGACCAGTTAAAACAATTGTGAATACCCAGCCACCCCCACCCTCAGTCACAAACGCCCCGCCCTCCTAAAGCACCCAACCAGTAATGAGAGTCCATCACTTCCTGTATCCATCTCCCTCAGTGGATGATATGCTCCAGGTACTGGGGGTGGGGGTTTTCTTTGACGTACTTTTGGATGTACCAGCAGGTCAGGTGAGCCTTGAGGTCTTCCTCAACCACGAAATCCATTGCTGCCTAAGAGGAGCGAAGAGGATGAGTTCATGACAAAATAAAAAAGGAGAAGATGCACAATTTGTTACAGTTGATCCAGGAAGTGCTTGGACATTTACTTAGTTGGTCAGCTTTGGTCAAGTTACTTCATAAAATATTGAACAAACTAATAGCTATTTTAGAGATGCACACGCGGTGTCACTGATGTAAAGTACTACCTCATTTACATTTTTTGTTTTGTTTGGTTGGAACATAGCCCAGCTTTGTTATTTAACAAAGCTTTATGCATTATGCCTCAGAATGAAACAACCAGTTTTAGTTACTTTTCTGATTGGCTGTCCTGACTGCACCTCTTTCAGAAAAGCACTCAGATCTACAACTGTGGATGCATGCAAATGAGCTGGTTCATGTGACATCACAGAAATAATGAATTCAAAACATTTTTGTAGCGACAGTGAACGACAAACATCAAAACCTTAACAATGTTTAAATAATGCTTAGACGTTCAGTATTCAGAAGAATTTCAGTAGTGAAATTCAGTTTTCCACAATATGAGCCCTAGAACATTCTCTACTGAATCTGTCCTGTTTTTAGGAGTTTGTATGGTTAGAGGAGCTGTAGACATCTTATATCCATAGAGGCAGTATCATAGTCAGAGAAAGGTTTGGAGATCTCACTTTGTCACTATAACAAAACATCTATGTATATTACAGCTCAGTTACATACTGTTCATGTCCATTTTGAACATTTTGTTCACTGTTGGTCAATTCATCGTGAATATTTCATATACTGCAAAGAAAACTTCACATCTGTTGTGCTCAAATGACTAAGTAAAAAAAAAGAAAATAAGGAGTAAATAAATAAATATTTTAGACCAATAAATTGGGATCATTACCTATATATTAGTGTCCACTTAACTTTAATTAAATTATAATACTCTACCTTGGCCAAGTGCTTGGCAATGCCCCGTCCTCTATAAGCATCTGGGACTTCCGTATGTTGCAAATCCACCGTCTTCTTCCCCACATATTCATACAGTAGCACAGCCCTGTCATAAGAACCTAATATACAAAAAATGAAAAAAAAAAAAAAAAAGCTGTGAAAATAGTGCTCTCAACTGTGTGTAGATTCTGTTGTTGCCCAAGAAGAAATCCCATTAAGAGATAACACTAGTGAGTGTGAAAACTGCATGAGCACAGTTAAAGAAGAAATTACTTAAGAACAGTTGGTGAATGAGGCCCACTGAACTTAGACCCACAGGACAAAAACGTTTGGGCTTGGTAACACTTCACTGACAGACAGTATCTGAGAGGCTAAACGAAACCTATATGAGCATTTCAGTACAAAATCTACATCACCATTTGTAAAGGGTTACTGCATTAACCGCTAGTTGTCCTAAAGACTGCTGTTGTCCATTTTGATGTAAAGTCAATTCAGAAAAAGTTATGATTGCTGATGCCTTTTTGGAATTAACCTTTGTGATAGTTTGACCAGACGTTCCGATTTTCTAGGGACGGTCCCTGACTGGAACTGTCCCAGGGAATGTCCCTGTTTGTAGCTTTGAATTAAAAATACAATGGAAAGTCCTAAGAAAGACATCTCACATTGTGCTTGTTTTTGGAACTGGCCAGTGGAATCCACTGACCACTTCAACTACTCGCTTGCCTAGTTTTAGAAAACACAGCTATGTGAAATTCCACCAAACATTAGCAGGGGAGTCCACAACATAGCTACAAACGTCTTTTCAGGACACGAGGTAACCTAGGAATGCAGGGGTCGGGTTGCGGGACTTGAATCGCACTACCAGATGATCAGTAGGTTTACTGATTTGAATAGCTATACAGTCGACTTGAATGGAGCTCCCATACCATCCACAAACAGCGCATCATTTTTTAAAAACTGCGTCACTTTTTTCCAGCCATTCGTATAGCCATTCTGTCTCTGCCTCTCCGGAAGTGGAGCTAGTCCAGGGGTCTGTTTAGGGTCCAGCTATTTCTTCTATTACTTCTGAGTCTTTTTACTTTTTATGTCTAAAAAGTGACAAATCTATAAATCTAAATAAACAAACTATTAATAAAATAATATTTTATTTTCGGAGTGTCCCATAGCTTCACTCACAATGTGATGCCACTGTACAATTTTCCGACACAGCTTCTGACAATTGCACATGTAGATAGTAATAGCACCAGCCTGCCTACAGCGTAGTGCATTACAGTTACCATGTTCAAAACACATTTCTAATTTCATAAATAAAAAATTTGTCTGTTTTAATGACATATTGGGCAACAAACAGGAAATGGTTGTGAAACAGGTTTTCCCTCCAGTAATCTGGTCCCTTTACTCTATAAAGTCAACACAGGTTTATGTCAGCTGTCATGAAAGGGTGATGGAGGTGCCCAGTAGCTGTATGAACGCTGTAGAAACAGTGTGGCCTAATTGTGGAGCAGCCTACTCCGCCTAATTGAGGCTCTTCATCTGGGCTATTGTGAGAACATGTCTCGATGTTATTAGCAACAATTACGTAATGTTGTTCAATAACAAGCTCCATGAAACAGGTAACACCAGGCGGAGAACACGACACGGAAGGGAAAAGCAGCTCGCAGGCTTGTTTTCCACAGATAGAAATCTCTGTTATTGATGTAACAGGAAGTCAAACGAAGGTTGGCTAACTCACTGCAGCTGGAAAACAATAAAATCCTGCAAGATTTCAGACTTTCGTTCAAAAATAACGGCAAACAAACTAAAAATCGAGTATTCGTCGCCAAAGTATACGGATTTTAGACGTGACTGGTTGCTGTATACGTCGAAAAACGCTTTGCAAGCTTACATGAGCTGGCTAGTAGCTAAGGTTGAGAAAACATTAACATTTACATTACCAGCTAGCTAAGCTAGGCTAGCTCCCGGACCTCTTTAGCTGTTTAGTCTGAATTCCTTTATTGTACATGTTTCGTTTGGTACATGTACTTAAACACGGGACACACAAAGACATAATCAGTGTTTCTACGGTATTGTTTACAGAGGTCACAGAACTAAAGCACTACGCTCTGGACTACTTCCAGCTAACTAGCCAGCTGGCTAACTAGCTAGCCCAGATCTCTCAGCTGTGGAGCCCGTTATGACAACAAAGATAAATACAGCCGCTTATGAAGCTTCTCTCCACGGGCTGCTCCGTCGCCCGGGTAGCTGTAGCGGCCAACTCAACTTCGGTGTCTTTACCGTTGAGACGGATGCTGAACTGTCGTCGTTTTTTGTCGTGCTCGACGCGGATGGGGCTGCCGATTTCGAGGACGTTCAACTGAGCGGCCTGGGCCATGGTGCGTGGCGGTGTGGGGAGCGCTGTGTGTCGGTCAGAGCGCCGCGACCGATGCAGAGTTGCCGAGAAACGGGCTCATAGCCGGGCTGGCCCAGGCAGAGTGAGGGCGTACAGACAGCTCTACATAAACACTCCATCCAAGGAAAATCAGCTGTGAGGCCACGTGTCCGTTTCGGCCAATCAGCAAGCGCGGGCAATGTTTTGATGCGCGGCCTCGTGATGCACTTACCGCACCTGACCGCTGGATGGAGACATTCTCACTGTAGGTCCAAATCAACGCTGCATGTCCAGAAGTGTCCAGACACCCGTGATAAAGGCACACACAACTATCGTTCAATTATTCATTCATTTAGCAGTGCATTTATTCATCCACTGATCTATTCATTCATCTGTTTATTCTTCACCTAAGCTGCATATCCTCTTGGGTTGTGGGGTTTGCTGGGGTCTATCTCAGCACTGCTTGGGCAGAAGGCAGGAAACACCCCGAACAGGTCACTGGTTTCACAAGGCAGACACACACACACACACACACACACACACACCTGGTCCAATTTATCATCTCCAATTCACCTGACCGCATGTCTTTGGAGTGTGGGAGGAAACCCACATAGACATGCTCGATCCAGCATCTTTGGGATGAGTTGGAATGGTGTTTGTAGGCCAGAATTAATCATCCAATATTAGTACATGGTCTAACAAATATTTTTTTGTGAAAGCTATCAAATTATCACAGCAAGGTTTTAACATTGGACATAAAACCTTCCCTAAAGATGGGACTTTTTAGAAGAAGTAGAAGAGGGGACAAGCTCACTATTACAAGTTCCTGGAGGCCCACTCTTCCCCTTCTTAAACACAGCCACTTTAACTGGGCTGTTAATAAGCTGAATACGCTATAAAGTGCAGGGCAGTGGGCCTGCAGGACTAGGGTTGGGAAACACTGCCCTATTAATAGACTTAATTTCGGAACAAACCTCAGGTGATATGTCTACAAACCTTTCTTGAGTGCTAAGGAATAGGAAGAAAGCTCACGAGTCGACATGGATTAACGGCCTTGAGTGTTTCTCAACATGCGTTCAAAATTGCAATGCCAGTGGTGAAAATCCTCATTACAGTAGGCTTAGGCTTAACCTGTTACTAGGAAACTGGCCTTATATTGGTTATTACGGCAAGGTGCTGATACTGCAGATTTGTCTTTTTGATTAGTTAAATATGAGGAAAGGTTAAACAGCCCTGAAGCAGATTAGGTTTGCAGTTGACAGATCTGCTAAAATCAAATGAAATACTCTGGTCAGTTATTCCATTGAGTGTTGGATCCAGTTACGGAGTTCAAAGCCAAAAACCTTCCCCAAACCAGCTGACTTGTCCCAAGTCAGGTCTGTTCTGTAGGAGCAGATGTCCAACGGATCCTTTTTGGACTGTTTTCACAATGGTGCTTAAATTAGCCTGTTTTACAGGGAAATCCTGCTTTGTGAAACACCCTCAGCTTGAATTGTAAATGTTTCAAGCTCAGGCTGAATCAGGTTTATTCGCTGCTGTGGGCCATTGCATACTTTAGACAGAGTTGTGTAGTGAAGGTCAAATGCTAGAGGCCACAAATGCTCGAACCAAACTGGTTTAGTCAAAGCTACTCAGGGATCTTATACTACCCATGATCACAGTTTAATTGGCTGCAGTTCAGGGTTTCTTTTCAGACGACGGTGGTAACAGTAGTAGTATCATAGCAATCACATCTAAGCTCATCTTTTAAAAAGGCATTCTAGCCTAAAACCAGCCTGTAATACAATATGTATCAGGTTATAGCTGCCTGCCCTCAAATATGTGCCTCACAGTGCTGATAGAAGTTCCTCCCATTTTCAACATACATGATAGGAAGAAGGTTTTCCTAGTCTTTAAACTGGAAAACCTGGCTCTAGAGACCGCTGCAGACCCACTGTAGGAGGTGAGTAGGCATGTTTACCACACATGTGGCATTGGAGACATTTTTCACTTTAGCTGGATTGTTACATTGAGCTTTTAGCAGAGCTGTATAAGCCCTTCATTCCAGGAAACCATTTTTACTCCACCGATGGCCCCTCCTCCCCCCAGTGTGCTGCAGGTCAGAGAGCAGTGGGTTAAAGCAGGTGGACGGAGACTCGGAGAGACACAAAGAGTTCAACAAATGATTTATATCCCACCTAGTAAGACAGAAATATGCATACAACTAAGCAGACACATCTACTCAGCAAACTAATAGACATATAGGCACAATATGGGGTTTAACCTCAGACGATTACAATCTGTAGACAAGCAACACGCATGCACACACTGACAAACAAGTAAGGCACATAAAGACACATGAACAGTAAACACTGTCCTAATGAAACAGCACCTAAACAGTAAAAACTGTCCTAATAAAACAGCACCTAGACAAGAATAAAATTCTAAAACAGGATATAAATAATAAAATTATAGATATAGGTTCATACCTCTCAGATTCATACTGCTTACCCACTGCATAAAGAAATGCCTGAATAGAACATGGAGAATAACACACAGTGTTATTTCCACACAGGTTCCATTGGCTAGAAGAAAGGTAAACTTTGAGCCCCTTCCCTCGTTCATACTGACATAATCACCGTAATCTCAGCCACTAACAACGAAAAGGCTTAACTGGTCTCGACTGGCATCACAAAGCAGCCCTCACTAAAGGCACAGCTGTACTTCATTTTCAGTAGTGCATATGTGTGGACAAACCGCTTTTACTCAAGAAACTTGGTTTTTATAGTCGCCTGTGTGCCTGGAGGGTAAAACTTTTGTCCACTAGGGGGCACGTCGGAGTCTAAACATCCCAGGCTGCCACCATAACACCTTCCCTGATTACCTCTTTTACCTGTGCTCACGTATGCATAGTGTATGCAAAGAACGTGTAAATGTGCCACTTGTCCTCTGTTGGATCAGAATTTGCATACTGCTCATAATGTGTGATAGTCACATCCAACTGTATATTTAGACCCTTATTGTATATTTAGACTGTGGGAAAGTGTATATGTAGACATGGCTGTGTGCTTCTTAGGTAATCCTGGTCCTGGAGTGTTTCCTGTCTTTTACATTTTAGTGTTTTCATTGCTCAAATGTGGCCACTTTAAATCAGAATAGTTTAGTGATTAGGCTTGGTTACTGCAACTCACCACTCTAAAGTGCATTACACCCCCAGTTAGTTTCCCAAAGATCCAAGGACAACGGAGAGGGCTGTGTGTATGTCTGTGGGCGGGAAACTTCATAACAGGAAAATTAATGATGTCAAAGTTGACAGTCATAAGACTGAAGGTAGTGATGCTGAACTGGAAGGGTAGAACATGGAACACAGTAAAAGGTCAAGAACATCCCAATTTACCGTTAGTTGGTAAGAAAAAGGTTAAATTAGCTGATAAGATGAAACTACTACTGTTTATGTTATAGCTACCTAAGTGTGCTAGTTAGCCTGTTAAGCACTCTGATGTTTTCAATGTAATCAGTTTACAGTAGCGTCACATCGGACTGACGTCCAACAACTCTAAATCAGCAGGGTATTTTTATTTTATGCTACGAAGTTGTCAAAGATCTTGGAATTTGTATTTTCAGTCCAATCAGAATGGCTGCTTTTACCCAATAAGGGTAATTACGCCAAGGAAAAGTACTTATCCATTCAGTCTTCATTGGTTAGGTTAGCCACAGTGAGCTATTTAGCCAAGAATACTTTGTCATGCAGAACATTTTTAAGACATCTAATTACATGAATTTGGTGAATTACTGCTTTGTCTAGCTCCAAGCTTTGGTTTAGGACCACACTGTCCTAGTTTTACGTCTTGTTGCTAGCTTAAAAGACTTTAGCTTGCTAATTAGCAAGCCAGTAAAGTAATAAAGTTGTATTAGCAGTCTTGTAAAACAGATGGAGTAGTTTGCTACCTAAAGTCCAGCAAACATGGCTTTGACACAAATGCTATTTTTTGGAACATTAAATATTTAAAGTATTATAAAGCATCTTATTGTTGTTGCTAATGAACAGCTTTGTCCGCCATTACTTTCGGGTTTTAAAAGGGAAATGCGTCACAATGACTTTTGCACATGTTCTGTTCTGACAAGTCTTGAGTTCACTTGGTCCCTTAACCACAAAAAAGTCTTCTGAGTTGTGCGAATAACTGAATGGCTTCTAGGATGTTTGCATGGTCATCAACACCTGGCAAACTAATCAAGTTATCCGCCAAGATGGACCACTAACATCAGTCAAACTGAGGACCTGATACATTTACCAATTGCTGATGACCACCCTAACAAAACAATTGCTAGGTAGTTACGATTTGGTAGCATGATACTTTAGAACAGTAAGAACAGTCTGATTGGATCAGGTGTTGTGGAGCAAAGGATGTAAGGCAGGGTTACTCCAAGACAAGGTCTGAGAACCACTCTATTAAGACCTTTCTTCCACTATCTTTCTAAGCCTGTTTACGATATCCTCGCCACTGCTCCAGGGCACCACATTGGCCTTGTACTCTCCAGGTTTAGCTTCCTCCATCTCTTGGATCAGCCGATGCATGGGGAAGTCACGCCTAGGAAAAGCTGTGTCCCCCGGGGAAAGGGTGAGTGATGGACAGAAGTCGTTGGCTCCGTCTCCGACATACAGAACCTTCTGGTAGCGTCTACCACCTCTCTCTCGAACCCGCTGGGCTGTGTACTGCCGCACGACCTCTGCCTTGCACATGTTCACAGGGCAGCGCAGGCAGCTGTGGGTATGGAATGGGCGAAGCTGCAGCTGGCCATTATCGTCAAAGTGGCCAGGGTTCGCAAAGATGCGCAGGAAGAGCTGACGGAAGCCCAGCTTCTGCAGCCATGCCTCAATGAAGACCGTGTTGGCATCAGACACACATACTATTTCAAAATCCCGTGGTGGGCGGGACATCAGAAAGCGCAGCAGGGCCGGAATCCCCGGACATGGTGGGAGTTGCTCTATTGTGCTGATAATGTTCCCTGGAGTGATGCCCTGCTCAGCCAGGTAGGCCAGCACACGCTGCATGTACTCGTTATACCTGCCTGGTCGATATGTGTCTTTCAGCCAGCTGGGCAGAGAGCCACCAGGTGCCGCGTTAACCACCGCATCATCGCTGCACTCGTCCACCATCGTCTCATCGAAGTCGAAAAAGATCAGGAAGCGTCTATCGTTAGGGGGTGGAGCTTCTGCTCTATTGCTCCGCAACTGGGATTCATCCTGTCTGCCCGAAGGAGGATGGGGTGGGGCAAAACAGCAATTGAAGACGGAGTCCCGCATCGCTGGCCGGCTATTTCTGTTCGAGTTTTAATCTTTCACACAAAAAGAGATGAACTGAAAGACAGAACAGGGGAAAAGGATGGTGTGATATTCCCTGTAATGGGTTATCATGGTATAGTATTTAATAGCACAGCTATATAGTGAAACTGTTTCACCACAGATGTTTTTGTCGCACCTCTCATATTTTAGTTTGACAGAAAATCAAAATGTGAATAAAAAAATTGCTTACTGTAAGTGAACACCATTTACATTTATTTCTGTTTACCTTTAGGGCTTTATAAATAGTTTTTCTACAGCTGATGTAAATAAATCTACACTCATTGTCAATACATAGTTGCACCCAGAAGGAAGTGTCAGATTGCAAAAGATAAAGGTTACCAGGAACAACAAATGATGACCAATTTAGACTGATATGGGCAATAGTTATAGAGCTGCACATACAGAAGTAGTGTCTCTCAGTATGGCATTGGGCCGCCATGTTTGCTAACACAACATGCCAGAGGTCTCGGCATAGCGTTCTGGGAGCATGTAGTCCTGCGTTGTGCAGCCGTCTGCCAGCTGTTTATTTGATTATGAGTGTAGTTATACTGTATGAAAATAGTGTTTCAACTTAGAAGTTATTCACCAGTCTGCCTTAAAATTACATGTCACCAAGTAACAGATAAACATCAGGTTTACGCAGAATTTGAAGTTTCTAAATGTGTTACATACATTATAATGTAGGTGTTACTTATTATGTAGCTAAACTATTTGTACATCATTTCATTTTTGCTGAAAAATAAAAGCAACCTTGATTCCAGCTGTGCTGAATTCTACAGTGTGATCTGGATCCACTACAAGATCACCACTAAACTGTGGAAGAGAGCAGACTGGGATCTGAAGGGTTCGGTCTAGCAATGTTACAGGCTTCAATTTAACAGTAATGATAGTGTTCAAAAACAGCTTCAGCACATAGTTTGTTTCTCGTGTGGTCAAGTGTATGGAAATTCCACCTTCTGATTGTCCTCAGGTCGAAGTCACTGTAACAGAGGAAAGAGAGAAAAAGTTAACCTTTGGTTCAGATCATGAGGTGAACTGACTCCGGTACTATCTGTCAGGAGTTTTCTGTGAACAGAAAGCCCTCAAACCTACATATTACTAAAAGCTTATCCTTCTTTAATTCTAGTTCTTTTTGTTAAGTGCAATACACAAAAAATATTATTACAGCTAATCTTAGGTGCCATTTTGTCTTTTGTCATCAATAATTTTTTTTTGCTCACTGAACTGCCTTTATAAATACACACATTATTCTTAACATTAATGTAATGCTGTCCACTTTCTACCTAATACCCATTACCAGTTTAAGTTGCTTAAAGGGATATTCCACCACTTTTCTTCTTCTGTAAACCACTCACATTGGTTTAATTGGTTATATTATAGTGGTGCTGACAGGAACCAAAAATCCCATTGTCTACAATGCAAAATCGAAAACTGCCATGTGTCACCTTAAGCTTTTATGTAATGTTGATAGTGGTAAAATGGTCATAAATAATAAAAAATAATGTCAGATCACTTACAAAGATAATTAATAATATTTTTAGGGACTATATTTTAATAGAGCACACAACCATTGATATAACGTATTAAAATAAAGGGCAGAATGGTAACACGTTTTAGATAAAAACCTTTAACACAAAATGACTGTACAACAGGCTCAGGCATTCAGCAGTGCATTCATACCCGTTTCGTGCGGTAGTTTTCTGGGAAGAAGCTTTTAGAGTCGTTACACTGCTCGGATGTCTGGTTCCCATCACCACCACTGTGAACTATTCTAACTCTGCTAGTGTCTTTAGCATAAAGCGTGTCACTCGCACAAACCCGTCTGAATGACTTTATATAAGTGTTTTTTATTTGTACTGATAATCAGGCTGAGAGCGGCTGCTTACCTGAGCAGTACATCCAGCAGGAACGGCTCCTCACGGCTCCTCGTTTTAGTCCAGCAGTGACTCCGAGCTACTCCAGGTCAGCACTCATACAGCAGGACGCTGTGGCGCTGCAGAGGCTCGTGGTTTATAAGAGTGCTGAGCTTAAGCTCCGCCCCCCGCGCAGAAATCCGTTCACGCACAGCAGGAGAGTCCCAGCTACACGTCATGGGTTTGTGCCTTAATGAGCATTTCCAATCAATCCTAGTACCTAAGTTCAGTTTATGTGTCAGTGTTAGCTGTACTAGCTCATTTCAGTTTAATTTGATTCTACTCTGTGTGTTGAGCTCTTGGACTGTTTCTGCTGTTGACTGGCTCCCCACCGACGTGATGCCCTATACATATAGATGCTGGATGTGCTCAGAAGGAGCTGAGAGTGGGTAGTGCGCTGTTTTGACATAGGCTGCGTCTTAGCTGCGCACTACACACTAATGCTACACAGTATACGTCTGGTCTTCAGTCAGAGTTCAGCTGGCGTGGGTAGGTCTGACTTTGTGAGGAATGCGAATGATTCACGTTTCATGCTCGGCCGCGCATGCGGCGTAAGCAAGGACGGGCCACATCGCTGTACCTGACTGACTCAACAGCCACAACCGCCGATATTCAGCGAGCAGTGAGGCCCTCAGTGAGTTATCCGGTTAGTGCCAGCACCGTTGGCAGACGGCTGCACAACATAAATAATGAAATATAAAACCGGCCTACAGGTTCCTGGTATCAGGACTGGAACTGTACCATGTGCTTGACATGCTGAAAACAACGTGAATCACCTGTAAGGTAAGTGATCAGAGTGGAGACACAAACGTCTGTAGGCCGACATACATTACCGAGTAAAGCAAAGTTTTTTTTTAAATTTTGTCATATAGGCTTCCTTCTTTTCTCCCTTCGCTGTCCACTTGTAACACCCCTTTAATAACAGGCTGCTGGACAGGCTATTTTGGGCAGCGCTGTAAGAGCCCAGACCAGCTTTGCGTATGTGTATTTAAAGCAGAGTGCACAGCATCACCATCAGCTTTTCACCAAATCACATCCTTACCGGGGAGCTTTAGAGAATGCTCACACAGATACACTAATGGTTAACGCTGTTGCACAGTGTTTGTGCAAGTCTAAGGAAACGTAAACCTCAAAGAGACAGGCTAAGCAGCTCTGTGTCAGTATCATTAACCCTCCACATCTATACAGAGATAACTTCACGCTAAAGGCACTCAGCTAGCACGTGCACAGTCCTATGACCCATTCTGTTCTGTAGAGGATTTACTAGTCATTAGTTATCACTAGCCCTTCTGCATTTTGGAGACATAGTCAGATTAAATGGACTTTTGCTGAGGCTTTACACTGATTACTAGACATGTGCATTGTCAGTTTGGTCTCCTTCCTGTTCAGCACAGCAAACCTCAGCGTTCAGTTTGGTAAGGAACCTTTTCAGCACTATTATGTGAAAAGCTCATAGCTCCATTTTAATACCACTTGATTAACAGACTAATAGAAGTCTCCTGTTATCTTGCTACACTAACATAAGCTTGAATAACAGATGTGATTGGATTTGGATGTAGGCGATATCAATGTTCAGACAATCTTGCATCAAAGAATTGTGCAGTTGGGCCAGATTTGGTGGATGCCTTCCCTGACACAATTCTGAGGAGATTTCCCTGTAGACTGGGATTTTAGACACTGCTGGTAGACCTGTATGACAGCACACTTTCATTCACCAGCAAATTCAGCTACTTCCTTTAAGGTATGGTCCTTGGCACGCCCAAATGCAGTCCCTCCTTTTAGCCAATCATTAACATCTGCTTTGGAGCCATTTTCCACACATGGAACGAGACATTCACTGCACTGTACCTCTCTTCTCAATCTATGAATCCCGTCACTCACACCCTGCAAGTATTTATAGCCTTATCGTTAAGTTACCATTTCAGAGATATGGCATTTTTACATAAGCATATCCACATATAACGTCTAAAACCTGAGATACACAGATACGGCACCTGTAGTATGATGCTGATCTCTGGTATGTTTCTTGTACCTATCTGCTGATGCCAACACAAAACCTTACTTTTTTTAAATGTACAAAATGGGGCTAGTACTCAAACTTGGCTTTCAAACTCGTTCTAATGGATTCAGGGAGCTTGGAAACTGCACAGTGGGCTGGTACAACACTTAGAAGTGGTCGTGTGCTTGTGTGTTGTTCTCTTGCCCACATTTTTCAGGACAGAGGAAAGCTGTGCTGGGCTCCCTTCACGTCCATTTTGACCTCCAGCTTTAGCCAAGCCCAACTGCATGACAAAACCATTTTCTTCGTCACCTTAAATCTTAAATGTTTTTGTTCAGTATGGAAAATCTAAATACCCCCATGCACTTTTACTGCAGTAGAACTGCATGCATTAAAAACTGAAATGACTTTTGACCCAGTTTGCTGCTGTTGTATATGTGGAGGTACAACGAATAACAGCTTGAATGCATCTTCTGCAAGACAGCGACGGTGGCAATTAACGAGTTTTAATGCATGATCGTTGCTAAGTCAGGAGAAAGACATGATACTATACGGCTTGCATGTGCTGGTGCGGGTCACCCTGTAAAGCCTGACATGATTAGAAGGCTGAAGTACTGAACTGGATTTTGTGGGAGTTCCTTGAACCATGTCATTTACGTATTTACGTCCCGTACAGGCTCCATAAGAAGAAACTCACCATTAGGCTAATGAAGATATCAGATGTTCACCAGGTTTTAACTGTGTTCTCTTTGAATAGGCACACACCATCGTCAGATTCCCATTTGTGGTGGTCCGGAGCACAACTGACATTATCAAACGTTCTTCTGCACGCAATTACACAATTCCAGTGTTTCCAAAATCTCAAACACACAGTGTAGTTTTAAACTTCAGGTTCTTCACACTCATACCTCGTTTCCAAAAATGGGCCTTTTGATGAAGAAGGTTCTTCTACAGCATGAGAAGCAAGTTTTGATATTTTTATTTTCAAGAGTGTACTTTTTTCCCCATGCTGACCCCAGTCAAGGTTTGTTGACCTATAACCACTAAGAGCAGCCGAGACTTGGTCTTCTTGAAGCTTGGCATCAGCGGATGCAAGGACAGCCTGAAGTAACCTGTAGTTTGGTAATGATTCTGTGTTCTGTGCTTATCTAATCACTATTTTACTTCTCCATATTCCCCAGAAGTGCAAACAGCCGTGTTTCTGTGGACTAGACAGAAAAGGGTCAAAGGGTTGGGTAAAAAAAAAAAGAGCTGGTTTGACCATGACTACACTCCCCTGACCCATTTCCCCCTTTTAAGGCACATGCTTAAAGGAAGAAAGAAAAAAAAAACAAAAAACAAACAAAAAAAAAACCTACCCAAACTACACAACCCCACCCCCATACACACACAAAAAACACTCACACAAAGAATGACAACGTTTGGAATATGGCTACTTAATTTTTTACTTCCTAAAGTTAGCAGAAAGTATGTTAAATGAACATTATAAAAAAGGCCCATCAGTAATACATGTCCATCATTATTATTTTTATAAACGATCAAAAGAGGACAAAAAAAAAAAAAAAAAACACAAACAAACAAACAAACATTGAAACGAAACTTGAAGTTGGAAGTTGGCAAAGCCGCACATCTGAGTACCAGACACAGTAATGCAATCATACACTGCTACAGTCGAGTGGTAGAAACAGGAAAAAGGGACGAGTACTCTGGGTTAAACGTCTCTCCAGAGTTTTACATTAACGTGGTCTGCTTTTATGTCGTAACTAGAAAGGTTTTAGTAGAAAGTGCATTCTATTAACCGAGAGAAAAGGAGGAGAATCAGATGTGATCAAAATATAGAAGAGCCGGTTTGGGAAGTGTGAACCCATGCTGATATTTGTCATGTAAATATCTGCTTATGCTGATACATAAACTTTAACTAAACGTAGAAATCAGGACTATAGCTAAGTAACACAGCAGAGAAATATATACTTTATTTCTATAGAGTTAAAAAAGTAGCAAGATTAATAAAATGCAGATATGTTAGCACAGCAGCTCAGAGTTACCTAAGCATTCTGCCCTTTGGAAGTACTATAAATATGTCATCAAATATCGCTTTGCAATATCTATCAAATCTGCACATCTGTCCGATGCTGATTTACTTATAAAGCTAATATCTGCAGATACAGATAAGATTCCGGCATCATTGTACACTACTTTAAAATAGCAGTTAGCTGGATTACACGAAGAAACAGTTTTACATGACTGACATCCAAACAACAGTAAGACTTCATAAGACTTTCCAAATGATAACAGAGAAGGTCAATGAGGAAAAAAGAGAGAACAGTTTTAAAAGGTTCAAACAACAGAAAGAACCTTAAATGGTAACATAGAGGCCGGTTTCACTGTGTTGATTCTCCTCCTTTTCCAAAAGCCAATCAGCTCACACAGACGCAGCCGCTGGACACAATCAGCAATGTTTTGTCAGTTTCAGTTTATACCTGTAATGCAGCAGTAAAGTGCAGAGAATAGACAAACAAAATAGGGCTTTTATACATACACCCACACACACACACACACACACACACACACTCTCTTACGCAACAAATATATCCAATAACCCCCCCCAAAAAAAAAGAAAAAAAGGAAAGGCCAGTGAGAGAACCTTTTTTGATCTGCCTATGCACCTTTCCCGAAACCCCCTTTGCACACTCACGCCACAAAATCATCTACATGATATTAAATTCATGTAAAAGACCGAGAACTTAACAAGCAGCTTTCAATGCCAGCACCACCAGGGGTATAAAGAGTCACGAAAACACGCAGCCACACAATACAGCGCCCTTCCTGCACATTCTATTGAATAAACGAGTACAAATAAACCTCTTCTTATCTTTTTTTTTGCCCAGAACACACTCACGCTTAGAAATTTCCTTTTCAAAACAGTAACAAAGTTAACAAATAAAAACGGCAGGTAAGTGGGTTAGATCATACAGAACAATAATTCATCAATTATTCGTTTTTTTCACGTTTCTTTCAGTTCCTCGTGACACATCACAGCATTGGTCATTCTCAACAGTCTCACACAGAAAAAAATCCTCCAGCACGCACACTGAGTCTACAACAAACTTTTTCTGCAGAACACAGAATCCATTTGACAATAACCAAGAAACGACAAAGTTAATGTTACCTCATCTATTGAGTTTAAGTGCCCAAGAGTCTGCAAGTGTGAGTTTGTATACACGCACAAACAAGTGTTTATATATATATATTTATATGTATATATGACAAAAAGGTTGAACTGCATTTTTCCTTTTTCTGTAAAAGTGAATTTCTTTGAAAAGTTAGAGCTTCCACAAGTAAATGTTTCAAACCCGTAGAACCTTGGCAGCAGCAGCTGGGTGCATTACACAGACAGGGGGGTGAGGAGAGAAGAGAGGAGAGAGAGGAGAGAAGAGAAAGACACAGTTGAAGTACAAGAAAAATACCATGAAAAAGCTTTGAGTATGTGAGAATAAGAGCAGGAGAAAATGCATTGAGAGAGAGAGAGAGAGAGAGAGAGAGAGAGAGAGAGAGAGAGAGAGAGAGAGAGAGAGAGAGAGAGAGAGAGAGAGAGAGAGAGAGAGAGAGAGAGAGAGAGAGAGAGAGAGAGAGGAACTACATTGAGAGAGTGTGAGATAAGTTTGTGCCAACTCGGTACAGTGGCAGGTTTTCATCATTATGATGCAAGTGGAATCTTATATCCGTATCGGTTTATGAGGTGTAAAATAATGCTTTACAGGTTTGTTTGCGTGCGTGATTTTCATTGAGGTCAGCAGTCTTAAAATCCTTTCTGATCACATTTCAGCTTCTAATGAGGAAATGCACTGTCAGCAGTTGAGCGCAGCCCTCAGCAATTTTGCTGAGTTTTCACCCCTTATACAAATGAACTGACGGTATGTATGCAAGAGTATTTACTCGTTACTGTGGCCCTCGCCGGGCTCAGGGCAGGGCAGACGGTTTTGTGTGGTTTTCAGTGGTGCTGTGCTGACCCCTGTCTCAGATACGTCTCCTCATGTGCGCAGTGGTTGATTGGCTCGCTCTTAAACAGCGCAGGTGGAGGGGGCAGCAGAGAGGATGGGACGGAAAGGTGCTGACTTGTCATTGGGGCATGTCCAGAGTGATGGACAGGTGTATGGGTGTGCGATTGGTGGTGCTGTGTGGGTGCGGCCGACATATGCAAATGAGAAAAGCCATGTCCAATCCCCCCTCTCTGACTGAGTGGCCCGGAAGTGGACCCGATCATTCCTGGGCCAATAGGTGCCATGGTGGATGTGGCCTGTGAAGGCTGTGGTGTGCTGGGGGTGTGGCCAGAGGAAGAGGGGGTGTGGCCTGATAGATGCATGGGCAGGGGCATGGTGGAAGGCTGCAGGGTCATGGGGCTGGTGACCCGGAAGCACTTTTCGCGGTGGGCCTTCAGCATGTTGGAGAAGCGGAATCGCTGGCCGCACACCTCGCATGGATAAGGCTTCTCTCCGGTGTGTGTTCTGCGGTGGCGCTTCATGTTCGGCCGGCTGGTGAAACTCTTCCCGCAGATCTCACAGATAAATGGCTTCTCACCTAGAAAAAGAGCGAAAAAGCAGCAAAAGATTTTATACAGGGTTGCAAAAGTACATATACAAGTTTTGGCTAAATCAGATTTATTCAGAGCTGTGTGAACACAAGGTGAATCTTCTCAGACTGTTTAGAGAATTTATAGCTCTCAATGTGCACTCTTAGTTTGAGCCCTTGGTTTCACCATATAGCTGTCTAAGGGAGAAAACCAGGGCATCACAAAGCTTAGAGTAAAGGGAAATTGATCACAGCCATTGCACAAGCATTTGGCGTACTTAACACAACAATATAGAATCTCCTGATACTATAGAAGGATTCCACTGGTGTACAAACAACTGGATATCCCAACATGTTTGCTAAGAGGGACAGCAGGAGTTGATGCAATCACTGTGAGAGGTGTGAAGGAAAACCCAAAAACAGCAGTCATCTCACCAACAGAGCAGGGATGACGGTATCACCATTCATTGTTTAAAGAAGATTCGGAGAGCAGAGACATAGAGGCCATACTACAAGATGCAACCTTGTCATTAGCAGTTTTATGGACTGATAAAACCCAAAATTGACCAAACCAAAAAGGCCAGTGTGGTGAAAGGAGGGATCTACTCATGGTCCAGAAGATGCAAGCTCATTGGTCAACCATGGCAGAGGTAAGGTAAAGCTTCTGGATCATGCTCACTAGTCTTTACTGATGATATATGTAACTATTGACGGTAACAGCAGCAGAATAAACACAGACGTCTACTGATAGGCTAATCATGAGGGATTTCATCATATAGACAAGACAATGACTCAAAAAACAAACTTCATCAGAGTAAAAAAGGGGGGAAAGATTACAAAGTCAAATCACCCGCCCTTAAACCTATTTGAGCATTTTATCTCCTGATGATTAGACAAAAGAGCGAAACCCAAAACAAACAATGACTATAAAAAACTGCCAACAAAGCCCCCACGTTTTTAGTCACAGCTATATGTAAATATTAGAAAATAAAAGATAAAATATCTGAGCGATCCTCTCATTCATCTTGAGATCTCTATTCCAAAAGCCTTCAGTGTAGAACAAACGGACTGGTCTTGCCATTCCAGTTTTTTCTTAGGAGACTGTATGATCCCAGACTGGATACGTATCTTATATGTGGGTCTGGGACCGTAACAAAAATGGTTAAATCAGAATCAAATCAAAACATTTTTTTCCATACCATGCTGGTTATTTTCTAGTGTTATTAACATGTACACCGCACCTAAGTGAGCATATGGGTTATTTCAGGACAAGTCAGTTAACAATATATGACAGATATGTGTCACACTTTGACAGATGTGGGTCGATTATGAACACAGATGTGAACCATCAAGGCAGAAAGAACGAATCTGAGCAAAGGCCTGTAAATAAGTAATAATGTTTGAAATGTGAATTTTGCTAAATGATTAAACTAAACAATATCAAAACCTAAACCCTATATGAACAACAGTTGTGTTTGTAAAAACTACATGATAGTCAGTGAGGATATCATAAAGGTGATGTAGGATAACTGGCTCCTACAGTCAACTCCTACAGTCAAATCCCAGCCATGTAATTACAGAGTATCCACAAATGTCTGAACACTCTTTGTTAGCTCCAACTTTTGCATACATCCATTTTTCAAACCCTAAAGAAGCTGTTTCCTGTCTGAGGTGAAGTTACATCAGTTGAGCTTCTTTCTGCCATCGTAAGACTGTTCCTTTAACCCCAAGCTGTAAAGTGTTCTTTATGATCACAGCATGAGCGAACTATTACTATTAAGAGCACTCATGTTTTCTTTCTGGTTCTATTTAGCACTGATGAGATCTCAGAGCACTCATTACTCACATTCTCTAATTAAACAAACGGTTCAGGTGGCAAGAGTAACTACCAGACAAGCTTGCTGCTCTCCTATTTCCCACACTGATACAACTGCTCACAGAGCAACACGGAATCGTGCAAAGTGACCATGCTTGTATGTAGAAAACCAGAACAAAATCCCTTTCTGTATTGAAAGTAAGGTATTTGATAGAGCAGCAGTGAATTTTTTGTGTGCATGTGTGTCCCTATTTGAGGGCGATGCTGTCTTATCACTAGATCACAGTAAGGTTTGATCCTGTTATGATCGTTTATGATTTTTGCTGGTCTGTTTATACCTGCTGAATCTCTGGAAAACTATACTTGTGCATGTACATTAAGTTTTGAACTGTTTAACATTAAGCAATAGTGGACTGGGGACAATCAACAGGACAACAAAACAAATTTTTTTTTGGTTTGTGTTTTGGGAGCATTTAGGTGTGTCAGAATTTATTTGAGAGGTTCACACTGAGATGTTTTCAAAGTTTCACATCCTTTAAAACCAGCTTTCTGCTCATCCTTAACCAGTGGCCAGACACACACACGCAAAAAATGGTATAAATGCTACATGGGCAACTGCACTTAATTGTGTGTGTGTGTGTGTGTGTGTGTGTGTGTGTGTGTGTGTGTATGCGTGGCCACTGTGTAATATGGAGGTATATGTGTTAGTACAGGGCACATCTGGAAAGCGCTGGGTGTGTTCCACCACAAAAATTTAAATATGTCCTGCAACAAAAAACCTAAAACAAGACTGAAAGTAGACTATTTAGGGCAACACAGGACTACAGTCTCTAAGAACAGAGATAACTTTCCAGTGTTTGAATCGATGCTTTCAACATATTTAACACTTTTGAGTTCATTAATTAAAGAAAATCTGAGAGGACTTTGCACATGATTCCCAGAACACTGTTTTCCAAACAAGTGCGCAGGTGCGGAAGTGTGTCTCACCTGTGTGCGTCTTCATATGCTCATCAAAATACTGCTTCATGTTGAAGTCTTTGCCACACCACTGGCACATGAACTGCTTATGCCCGATGTGGATGCTCATATGGGACCGCAGCTGATACTTGTACTGGAACCGTTCATCACAATTCTACACAGACACAGAAATAGGAGCGTGGGTGAAAGCAGTAGTTGCACATGAAACGCAGAGTGTGCTTTATAATATAAACGACTTGACCTGTTATTACGTCTTATAAGCCTGTCATTACAAAGTTATTTATACATCAGGAAGCCCAACCCAGCACATGCACGTGCACATGAACACACACACACACACACACACACACACACACACACACACACACACACACACACACACACACACAGTCTTTCACTGAAATTATAAGCCCCACCCAGACCACCCTGTGGGCTCTACGCCCACACCAAAGAAACTGACCCAACTCCTAATTCAGTCAGAATACTCAACATCGTTAATGCAGAATCAGATGTTTCATACATTCTCAGTAAAGTAAAATATGCAAGCATTATATTTACATCTCTTAGCTTTTTTAATTCAAATGCATCACAAAACAACAATCGGTTCAGATTTCTATTTTGTAATTATTTGAGTCACATATGTATGTTTAAGTACATAAATAATTATATACCTGATCATGCTGAACTACATCTAAACTTTACATTTATGCTTTGTAATCCATGTTTCTAGTCTTCTTTTTGTTTCGATATTAAATAACACTAAACATAGAAGGAAAGTTTTTTTTTTTCCACCAACATACATACAAATACATACATGCACATATATAGTATAAAGTACACCCCCATACAAACCTTCTTCCCTTGTTTTCAGAGAGATACAAATCACATCAAATTTCACCATGCTTTTGTTATTGCCTGTCATAATTGCGATTAAGGACTGTGGTATACTGGACATTAACCACACATACTGATCAATGTACTTTTTGAGGATTAAAATTTGTGACCAATGGGGAGCTAGCCAAGGCCAAAACACCACAGGAACTGCGAAAGAACACTTAACTTCTACTCCCAATTTCACACAACAAGGTCAGCAATAAACACAGGAGACTATCACTGTTTATAATGTGAAAAGACAGGAACAGGCCGAAACAGCCCTGAACTGTCTGTCATGGTTTGTTCAGTTTACTGCTTACATCACATACAGCCTCCATTGTCAACTGTGGCAACACAAATATTAATTCATAATTTATGTTAATGGAACTTTTTGTTGTTTAATTTAAAAGGGCTCATATCACAGGGAGCTAAACTAAAAATCTGAAATGTATTCAGAAACATGAAATTACTGCAAATTATAACCATCGATAAGCACTGAAACATACCAGTGAGTTTTTTCTCATATTTTCTTATTTCATTAACAACTAATACATTTGCATAGACATGTAATCACAGAAATCAGTAAACCTCTCACCAATACTGAGGACTAATTTAATGAGGTCATCAGCACAAGCTACATCGGCTTCCAACGTAATGTGTGAGTGATTCCTTCACTGTCCCCGATCTAACAAGTAGTTATGTATCTCACGCCTCATACAATAGGCTTCCATTTAGCTTATGGCCACCAACAGTACCATCATACTCCTGATATCATCAAATAGACAGCCTAGGATAGACAGCCCAAACTAACAACAAAACCAGGCAAGCTGGCTGAAATTAATAGGACATGTCAACAAACCAGAAAGGTTTCTGTGATTTGTATGGGTCCTATTAGCTAAACATCTAGTAAACTTAGTGACCGCTCACAGAAACCTAGTCAACACGTATCAACTTTAGCTAGCTAACATTTTACAAAATGTTATATTAATGGGCAAACTGAAAGGCAAACAAACAGATGCAACTCTGAAATGGCTTTTCATTCAGTCAACGACAATAGACAAACAAACAATGCGCAATCAACATCAATTGATACAGTCTTGGGACAGTCTTGACTAAAGATACAGTCTTGTGACTGGCTTATGACCAAGTTACTAAAGAAATCGTTTTGCCTACTGGCTGTGTGAACACAGAGTAATGTTTGTAAACAGGAAACCTGTCTATATATCCACCTATTCAGCCTACAGAGATTTGGCCGCACCCATTTTCATTGTTATGAAGGAGTGTTTCAGGCTGAAATGGACTTGGATTGAGATAATACAAGGCAGCCAATCAGGACAGATGACATTTACACACACACACACACACACACACACACACACACACACACACACACACACACACACACACACACACACACACACACACACACACACACACACACACACACATATACGTACATACATACCTGTTTCTTAAATAGCATATGTGGTAGAAAGCATTTGTGTTTCCATTAAGCTGGAACATTTTAAACTCTGTCCAGAAATGCACTTGCATATTCAGTGCTTTTCCATACAGTTTGTTTTGGGGTGCTTATTTAGGCAGATTAACACAGATTACTATATGTGGTTTGTTGACTCTGGATTTATTTTAGCCCTAGAGTTGCTTGATTTGGCTTTATTCAGGGAGATACCACTTACATTGCACTAAAAGTTCCAAACCTTAAATGTGTTAAGACAGTTTCTGTATTTATTAGAAGTCTAAGATAATTAGAAATCTGAATTATAAGATAAATACAGAATCAACAAACCACATATCGCAATATGTTTTAATCTGCTTAAAAGAATACCTCAAAACAAGCTGTATGGAAAAGCACTGGATCTGCAAGTGCATTTCTTGACAGAGTTTAAAATGTTCCATCTTACTGGAAACACAATTTTTTTTTTTTTTAAACACACATGCTATTTAAGAAACAGAGGATGAGAGAGACTGGTCTCTCTAAACACAGACTGACATTCAGAGATGCAAACCTGTATGCTCAGCATGGGTGTCCTGGCAGGGCCCTTGCCAAAGTCAAGCCTTTTAGCATACATACCATGACCAGCTGGTAGCATAACCAAACACACATGGCACTGATTTTCCACAAACAGGTCAAAATAGCAGCAACAACCAAACACCACAGTAGCATAAGCTAACACCACAAGCACTTTTAAATTCATATTCAGCTATAAACAGTGTAATGCCACCTGGAGAGATTATTTTTCCATAATTCCCAAACAATAAGCCACTTGTAAATTGTAAATATGAGCTGACAACGTTCTTAAACACAGAAACGAAACAAGAACTTTATGAAACTTTTATGTAAATGTCTGTTCTGATTATAGGGAGGCAGAGGAACCGATACAGAACCTTATTTTCAGTTTGGTCATCATAACCTGGCTGAGCCCCGCCACCAACCAAACACAGAAACACATGCAAATGTAGATATGGCACAACGGGGGTCTACACTAGCAGATAAATTAATTATATAAATTAATTTCACTTTGTTTGTGCATGTGTGTTTACTTCAGTGGAAGGAGTTATGAATATCAAGTATCTGGTATCTGTGTGTATCTGCAAAATACATTGAGAGAGCTCAGTGCATGCTGCCAGGGTTTGACGATGGGCTCAGAAGCCACCCCCTTTTAGAAATACAGACACACACACAAACGTCTGTGAGCCTGTGTGTTTACCTCACAGCGGAAGGGCTTCTCTCCTGAGTGCTGGAGCGAGTGCACTTTTAGGGACATGCTGCGCTTAAAGGACTTTCCACAGGTTTCACATGTAAACGGCATGTCCTTAGTGTGAGCTGAGAAGAAGAAGAAGAAGGAGAAGAAGAAGAAGAAGAGAGAGAGATTAATAACAAACACAGCTCATTGGGCTGATAACATGCTCACTAAAGAGAAAGAAATGAATGATTATTGCATATAAACATGCTTACTCGCATCCAGCAATGGTGCCGCAGTATTCATTAGAGCTGGTACACAAGGATGTGTGATTAGGACCCCTACATTTACCCCCACTCCTCCAACCAGTGACAGGATGAACATTTTCCTGTGCTATATTACTGATGTGTTTCACTAACAAAGTATATAAGCCTAAAGCATACCTGTGCCCACTACAGCACTGTACTTACACCACTACTCTAGGGTGAAACCTTCCAGTTTGAAGACTTGGAACCGCCTTCTGATAATCTAGCTTAAAGAGCTGAAGAGCTGTTCTGTTTATTATTTACAGTTCTTACATTTTTAACTGCAGTTATGCAATCATGTTCAAATCATTAAAAAAAAGCCTCGTAAAGAAGGGAACATTATTGAGTATGCAGGAAGTTTTACTGCAAGAAGGAATATTATGGTTTTACAAGCTCTTTGTCTCTGTGGCTGTGTTGTATATTTGGGAGCAGATACTATGAGCATCCATGATGTGCATGTGTGCGTATACCCTTAACAAGGAACCGAGAGAATTTTTTTTTTTTTTGGAGGGACAAAAATAAAAGTTGTGGGGAGTTTATGTTACTTACCGACCATGTGCTTGCGGACGTGGGCCATTGTGTAAAACTTCTTTTCGCAGATCTCGCAAGCAAATTTCTTCTCGGCAAAGCCATGGACAATCTTAATGTGCTCATGAAGTGACCACAGCTTTTTAAAGGATTTATTACAGGACACACACTGAGGAACAGAAGACACACACGTCAGTTAGAACGATCATTTGAATACACATTCATCATATTCCTCCACTCAATTAGCAATGACTCAAATGCTAGGCTCAAAGTCAGTGATCGTCTTCTGACTGCTCCGTTCCAACCTAACTTTGTCGCCCTCTGCTGGGGACATGAGAATTTTTGCTACCCGTGATTTTAATTATTATTATTTATTACTGGGACATCAGTAACTGCAGACTAAAATGCATTAAGGCAAAATGAATTAATTTAGCAATTGATATAGAAATATGATGTTCACTGTACTTTTAAAGAGCACAATTATATATAACAATATTTATTATTCATGTTTGTTTTCCATTTAATTATTTTATTACTTACTACCACTATATAATTTTATTACTTAATACCACTGTCTGTTATATTTTTTATATAGTATTTCTTTGGGACATCCAAATGTTATTGGTCCAGCATGTCTGAAACCTGTTAGTATACCACATATCAAAGTAAATTTGCTGTGTGTAACATACCTGCATGAAATAAAACAGATTCTAATTTAAGCTATGGAAATGAAACAATACAGATTACCTAACATTTACGGCAAAGTTAATGATCTGCAGTTTATGTACTTTTAATTAAGTTATAATGCTGTACTCGTCCTTATATGCAGGCAAAGAATTTACCTTTGACAACTGCTACTTCACAGTAAGAAGGAAATTGTGTAAATAAGGTGCCAAGCAGAAGACAGTGAAGTCTTATAGCCATTCACATGTAACAGTACAAATCTGCATGACTACTGAAAGTTTAGAAATAATGGTAATAGACAAAAACTGACTTTGAACTAGAGAAGACTGAAGCAGGAAAAACAGAAATAAAGAAAACAAAAACAATTAAAAAGATCAGATGCATTTGTATAATATAGTGGCTATATTTTCAGCTATACAATAAAAAAGGGATGAAACAAATTTTGGCCTCATTGTCAAGGCCTCCACATCTCTCACCTGAATATTCTTCTCACAGTCCGTCTGCTGGTGCAGCGCCAGCTCGCTCTCCAGCACAAACTTTTTCCCACACTTGTCGCATATTTGCATGCGCCTGTGCGTGACATTCATATGCTTTTCCAGGTACCAGCGGGTGTTGAACACTCGTGGACATTTCTCGCAGGTCAGTGTCTCACGCTCCTCCCCTTCACCCTTGGCTCCTGAAGCAGAAGAAGGGGCAGAGCTCTTGGTGTCCCGGGTGGACCTGCGCTTCTGTGGTGGGACTTCAGCACTCTTCCTCCTCCCCCTGGTGGTCATACCGGCAGTAGCAGGTGTGACAGTTGCTGTTCCACGGCGAGTCTTCCTGGGTGGTTTGGCGCCATGTCGGCCCCGGCGCGCCCGCTTTGATCTCAGTCTTCTACTCCCATTTTCTTCTTCCTCGTCTTCGTCCAGATCCTCGTCTTCCTCAGAGCTCTCTTCCTCTATGCTGTCTTCGTCCTCTTCCTCCTCGTCCTCCTCCTCTTCATCCTCTTCTTCCTCCTCTTCACTGTTGCTTTTCACCTCTCCTGCAGGGTTTGCTGGACTACTCTTCTCTCCTTTAGAGACATGTAAGGTCTGATTGTTCAGATTCACCTCCACAATGATTTGCGCTCGTTTAAACTCTTCCTCTTCCTCCTCCTGGCCTCCATCTTCTTCTTCCGTCTCCTCAGATGTTCCATCGTTAGCTCGTCGTGTGGTCCCCTCACTTCCGCTTACCCCAGAAACGTCTTTGTAGTACTGCTGAAGGGGGACAGGGTTTGGTTCTAGGTCACCGGCCACCTGTGTTACTGGTTTGTTGGTCATCTTGTTATCAACCAACACTGAATAAGGCTTGGCCCCGGCCTCCTGCCTGTAGAGCTTTGATGATAGGTCGCTGTCTGCTGGAGGGGTATGGTGATAGTAGGTCTGTGCAGGATGAGCTCTTTGACTCTCTTCCTGTGACATGGCTTCTTGGTCAGATGCTTCTTCCTTTAGTGTCTGGCACGACTTCATCAGTATGCATATGTACGTGTAGAGAGAGTTTTACGCTGCCTGTACTGATCGCACGATGTGCAACAGTCGTGGTGTTTCCTCTAGACAGCTAAAACGCTAACAAGGGTCTGACCCTACCCCTCCTTCAGACAGCAAGAGGAGGGGAGGAAACAGGAGAAGGAAGAAAGGGGTGGGACCCCTGCGATACCTCAGCCCAAACCGAACTGAGCCCCCATGACCTCCGCATCAGACGACTGACGGAGAGAAAGATTCAGCAGCACTGTGGTTTTCGTTCTACGGAGAAAATCACATGTATGCTGCGCTCACGCTGGGCCAAATCAGCCAGCTCTTGGCTCAGAGATTTGTTCCTTGCTGGTCTGTGAGAGCACCTTCTAGATGACAGCCAGGAAATCTCAATTACTGCTAATATCTGCCAAATCAGTTGAAGATGCCAGAGCCTCTCTGCTGAGATTAGCCTCTCGTGGTCACAGCCTGCCAGCCCTGCTTTAAAAGCCTCCTGCCATACACTGCCTGAGGAAAAGGAAACAAGAACGAAAGAAAAACAGAAAGAAAGAACATTAAATACAACATGCTGATAAGAATATCACATTTAAATGAGAGCCATACATTAAATACCCCCAAACAATGTAAGTATGCACAAAGTTAAAACAATAGAGCATCTTCACAAAGACGAAGTTTGATGGACATTTCATTATTACCTGATAGGTTTCCACAAAAACTGATCTCGTACTGCAGAGATTGTCATCTAAGTAAACTTTTTTTTCTGTAAGTGACAAGTCAGGCTTTCACCATCCACACCATGCGCGTATGTGGAAGAGAGAAATGAAACTGATGTCTGGTTAAGGTGCAGAGATCTAAAAATCTCACTACCAATCACACAAATATAGGTGCTCGCGCGCGCACACACACACTCCTGACCACAAACGTTTCACTTCTGTGTGGGAGCGTGTGTGAGCGACTTAAATTAAAACCACAAAGGAGCTGAGTAGAGAAAACTAAAACCTTAAAAACACACACACACACACACACACACACACACACACACACACACACACACACACACACACAAATATTTAACTTGATATGTGGATAAAATTAATCTAAGGCCTACACATTAACAAAGCTCCATCCTTTATATAGGACACAGCTAATTACTAAAATAACCCAAACAACCACTACTATATAAAAAATAAAAAAACAACAACAACCTCAATCTCTATTGGTAAATCTGAAGCAACAACTTGTCTAATTGGCATTAAGGTCAACCACGTCAACTGTACCGCTAGGATATACTCAACCAGAAAGCTGTACTCAGCCCTCTGCATTTTGGGGAAGAGAGAGTGAATCAAAATCAGTAAAGCAAATAGCGGCAAACATGACTTAGGTGGAGTTCACTACCGGCAGGTCGACTGTTTTTTCTCTTTACTCTACATAACTCAACACGCAGATGAGTGTAACAGGACTTTAGTGCTCAACTACATGGAGGATGTGTCTTTATCACTGTCAAAGTAGCACTCCGAATGACATTAACCATAATTTCTATACAATGAACATCAGAATGAAAGTGGCCCCTTAACCAACGCCTGCAACTGCCACTTGAGAGCAGTGATTCTCAGACTACTCCCCAGGGTCCTCCAGAAGGTCAACAGTTTTGAGAGTTGAGAGGTACAATCAAGCAACCGTGGATCATCTCGGATCACCAAGGTCTAGTTTGAGAACCACTGTGTTAGAGGACTGCACAACTGAATAGTGGCCTCAGCGATCAAAGCTCAGCTGAGCCATTTTGCTTTGGTATACTGTATTGTGAGAATGCATAGTGTGAAGATTCACTCAACCGACAGCGCTGGCAGTTACACGCCTCAGAGGCATAACGAAACCACAGCTTTCAGTATGAGTGCGTTTTGTGGGACTTGGTGTATGTAGTGGTCTACAAACATGTTTTCAAGGAACGGTTTTAATAAAAACAATTACAACGCCCAGATTTCGCATTCAATCTGAAAACTAAGGCGGAGATGCAGTGAACCAGATGACCCTCGGGTGACCTCGATGATTCCTCAAGGTTGAATACCCCAAACGAGGGGTTAGGGGATAGGGAGAGACACTAATCAACAACCAATTAACGACAAAATGGCAGACACAAAATAGCGCAGTTTAACCACACTCTACCCTTAACGGTCTCAGCCTTTACTTCCTGCGCCTCAGAGACTCGTCTTCGCTCTGTGTGTGTGTGTGTATGTATGTATGTGCATGCGAATAGCATGCCCGCCTGCAAGTACGTGCAAGCAAAGTATGCATCCATGCTAAGTGCTACACTACTATAAACTTAAAGTATTCAAAAAGTACCAAATGAGCGTTCACCTCTAAATCTGATTGAACAGTGCAGTTAAAACCAAAACACAAACATACATAGAACTACACACACTCCCACATACACCCACACCTATACAGACACACTCCGCTACCTTCCTGTATCTCTGCAGCTTTCTGAGAATCAGCAAGCACACCAAGTGTGTGACCACACAATGGGTGCATAAGGGGTCACAGCTATGTGTTTATCTGCATCTTGGCAGCAATGAATTCTGCACTGTATAACGTGCTAAGGGGCCCACATGCAATTAAAAAAAGGCTTGATGTAGCGTGTTAAAGTTTCACAATGTGTATTGTTAATGGCAAAAATCAAGACATTTCCAACATATTAGCCTATTGAGCCTTGCCCATTTGCACTCGAGCTATAAGGAGTGCTTCAGTCTGGAACGAGGACATGTCATTTACATATAGGAGTCTTAAAAGCACAGTAACAAAACGGCCTAAATGAAAAATGCGAGGTTGAAGTACACAACTAGACGGAATGACTGATTACTAGATTTAATATACTGTAGATGATTCATGTGGAGTGTGGTTTTACTATAGAGGTGAATGATATGAACAAAATATCATTTGCCAAAACACCATTAGAGTGATTCAGCATGAAACTGATAAGCTGGCTTTAATTATACTAAATAGTGGTTAAAGATTTGACTGTATTGTGTAGTTTGCTGGGGGTTGTGAATGCCTTTATTCTTCCAAACATCCATAAAAACTAATTTAGAAACATTACAGATTGGTCAGGGTTGTAATAACACAAAATGATTTAAAAAAAAAAAAAAAAAAAAAAAAAAAAAAAAAATGGTGACAGGTTACAGAGTTCATTTGCATATTGCAACCTTCTGCAATATCGACACTGCAAAGGGCAATACTGCAATATGATTAACAAACAGCATTGTGCATGCTCAAGTCTATCAGGGACCACTTAAAATAGCAACTCTTGCACCTCTCTGCTACGGCCCACTCTAACTAGAGCGATATATGAACAGGCACAGGTGTGTGCTCTGTGGTGGAAGTGCGTGGGTGCTGCGTGTACACTTTTCTTTCATTCCTTCAGAGTATGTACCCTCTTCGAGTTTATTAGTGTCTAGGTACACATGCACAAAAAAACTGTATCGTGGCAGATGGTTTAATCAGCAAGAAACTGAAGTTTTGCTGGTGGCAATGCCAAATGCTGACTTTAGCAGCAGACCTGTTGGCTTAGTCCCAAATCAGCCACAAGCCCTTCCCTTAAAGCCCACTGTTACTGGATTGCAAAGGGGAAAAATGGTTCCATCAGGACAGGCATTATATGGATTATATGGATAGAATAATAGTATTATGAAAAAGTGAATCAAAAATTACATAATCAAATACTGGCCTGTGTAAAATAACTGCAGTATGTGAACAACATGATTCGTCAATACTCACAGAGCAGGACGTGCAGTGTTAAGCAAGACAAATTAATTTAAACATTTTTGCTGCTTGATATAAAAGAAAAGCTTGCACAGTTCCTGGACTCGGATTTAAGGTTTCTTGGATCCACAGAGAAGACTAGTCACAGCACTCACCGGCTTTTGTGTTTGGTGCTCTGAAGCAGAGTATAGAGCATTAAAGTTCAAGAATAGATGGTTCAAACTAGTGTGGCACAATATATTGTTTCGGCATCACCATCACAATGTGTGCATGAGCAATGCTCACAGCACAGGACGTGCATTATTAAGACAAATAGGAAAAAAGTGTTAAAGTAATTTCTCAGCTTTTTTATCATTACTTTTATTTTCACTCCCATCATTTCACAGCGAACAGCATTTTCTTAATACTAATGTGTCCAAGTCATCTGGTGAAAATTCCTACATTTTTATTTATTTTTTTTTTTAAAAATATTGCAATTTATATTGCAGTATATTGCAGACGTGCAATTTCTGTTTTTTTCTAATATCATGCAAACCTAAATAGGCATAGAGTGGTCCCACCTGTACACTTTAACCTTCTGCAATACCAACATTTCAAAAGCCAATGACTAAAACACAATATATACTGCAGTCCCAAAATTTAACCATTCATAATAGCTGGCTAGGTCTGTTAGCTGGATTATTCTGAAACAGGCTCAACCTCAGTGACTCACGAACGCTCAGGCTTAAAACAAATGAATCAGGCATGAGATTAAGAATGCATAAAGGTGGCTTATAGATTGGGGACAGAGGCACAGCGGAACACAAATGATTTTCCAGGACACTACGCTTGCTGGAGTTAGCTGGATAACTAGCTAGGCAGCTCAATGAAATAAGTATGGACTGGTTTGCAGCTGTGGTATTTGTAAGGCGTAGGCACCATGCATTGACATGTATGTACTTTTTCAGCAAGTACAGCATTTTCCCACCAATATGCATGACAAAAGTAAACTGCTAAAAAAATAATCCTGTGTACAAAACCAGATACAGGAAACATGCATGTATGTACTTACAGACAGCAATATTTAATTTAGTGTGCTCACACTGTCACAGAGAGAGGCCACAATAGTTCTCTGTGGAAAGAAAGGGGACTGACATCTCATGAAAAAATTAAAACTACCCTTAACGGTTTCCTCTTTTTCCTCTCTTCATCTCGCTTTCTCAGTGGCACGCTAATCCTCTTCCTCGTGAGTGAGGAAGATGATGAGTCATGCAGGTTTGTTTCACACACTACAAGTCCCTTTGATGTGGGCAACCGCCAAAGCATCGAAATCTCTGTGACTACCATACTCACTCACTCTTCGTGTGGTTATTACACATTTATAATCTTTCTAAGGATCAAAAAGAAAGTGCTGTATTGATTTTACACAAAACTAACAGTCTCAAAACTGCAGCACCATTGTTCTTCCTGTCTCAATACAACACTTTCAGCGGTAGCTAATATGTGCAACCTGTGTGAACCTGAATCAGATGATCACTCAAGGTCAAGACTGGAAAGAACAGGCACTTTATCCTATCTACCATTGCCCTCACACTGAACTTGGCCAACTGCAAGTAATCTCACCTTACTAATATTGGAACCAGCAGACAGCCAAGACACCATACCAAGACATCACAATGAGCCAAGCACTTACAAACCAGAAAGTGTCAGACAGAAAGGAAGAATGAGAGACAAAGTGTCAGCTGCCTAAATTAACTAAAATTGAAAAACAAAGTCTGCATGCTGAGAGTAACAACATATGGCATTTTGTTAAAGATAGCAGCACTGGGGGCGATCAGGGATGTTTGTGCATTCAGCAGGATACTAAAAGTGTGTGAGGGTGGGGGAAAATGCTATACATGCTGACACATGATACATATCAAGATATTTTGACCAGAAGCAAAACACGCTGTAAGTAGTAATCATATTTCAAAAAGACCATCAAAAACCTTCAAAAAAATGATCATCAATCAACATCACACACATGCTAAACCTAATAAATCAGGAGACCTTTTCCACCAAGTGCACCAAATACAACTTTACCCAGTAAACCAAACTGCAAAACCTCTTCTTTTAATCTATGCAGCAAAATACATGTTTTGGCCTCATCAGTATTGCTAAACAGTAATACTGCTATGCCGGTCTAGATGACATATCTCCCAGCACTGCTTGTAGTAAGGTCAATAATATTTAGTAATTAAAAATGTGAGACTTTCAAAAAAAGAAAAATCTAACAGCAATGATCTTTACAAGAGTTGCAAGGTGGCTGCCCACTACAAGTAGATTCTACAGTACTTTGGTAAGGAAAGGCACATTTACAATTGTATACAAGCGTTTGGGTATCCCTGGTTAAAGGCTAACTTCTGTTGATTGTCTATGTATCTACAGGGAACCCACCTCCACTCGTTAATGCACATTTAATGTTAATATCAAAACATTTTCATATTTGCACATATATTACATAGCACATGCTTTATGTACGGTTTTACCCCTGATAGAGTAAGAAGTGAATACTTGAGTGTTGTATTAAACGGCCAGCATTTTCAAATTACTGTAAGACATATGATTATATAGATCAAATCAGACTTAAGACACGTATTGGCATGGCTAAAGAGCAGTGTTATTGACAGCTCTCTGCTGAACACTCCTAACCTGCTCTGCCCCTCATACGGAACTAAAATCACTATCTAGCTTTCAAGTGACGTTCACTGGACTGAAACATTGAACTGACAGACGTGCAGACATACGGACAAATAAATGAACGAACGATCACAAGACGACCAACAGCAGGATGAAGCAAAGCTTGAATGAGAACCATTGGTAAGAACCGATGTGTGTTTACAGGTGAATAAATGAAGGGTAACAGGCAGCTGTAGGCTTACTAGCTTTAGTTAGCTTTAGGTCGTTTTTAGGACTTTAAAACTGTTTTGTGTGGGCTGGGTAAGAGACTTGTTTTTTGTTAGGAAATGCTTATGGAAGAGTGTAAACAAAGATAAACACAGCCTAGTTTACAAAGAGAGGAGAGAAATATGTCGATTTTTATTCGACTTTGGAAAAGTATTCATAAAAAACAGTTTGCACATGTACTTTGTGGCCCAGAAGAAATTAGAAAGACAATTAGAAGGAAAAAGCAGATTTGGGTTCCCTGGAGCTTTGAGGATATTTCAGGATGGGCTAACTTATTTCCACTTGATTTGCATAAGACTATATCAGACACAGAAAACACTGCAGGCTAAAAGTCAATCTTTACTTTCACACAGAGTACAGCTGGTAGTTCTACTTTGTGCACGTATACCTTGCAATCATTACTCCAGTTGTGCAGTGCCTGCAAGCTCCTGCATGGCAATGTAAAGGGGGGAGGGGTAACAATACAGCATATCATATTGAACCATACTGTATCATAAAGCACTGTATTATATGATATTGTATCAAAGCACATTAGGTGTTTAGGCAAGGCAGGTTTATGTAGCTACTTTTATACGCTGCGGATAGATAATTCAAAGACGGTTAAAATCTAAGTTTACAAAAAACTCATGACCACATCGTTCACGTAGCTGCACAGCTTAATAACAAGCATGCTGGAATGATGCTGGACCTTTGTGAAGTGCATCTGATGCCATAAAAGGTCCTCCACAATGCATCGTAACATTTTCGCACTGGTGTGTGTATACATATATACACATATACATACATATACACACACATTGATAGATATAGATATATATGTGTATCTATATCTATCAATGTCATCATGTATTATTAGACCCTCGTGACATATGTAACTGGTATCATATCACATTATTTTCCCGTGTCTAGCATGCTAACTCAGTGCCAAACGATAGCCCTAAACATTGTACTTATGTAATGCTGAATGTGCTAATACACTAAAAATGAAAAGAGCAGAAGCTAAACCATATATTAAGTGAATACTCCACCCAACACTTAGGAACCTAAAATCTGTGTTTTCTTATTAATTAACTTAATCTTATCCCTCTGGGGGACAACATTCATATACAAAGTATGTCTTATGATTACCCTTCCAAAGTTTAATAAATATCTACTGCATTTCACCATACGTCTCCCCTCTAAAAGTAAACTTGGTGGTCTAACGGTTTCATAAGCATTTCCTAACCAATTACATGACTGACTGGTCTGTCCCTCCCACACAAAGTCTCAGAGTCAGAAAGACCTAGCGAGATAGGGCTAACGCAGCATAAGCAGGAGCTAGAAAAGCCGGACCACCTGTCTGTAGCTGCCCATCACCTTTATCCATACACAAACATTGTTCGGTCTCCCATTCCTTAATTCATGCATCGCTTCATCCATCAATCCGTGTGTCTGCACAACTAATCATCTGTTCCTACATGCATTGCTTTCTCTGTCCATGCATCTACATATCTAAAACTTTTAGTGCAGTTACAGTCATATAAGCTGGATAATGATGTTAGTTCTGTATACGGGTCCGTGCAGGCTAGGAGGACAGGACAGAGAGCTGTCAATCAAGCTGCTCATTAACCACACCCACAGAGTTCTCAATCAGTGAGTTTTCAGACAGATGTGCTTAGCCATTAAAGACAGTGCTTCATCATCTTTATATCCTAACTTTTTTAATTAAGGCTTTGCCACATGTTTAATGTTTAACATTGTAGTTTAGAATCATACAAGCCTTTTAAATATGTTTAAATATCGTTTTCACTGGACAGAGAAGGAAATAAGACTGGATGTCAGGGAGTGCCTTTATTTGCTTTTGTATATTAGCTTTTTCCAGAACTGTTTAATATTCACGTGCATTATAGTGCATATATACATACACACACACACACACACACACACACACACACATATACATACATACACACGGAGAATAAATATACACCAACACTTCCTATACATTATATGCCACGTATCAAGCCCACTGTGTTCAATTTTAATAGCTCTGAAAGATTGTCCAGGTTGCACTCAAGGTTTTTATTGGTTTTGGTAAATCTTTCTTTTGCGGCATGGTGATCAGAGCTTTGCTGTCCACCTGATTCTTTTGCCTTAGCATATTTTGATCTCCTTGTCGATGGTAAAACACACACCGCCCAAAGAAAATAATCCTCCAAGTTATAATATTACTGTACCAGCGAGAGCAGCTGAGGGAACCTGAGATAACAGAGGATAACAGCAGGGTTTAACACTAGCTTCATACAGACAGCTAGCTAAGTAATTCCTCGTAGGACATTTCTGTGTTTAAACACTAAGACGTGATTAAATGTCTCTTCATGTATAAGACCAATCACTGGAAAGCGGGAACAATCTCACACAGCGTAACGAAGCAACAGCTAAACAATCAGTTAGCTTGCTAAGCTAGGTGATAGCTAACATCTGCCCTAAATTCTTCACAACTATCTCTGTCTTTGGTTGCACACCAAGGTTTTCATTTTATTTTTATGGAGGTATTTTGTGGTACTGACAGTTGACAGAGGCCTGAAACTTCCAGAGCAAGAAGGGGGAGTGGAAATTCCTTTGCCCCGGCCAAAAGAAGGCTAAGTTAGCCAACTAGCCGTGCTTTAGCAAGCCTGCCAGTTTTCATAAGGCCCTCCACCATTTCACTAGCAAAGTCCACAACCGAAATCAGCTTATCTGTAATAAAGACCCCCCGAGACTGTAGAACCACAGACTGGTTCCAGATACAGGTTAAATGTCGGCCGAGTTGACAGCCGCTCGCCGACAAAGAGCAACTTTCGGTGAAACGGCGCAAAGAAAGGGTTAAGCTGAAGGAAAAGCTTGGTTGGTCAGGAAAAAAACACGACGAGAACCGAGGAGGCCGTTCGTTCGGCTAGTCCAGGGACCAGACGCGGCTTAGCTTAGCTTAGTCAGTTAGCAGGGGAGCTAGTGCTGCTTCGGAGGCTGCAGGAATACAGCTGCGTGCCTGTTAGCAAACGGCTAGCTAACAAAATATCAAACCCGACGTGAGCTTTGCTGCGTCTCTACCTACTTTTTTACGTTTAGGCGCCCCTCCGGTAACGCTACGACCCATTTAGACCGCGACTCCCATTCCGTTATCGAGAATTGCGTGCATATATCTAGCGTAGCCGCGTTAGCGGAGCACTTTCACTGCTTTTAACTGCCCAAAAACCGCCCAGATTTAATTTCCAACACGTTGCTCTGAGATTTTCTCTGGCTAAGATCCGCCTGACCGTAGCCGCCTGCAAGGGTAAACTGCACCGACTACCCTCCTGTACAACCGGAGAGCGAACCAACATTTTTTTTGCACGAGAACAAGAACATTTTTAGGAATCCTCCTCCTCTTTGCAAACAAAAACCCCTACCAAATGCAATTCAGCCCGTGGAAAAAAACAAGGAGTCTACAAATAACACAGTTCGCCCGTGACAGCGTCCTACCTGCACGGCTGCTCGGGTGAGGGTTTCTCTGACGCGAA
This sequence comes from Prochilodus magdalenae, assembly GCA_024036415.1. Taxonomy (NCBI): domain Eukaryota; kingdom Metazoa; phylum Chordata; class Actinopteri; order Characiformes; family Prochilodontidae; genus Prochilodus; species Prochilodus magdalenae. The sequence continues at coordinate 189,272 of JAMWET010006960.1, read as the reverse complement.
CGCTTAATGCCATCTTCGTAAATGAATAAGAAAAATGCAAAAACGCAGAAATTAACTTGTGGCGAGCTGCCCCGTTCTTCTCGTCGTTGCACTACTCACCCGTAGCGCGAGCGCCCTCTCTCTCATCGCGTGCACTCCAAGTTGCAAGAGAGTAAAAGATCCACAGACGTGGAGGAAGAACCTCTTATTTGTTCTTTAGCTCTTTTTGGCTAGGAAGAGACGAGGAGTCTCCACATTACGGACACATTGTCACTGTTTGCAGCTGTTTGCACGTGCATTGCACCGGCGACGAACTGGGGGCGCCACCGCCGTTCCTTCGCGCTCGTTAAACGCCGTCTCCACGCTACGTGGCTGCTGCTGCTGCTGGTGCTGGCGGCCAGCTCCAGGTCTCGCGCCTCCGGTACAGAAGCGTCCGGAGCTGGCGGGGCTGCACGGGGGCGCGCGCGTCGTCGCCTGGAGAAAACCCGTGCGCGCTCCCGTTAACATCCCATAGTTACCACTACAGAAAACTTTGTTTAATGTGAAGGACCATAGAGAAAGAGGATGCTGCCCCAAGAACACAGAGGATCAGTCGAGGGGATGGAGTGAAGAAAGTGAGTTCGGATAGAGGTCAATAGAGTGAGTTTTTTTTATAAAGGTGTATAGGAATAGAGGGAATTCAGGTATTCCTGAATTCCTGGCTAACTTTAAAATGGCCCACGGCTGCAAATACGGTCTGACAGTTAGGGGGACGAGGGGGACTGGGATCCTTCCTCAGCCCTGGTCCTCGAGGCCCACTGCCCTGCACCCCCATCATGATCCAACTAGTCAGCTCAATGGCAGCCTGTTACTGAGCTGAAGTAGGAGTGTTACAGCAGGGACACTGAGCCTCCAGGACCAGGTTTAAGATGCACTACTTTAACCTACATCCAGCAAATAATATGCAACACTAAATTGTCATGATATCTGATGCATTATGTCAGTATTACAACACAAAATAACTCTATTTTATTAACAAGACTAATAATATATTTTTATATACATTTTCATTGTAGATACTTTTATATTGCCTATTGTCATAGAAGGTTAATCTAATCAGTCTAATCTACATGTTGCTAGAAGTGTTGCTACACCCTAGAAAAGGCCAGTGTGATGAACAATATAAGCAAAGTGCGAAACACATGTCTTTGTAAAACCTTGGTGCTATTCAGGGAACTGGTCTGCATTTGCACCAGGTTTTATTGGAGGCAATGAACATCAAAGGATACACGTATAGATTCCCTACAAACACTTGTGCTGTTATACCAGATGACTGTTTTTATCCAAAGAGCAAGCACAGATCAACTACTGATGATAAGAAGACGTAGAAGAGTTTTTTCAGCAGTCCACTGGGTGTCACCATTGTTGCTTTCTTTGACCTCAATAACTGACACACCCATGGATGCCGTCACGGTTTGTGCTGAAGGATGTACTATTTTGGTTCCAGCTGGGAACAAACTTTTTGGGCTACAAACCTGTTTAGTTTTGTGGGTGCCGCTGTAGCAAATTGCTTCACCCTGTGGATCTTTTATAGCCTAGCACATGTAACTATGCCTGGGATGCCTTTGAAACTTTTACAACATGCCACAGTGTATTAGCAAATCTGAAATCTTGTCCATTTACCCAAAATACTGGTGAAAAGAGCAAATTACTACTAATGTCTTAAATCACACTTTACCATCTGGCAGTCTGATGGACTAATCTGCGTTTGGCATTATCACAGGACACTATTAGGAAACTGTACATCTCCATGCCAAGGTGTATGCATGTTGCATCAGCAAATATGGTGGCCTGACACCATACTGAGAGACACTACTTCTGTATGTGTAGCTCAATGAATATTGCCCATATCGGTCTAAATTTATCATCATTTATTGTTCTTGGTAACTTGTATTGTCCTTCCCAGCAGCACTGCAATCTGACACTTCCTTCTGGGTGTAACTATTCTTTTGATGATCACTGTACAATTACATTATAGACTGTATTACATGTGTGTCAACAGTTTGGTGAAGTCCCTGTTTCAGCAGTGTTGAAGAATTTGAGCAGCCTGCATAAAGTTGTAGAGTTCCTGTAGAGTTCTGCATCTGCTTAAAGAGGATCTGAGCCCTCTCGGCCACACAAATCACTGTCATTACCTACTTAGTTTAACAGCAAAGAAGGGGAAACTGCATAATGCTAGACATTTTAGAAAGAAAAAAAATTACCAGCAAACAAATTTTAAGTATTTTAAAACAAATTTAATTTCCAAATTTAAATTCCATTGAAAGCATGCAGACAAATTCTTAATCAAAAGCATTTATTCATACTCAGTGTATTCATATTCATTGCATTGCATTTGAGCAATGCCGTAGTGACTGAGTGTGAGAGTTGGGGGAATTCCTGGTGGGCTGGTGGTTTCGGGCCTTTTACCGTGAGCTAATGTATTAACACGCACACAAAGATACAAGGCCGCTCAGACAAACTATAATTGTTATGCCCAAGAACATATCAGAAGTTATTCTGGGGATTTGAACAGTACAGTCTCGGGTTGCTGATTATAAACGGTCTCATACACTGGATAGAAAAGTCTTATACACTGGACAGACAAGTCTTATACTCCAGACAGACAAGTCTTATACACTGGACAGAAAAGTCTTATACACTGGACAGACAAGTCTTATACACTGGACAGACAAGTCTTATACTCCAGACAGACAAGTCTTATACACTGGATAGAAAAATCTTATACACTGGACTGAAAAGTCTTATACACTGGACAGAAAGGTCTTATACACTGGACAGAAAAGTCTTATACACTGGACAGAAAAGTCTTATACACTGGACAGAAAAGTCTTATACACTGGACTGAAAAGTCTTATACACTGGACTGAAAAGTCTTATACACTGGACAGAAAGGTCTTATACACTGGACAGAAAAGTCTTATACTCTGGACAAATATTAGACAAAGCTTGTGATTCTCTTTATTATGCAGTAGATAAATTCGGATGGGGTATTAGATCGTAATTTATGTGTTTCTTTAAAGTGAAATGTTGGTTTAAACCACTGGAGATGATTTTGATTACACTGGTTACCTCAGTGTAGCATATAATTAATTAACAGGAGCAAGAAAAGAATATGAAAATGTGTGGAGTGCAGAAAAAGTAATTTAGTAAGTTGGTGCAAATTCAAATAACCCATGTTTCCTACTGAAAGAAAATAGCCTCAACATACGTTATTTTCCTTTCTAATGTAATCCTCTGAATTCTGCTATTCTCATATGGTCTCTCATGACCATTTGTCTCTCACCGTAAGGTGATACAATCACCCCCAACAACCCCCTCCTTTACACCTTGATCTTCCTTATCCTTGTTACCCCATTTACCCCTCCTTTTCTTCCCCCCTGAACCTCCCCTCTTATAAACCATGTCAGACTGAATAAGACTGAGTCAGACTGGACAGGACTGACAACCTAAGCATGGTGCCTGTACATGATTCTTCATGCAAGTGAATAAGACTAGATTGACTGTGATCGACCGAGTTGTACCCATGCATCTCTGTATGTGTGAATAAACTCAACACACCGCTGAACCTCATCTCCAGTCTCCTGACTCCTGACTCTTCTCGAAGACCTGAATTTCTAACACTACAAAAGAATAAAAGATGTATTTGATAGGTGGATGGGGACATATCTGAGCAGTTGGGAATATTGAGAAATGCTGACCTCAAATTAAATTATCTTGACTTTTAGTTTAAAACATTCCAAAATGAACTAAAATAATCAACAGTGTGGAGAAATAACAGCTTTGATGGGATGTCATAAAAGCTTATGATGTAAAGATGCCTACTAAAGTTAGCATGCTAACCAGCTAGCCCAGGCCAGTCCTGTCTTGTAATCCCAGTTTGTACCTCAATAGGTGATAGTGAGTCACTGTAGCATAGTTGAATCAGTTCAGCATGAGAAGATGAATATGGAGATCTGATAGCATGTTCTAACCTCTTGTCAACCGTGATGAAGGTGCTGCTCCTAGTTTGATCATTTAAGAACAGATAGTCAGTGAAAGGAAGAGTAAATGCAATGATGGCAGAAGCTCTTGGTGGGTGACCAAATAAAACAGCCATCACTATCCACTCCTGGTGAGAATCTCAGTTCGGCAGAAAGAACTGATATAAATAGAAGGAAAACAAGAGTTAACGTTGGTGTTGCTTTTCACCACTGTAGACAATCCTGGAGAGTTAATGGGAGGAAGTTAGTTTCTTCTAGAGTAGTAAGGAGTGAGGAGGGAGGTGAAGAGACTATGCATTTTGTTGTAATATGTTGCCCCCTATAGTTTGGAGTATGAATTTGACAGATTACATCATCTTACAAATAGATCTGTTAACTTATTTAGCTAGTGATCGTCTGTAGTGTACTGGCTGTTATAATTATGTCACATTTAGAATAAAAAGCTTTTGGCAGTGGTCTGAAACCAAGTCCCACATTGGCCCAACATCTAAGTAACATCTGTTGTCATAGGCTGACAAAGCCACAAGCGTTATGTAAGTGTTCGACTTCCTGAACTCACCCTGCATAGTCTGAGTGGGACAAGAAAGCCACACAGATAAAGAAAGACATTCATGTCAATGGGCTTCAGTTTTCATTTAGTGTAATATGACTGTACTGTATTTTTCATGTACTGTAATATAATGTGGTGAATAAATCGATTTTCACGACCGTCGTCAACTACAGCTGCAACATCAGCTTGTTATGAAAGGCACAGTCATAAACACAAGCTTGAGTAGACATAACAGTCATGCAGAAAGAAGGAGCTGGACCTTTTCTGACACCTGGATGGGGATTTCTTTCAGATTTCATCAAAGGAAGCCTTGAGCAAACATCTGCTCCCAGCTGTTCAGTGTGGTAAGTAAAATCTGTTCTTTAAGAATGTTCTAATTTCCCCACAACAGCATTCCAGAAAAGGGTAGCAGAGATATTCTAAGGTAGCACCTTATTACCTGTATATCTATACAGTGGCACGCAAAAGTTTGGGGAATTTGCATTATTTTGTACTTTAGATTAGGGAAAATGGACATGCAAAAGTTTGGGCCAGGTTCACAGACCTGTCATCATTAAGAAAGCCCGGGTGAAATGCTCTGACTCCTCAAACCTCGTCCCAGCAATCATCAGCCATACGCTCCTCTGGGCAGCTGCCCAACACTGAATCTAATCTGAACATTAAAATTACAGATCCCCACAAGGCAGTAGAAGGCTATAAGAAGATGCTGCTGTTTCCTCAGTCTGTAATGTCATTAAGATATGGCAGTTAACAAGAATGGTAGGGGTCAAGTTGAGGTCTGAAAATAAAACCTTCCCATTATAATTGCTTACAGGTTGCTGGAAAGGCAAATTGGAACCCCAGTTTGACTGTATGAGGCCATCCAATATGACATACATGGAAGAGTCACCAGAGTAAACCCTTTGCTGCATTATCACCACAATATTTGCACGTAATAGCTGTTTTGAAAATGAAAAGGTACATATCACAGAAACATACATTTTCTTGCTCTTTTAAAGTTAAAAGGTCTAGTGGTGTATTTAAATGCTGTTCAAATTCAAAACATAACATTTGTTCTGCACCACATGTCCAACTATGGAAACTATTTTGAACTCACTGATCAGTATTGTCACTAAAAGCAGCTCAATCACAAGCATCCACCTATTCAGCTTACAGCTCTTTAGCCCCGCCTACTCATGATGACGGACTATTTCCGTCCAGACTGCTCTTTGAATGATGCACAATACAAGACAGTTTACCAGCACAGCTCATTCATATACCTCCACCTATTCAGCCTACAGCAGTTTAGCCCCGCCTACTCATGATGACAAAGTATTTAAGTCCAGACTGCTCTTTGAATGATGCATGGTACAGGACAGATTACCGGCACAACATCAGTATTAAAGCACAGTAAGAGAAACAACCCGTTCATCCAGGCTATTGCTTATTGTTTAGACTACTGACCTTCGTTTATTCACTATGGTTTCTTTTATTACTGTTGCTGAACAATAAGTAGCATGCTTTAATATAAGGTCACCATCTCTGCATAGTGAGTACTGTTTACTTGACAGTATGGCAAAACCATAACTTTATAAAGATGCTAAGGGCTATTTAATATCATTATACATTTGGCTCAGACTGAAATTCTTTCACTCTATGTAGGGCACCCACAAAGGTGCGTGTGGTGTGTAAACTCGTGCCAAACAGGAAAGAGACTCTGACATCCTGTGCTATGAAGTATTGTTGTTGGGACAGCTCAATTGAAGCAGACGGAAACAAAAGAAAAAAAGAAGTTCCATCTCTGGGAAAACAGCCATATATGGGAAATATGCACCAATCAGCCACGACGTTAAAACCACTGCCTTGTTTCTACACTCATTCTCCATTATATCAAGTGTAATTACCATATAGATGCACTTTGTAGTTATGTAGTTACAGTCTGTTAGCCCCCTTTCACCCTGTTCTTCAGTGGTCAGGACCTCCACAGAACCACCACAGAGCAGGGCAGTATGTGGGTGGTGAATCATTCTCAGCACTGCAGTGACACTGCTGTGGTGGTGTGTTTGTGTGTGTTGTGCTGGTGTTTGTGGGTCAGACACAGCAGTGCTATGGAGTGTTTAATGACTGTGGCTATGCCTCAGGCCATGTCAGCAGGGCAGTACATGTCAAATATTAGTATGCTACATTGTTTCAACAGAAAGTGATGAAGCGTACGTCATACCAACCTGGAATCTGAAAGAAGAAGTTCCAGACACAAGAAGCTCCTCCATTTGTGTTTCCCATTGCAATGTGGGACAATAGTGTCCATCATTACCTTAATCAAATACTGACTGGTTCAAGTGTGTGTTTGACATTCTGAACTGTATTACATTTACATACCAAAAAACAAAAAAGTTAGTATTAAGTGCAATTGGGACTCACCCTATGTCCACTCACTGCCCTTTCTATTAGGCATTCGGGGACAATAGCTCAGGTGTTGCAGCACAGTTTGTCTTGGTCAACCTCTAGTCCTTCATCAATGGTCACAGAATGCTGCTCACAGGTCACTGTTTGGTTAGGATAATTTTGTTTGGTGGACTATTCCACCAAAACAAGTCCAGCAGTGATACTGAGGTGTTACACTCCAGTACCACTGCTGTGTCTGATCTACTCACACCAGCACAACATGCAGACCACCACCATGTCAGTGTCACTACAGTGCTCAGAACAATCCACCACCCACATAAGACCTGCTCTGTAGTGGTCCAGGGTAAACAGGGTACAATTTCTTGTTTATTTGTTGAATTTGACATATTAGGAAATAAATAATAGCTAAAACATGGCCTGCATATTCGTATGATTACTGTGATGAAAAGTGTGTCATTACAAATACACTTACCCTGCGAGGAAAACAATGAAGTGCACTATAAATAGGGGACAAGGATGAACAGAAGGTGACCTGAAGGGTCTCAGGTGTGTGGTTGTGTAATTGGAATGGATGCTGAGGCCATCTAGTGGCTGAAGAAATTCTTGCATGTCATTCTGGCCAATGGGCCTGACATAGACGGAGAGGTAAAGTGCAACAAGCATAGCACACAAAATATGCATGACTGCAAGATCATTTCATGCAGAAGACTATCTGCCCTTGCAGTGTGCAGTTCAAGAACAACTCTCACTGTAATCAATGTTTGGGAGAAAAAAACCAAACCAAAAATAACAGCTATCATACTACTCAGTACAAAATACTGTAATACCTGTAGTTCCCTAACCTGCCCTAATATCTGCTTAACCAAAAGACAGTTGCTAGATTATCACAGCAGCTTCTTTATTTTTCACTTAAGCCTGGCTTGGGAAGAGGTAAAGCACTACTGTGAGCATTTTGAATATTTAAACAGTATGGCATTATAAAGCGACTTTAGACATGTTATTACCCATCAACATGTAAAGTAAAAAACATGTTATAACCCATCAATAACAAGAAAGCATCTTCATACCATAACACTGTGTGTATATCAGTTGATTATGAGGTACTGTTACCCTCACACCTGTAAAAGTCATAGGACTGAACACTGACCACCGTACTCATAGTAAGGTGACAAATTATTGCAGTTCGAATAAGACATGATGGTGGGTGCCAGACGGATAGGACATTCCATTTCCGAATTTGTGTGGGCACTTAATATTCCTCTATTAACTGTGTCACGTGTGTACCAGGTATATGGCATAGAAGGCATTTACACCAACTGGAGACAACATGGTGGCTTCCCATAGGTGTTTAATTAATGTAACTGGTGGCACCAGTGCAGTGGTTATTAGCTTGCATTAGATATGGGAGCAGAAGACCCAGCAGTGTGCTTCTGTGAACACCACAGCATTAAACACATGTGTTTGGGTTTGTGAGCTTACTAACTGGAACCTAGAGGACTGTCAACAAAAGTCATGATCCAGTGAGTCACAGGACCGATTGCTTCAGACATACGTCACTGACCAGTGCCTGCTATGTTGCACTGGTTGACTATCTGTTGACTAAACCTGAGTTCAATCAAGTCATTCCTTCATCACACCTTGTTTAAACTATCTATAATTCAGGTCACCTTGCTCTGAGCATGCTGGCCAGTGTTCATCCTCGCTTGCAAGAGAACGCCTCACAACTTATCCAAACCATCCAGAGGTATTGCCACTTCATAATTAATATACATGCCGCTATACCATTCCTTCTGGCATGTTAGTCTGCAACACTTAAATCTACCATCATACAAACTTTCAGTGTTAGTAAAATATCAGAGTTGTTAGATCAAGAGAAACAACAAAATGTACAGCACAGTGACAAGACAATAACATCAACTGTATTGTTAGCAATAACGCACGTGTTGTGCATTTCTGATAAAATTACTACCCTTTTCTGTTTAATATGGTTTTGGCAATAAAGGCCTGAACTCCAAAAAACCTGGGACAATTGCTGCTTTCGTTCAGTAGAAAGGAAGAAGTCTAAACATGTAAGAGCATTAACTGTAACAGCAGTTAGCAAAAATCATCTCAGCTGAAACAGTAAAACAAACTGCAAGATTGAGTACAGCCCCCCACGGGTGACTATTCTCTTACTAATCACATTTTTAATTAATCAGTAAGACAGTTTTCCTTTTGAACAGTACTCTTTATTGATAGTTATTAGTTTATCGGTTGTGTAAATACAAGGGCAAGCCATACTCCTCCTTCTGTAATACAATAAGAAAAACAAGACAAACAAAACAGCAACGTGGTCAGGCTAGTAGGGGCAGGGAGAGATCAATATGACAGGTGGCTACCAACCTCTCACTTTCATGGGTATGACAATCAGGACTAAACCTGATTATACCAACCTTTTTTACACTTCACTTTTTATTTACTATTACTGTTTCTAGAAAGCCCCAGTGTAATCAATATGTGATTTTGGGGTGGGCTGTTTCAATCGGACTCTGCTGCTTTAGTCATTATACATAGTTGCATAACATGTTACATTTCACCATCATACACAAGCACACACAGACACTGTTGGACCACCTCTACCTGCCCCCTACTCTGTCTCACTGGTGGAAACACTCTAAGGAAGTCCATAATTTCAGCCACAGAGAGAGAGCCAGAGACAAAGCAATACAAAAATCATGGACTTGGCCATTTCTCACTATGCTGAATGTAGCTTCTTCAAATGCATGTCAGTTCCTCCTTGCTTTCCTCATCAGCCAGCCGTAGTTCTGACAGGGAGGCCATGTACACGTGTCTGTGTTTGTGTGGAGGTGTCTCACTGAGGCAGCTGCAGCAGTGTTCCCTGTCCTGAGGGCAGGTAGGTGACATTTCGTGAGCGGCTGAGCTGGAAGGCGATGTCCTCGGCTGCCTCCAGCTTCCTCAGCTCTACTAGACCGTCTCCTGCCTCGGCGAGGGAGTTAGCAATCAGCAGAGCAGCCTGCGAGTCACCAGCTGCCGAGATGATGGCTGCCTGCTTCTGCTGCTCTGCCTGTGACACAAGAGACTTTAATCAGCTTTTGCTTATACAAGTGAGACTCTGGAGCTTTAATAATCATCAGAGATGACAATCACTTTTTTCTTTCCTGATATGGAAATTAAAACCTTGAATGCCCCCTGAGAAAGATCCAAGAGTTTTCTTTATAAAGTACTAAGCTTAAAATTAGCCCTTTTTTAAAAAGAAGCACTTTAACATAACATATTAAAAGTAGGGCATTATGCTCAGTCTACTCAGACATTCTTCCACCCCATATGAAGAAATGCACCGCCCACATCACATCGCAGAGTGAGAGTGGCCAGTTTCAGGCTAGATTTATTACAGCATTGGATTTTTGCCAATATCTGACTGATCGTAACCCTGACAGGGGTGTCCTGATCCAGTCTATAATTAGGGTAAACCTTTTATTGTTAATTTAAGGCTACATTAAGCCTGATCCAGATGTTTCCTGCCTCCCCTGGCCGAGTGCCTGTAAAAGCCTCTAGCACTGCAACCCCGTTTTTCAAACATTATCAAGAGGTTTCAAAGTTTACAGGGGGAATAAATCACAAAAACACACACAAGCTGTGTCATATCTACATGTCATTGTTTTGACTGCTAAAATTTGACAAAGAACAAGTGAAAGAACAATTGGGGCAGTCATGGGCTGGAGGTTAGGGAACCAGCCTTGTGACCGGAGGGTGAGCCTACAGTAACGACTGAGGTGCCCTTGAGCAAGGCCCTTGGATAGGGCTGCCCACCGCTCTGGGTAAGTGTGCTCACTGCCCCCTAGTGTGTTCACTAGTGAGTGTGTTTGTGGTGTTTCACTTCACGGATGGGTTAAATGCGGAGACTAAATTGCCCCACTGTGGGATCAACAAGGGATTTAAATAAAATAAATAAAAACATGAAACATGAATGTAAAGGTGGATTGTGCGACTACTGCACAATTTAGTGCACTGTTTTTGGAAGGGTCACTCCACATGCCATTTCAAAAAGATTTATTTGTACTCTCCTAAGCTTGAGTTTTTCCAGAAATGGTTACTTTTGGTTGGTCAGAGCAGCTCCTCGTTTTACACAATGACAGTGATCTTATGAATGGCAATGGAACTCTGAGAAGTGCATTGTGTGGAAAGACTGAACCTCTAGTCTGCTTTTGCTTTTGTCCTCTCCATAATATTCTCTGATAATGTTCCTAATGTGTTATTTGTTTACAATGTCTTCTGTATAGCCTCATCAAATTGCTCACTTGATTAGATCATGTAGCCAAGTTAATTACATGCTGTTAAATAACCATGGGTGTTACTTTAGACCATAATGAAGAACCTACTGCGCAACACTGCTTAATATACTAAGCTGTAATTAAAAGTATAACATCAACACAGATGCTCTCCCACTTCAACTGTTAAAAGTAATGGCATATTCATAGTTGAGAAAAGAGGGAGTTACATTGTGAGCAACCTGGAGCATCATAGAGCAAGCTGTAACACGGAGGAACCATATTTAATATATTACTTTAACAAGGTTATTTTGTAACAGGAGTAGTGCATCATTTTAGAGATAATTGTATAACAGTGATGTAAAATGATGGTATAATGGGGGTGAGAGAATAGCACAGGAAGTGAAGTGGACTACAACTGGACTTGCACGAAATGCGATACTCGATCTTACTAGGATAATGTTCCAGCGTAACACAGCTCCGTCTTACCTTCTCTACAACAAATCTTGCTCTTTCAGCTTCTTGCTGGGCCACCTGTTTCATTTCAACAGCCTCTGTGAACTCCTTACCGAACGTCAGATGCGTCTGGTAAGAAGAAAGAAGAATTACTTCAGATGTTCTGATCATTCACTCAGACAGTGGAGTGGGAGAAATGTAAACACAACATGGTGGAGAAAGAAGTACCAAGGAGACGTCATCAAGAATCAGGCCGAATGTGGACGCCCTCTCAGTCAGATCTTCGCTGACCTGCCTGGACACCAGCTCTCTCTGAGTGATCAGTTCTCCTGCATCAAACCTGGCCTGCGGTCACACATGGAGAAACCCCCCAACAGGTTGATTAATATATGTTGATGTTATGGGCTATAAAATTCAGATGAAAGTACCACACATTTTACACATTAAACTTCAGTTATGAATTATTACCTAATTAATTTAAATGGATAAAATGTTAAAAATCTATTTAGTAAACTGAACATTACAGTGACTCACCACAACAGCCTTCAGCACTTCAGTGGTGATGGAGGGGAGCACTCTTTCATCATAATCTTCACCAATGCTGGTGAAAATCCTGGGCAGCTGACCTGCTACTGGCCTGAATAGAATTCTCAGAGTAATGTTCACATTCTGTAGATCTGCAGGAAAAAGAGAAAGGGGAATATGGTATTAATAGAGCATGTTCAAAATCAAGATACACAAAATCACACAAAGAAACTTAGACTTGTTGATGTGAGCCCATCAACATTGCATATATCACACACTGTGGTACACAAATGTTTGACTGCTCACAGTTGAACAAAATGTAGATGTTTTAAATGGAAAAAAAAAGTTAATATATACACATGACGGAGAACTTATTTCCAATGTTTTAATGCACCCCCAGTACGTTAAACATGAAACATATAAACAGAAATCGCACTAAACTTAGGAGAAAATGTCATATTGGAGGGGTGTTCCACATACATAATGTCCTGATGTGATTAACTTTTTCACTCACTTTCATACAAGACAATTTGACAAGAGATGTTAAAACTGTTGCTTATGATTATACACAAACAGATTTCCAAATATGTTTATTTTATATGCATTTTTTTTTTAACAGCAACAATTCTTCAACATACTGCCAAGGCCACTTTATATAAATAAAATATAATACAAACTACAAAATGGTTAAATGACCATAATCTTAATGACCATAAGGGACAGCCTCTTTGTGACGGTTATTACCTTTGCTTCCAGTGACAACAGGCACATTGCGTGGACGAGACCTGCAGTCGAAAATGATTGGCTTCTGTACCCAGGGAATCAGGAAATGTGTTCCTTCCCCAACCACGTCATCCTGGACTCCTCGAAACCGGTCAAAGATGACTGCCCTGTGGCCAGCATCAACTGCAATGCACACACAAAGTACTCTCAAAACAAACAAAATACTAGGTTTGGTTTTTGGGTTTGTCACTTGGTAATTACATGACTGGTTTGAGCATCTGCACTGTCAAGTTTGTAGTACTGCACTGCAATCTGAATTGGTTAATTACGGAATATTAATTGTCTCAGATCGCAACATCCTACAGTGGCATATAGGCACAAATAAAAAGACTGCTGCTGGGTGTTTTCACTCACTATCACCACCTACTACCAGAAGCACTGCATATGGAAGGCCATTGTGAATAACCCACCGCCAACCACTCTCATTGACTTTTCAGCTTCCTGACATCTGTAAGAATATACCAGAACATCCGTTCTGGTTTATTTATTGCATATGATGCACTTGTTACACGCTATTGTACATCTGCACTCTATCAAGTTCTGTACAATGTGCAGCAGTTCTATACTGCACCATGAGCCTGTACAATATTTCATTCCCATGTACAAAAAAATATTAAGGAATGACAATTTAAAAAAAAAAAAAATAATAAAAAAAAATCAAAAAATAAAATCTGACTTAGTCTTACACAAGCAAGATCTTCTTAAAGTAAACCTGAAGTCAAGTAGACCTTTTAAACATATTCTACAGAATTAACACTTAATTAGCAATTAAAGGACTGAATTTCTGTTTTTCCACACTCTTTGAAATGTAATGGCTTTTGTCTGTCTTGAATATCTCTTCTGGGTTTATTACATTACCATACACTAGCAGTTTGCATAGGACTTCTAATTCACAGTTAAATTACAGGAGTTAGTAGAGCTGAACGGTCTGGGCAAAGCTCACTGCAAAATTTTCAGACTAACCCTGGTACTGCAATCTAAAATGCAATTCTTCTCTAGAGGGCAGGCTTGAGAAATGTCTTTATTATTTGGCCATTAATACCAAATATTACTCAGCGTGTAGACTGGCAATAACTTGTGACAAAAAAAAAAAATGCAAAATGTGTTGAACTTCACATATCAACTGTAACACAGGTTATTCAGTTGCTTACATAAGACTGAAAGTTAACTAATTCACAAAAAAATATAACACCATAACCTTCTGAATTGTCTTAAATTACTTAACATAAAAAAAAGACATCTTTCAGCCCCAGCAGTGAGAAGAGGAGGCCTGGATCAGGAAGTCATACCCTGGGCAACGTATAATCCTATTAACCTACACACTTGTGAGTGGACAATAGTACATTAAGAGGGACGGGACTTCTTGCCTACACACAGTGATGCAAGCACAGTGTTAATGTCTTGGTGATGGACCAAAGGCTCTTAACCCACACGTAATCAAGTGCAACAGCAGGGGTCGGAAAAAAAAAAAAAAAAAAAACAGTAACGATACAAATGAAAATCCACTTACCATTAAAAAGGGCAGAGTTAACCACACCCCCTCCGATGGCCAAGGCCAATCCCAACTTTCCAATTGACTCAAACAGCTTGGCCATGTCAACAGACTGTCGGCTCTAAAAAGAAAAGAAAATTAATGTATTACCTGAATATTAAAATATAGTGCGAAAGAGAAGAAAAGATTGCATCATGCAGTTTCCACAAAGGCCAAAATGCGAGCTGGTCTGGATTTTACAAGATTAGAATTGGGGACACGTGTCTGAAGAATGAAACAGGAACATTAAGGAAAATACGAGTATCCAGTGATAGTATCTCTGCAAAACACAGCCAACAGGTCAAGGAGAGAAACGTCAAGTGTGATAAATGTGAGCACTGTTTAAAGGCCTTGTGTGCTGTAAGGCGGAGCGAGAAGGCTACTTTATCCCGGTCTAGTAAACTGCACGTCAGGATGTAAACTAAGACAGAGATTATGTTTTCATAATAAAACAGCCAAAAATTATTTAAACTAAAAGCCAAACTCATGTACTACCAGCGAACATTAGCTGGTTAGCTAACCTAACGTCACTGCTGCTGCAACGAACATGCAATCGCGCTTCTGCCACCGCTAGCTCAGTTTAAACTAAACAAACGAGTCCCAGTCAAAACGGGCACAGAAACACATTCGCATAGACGTTAACACTGCTTAATAATACACAGTGACACAGTGTTTAGAATAAAACCTTCAATTTCTCTAACTCACCTGCTCTCCTGCTTACTGTGACCTCCAGAGAAACGCACGGAACAGCCACATGAACGGCCGGGCTTTATGAGCATGCGCAGCCTGGTGAATAGCAACGTTCCTGATTGGACAGGCTCCGGCTGAAGACAATTGGCCTGCGAGTATAGAGCGATTTGATTGGTTTATGCTGGCGCCGCGTGTGGGTGTTGTAGTTCTTCGACATGTAACGCAAACAGTGCGTGCATTCCGGCTCTTTTAGTGAATCAGATCACTTGGCTCGGATCACGGATTCGAGTCGGCTCTTCCGGCTCCTAAAATGCTCTTCATTTAGAAGCACTGTTTGTTTTAAGCGATATTACTTTCATTTGGTTTAATGAAACATTTGCCTTTCTTGAAATTATTTAATAACCCTTTATTTTTGGTATTTGGCATCAAATAAGTGTGATACTGAAACGTTGTTTTACCGAATGAATTTCAAAAGGTAAGGATTACAAAACTGTCTGACGGGCAAAACGTGTGCTAATCTATCAAACAGTCATCAATAAGCAACGCAGGTCAAAGTAAAGAAAAACAAAACAAAACAAACAACAGGTAAACATAAAACTACGCTGCACCCAAAACCACACAGTCACTTACTTACGCAGTCATCTACACCGCTTATTCTCCTATGTGGCCGTGGGTGCTGGAGTTTATCGCATTGGTCTTTGGGACAGAAGATAGAAAACAACCTGGATAGGCCATCAGTCCATCACATGGCAGATGCACAGATATACACACTCACACACTTAGCATTTTAGCATCTCCAATTCACCTGACACCAAGTCTTTGGACTGAACTATTTCACCATTAGAAGTCTGTTCATTAAGTAGTCTGCCCTGTACTTAGCCAAAGAACATCTTGAGGACCATTTAATTTTCGGGGCAGGTGTTGGAGGTTAGGGTGTCAGGCTTGAGACTGGAAAGTTGCTGGTTCAATCCTTAGTATTGACATGACTGAAGTGCCCTTGAGCAAAGAACCTAACCCCCAATTGCTCTGTTGGTGCCATGGATAGAGCTGCCCACTGCCCCCTCTTGTGTGTGTGTGTGTGTGTGTGTGTGTGTGTGCGTCACAGTGTGAATGGACTAAATACAGAGGCCAAATTCCTATGTATGTAAGCCAAAAAAGTAAATATTTCTAAATTTTAAAAAACATTTTGATCTCAGTGAATTTGGTTAACCAATTATAAGCACACAACAGTCAACTGCTATTTAATTTTTGAAGTAGTTTGACACTCAACTAAAATACTGGGTCTGCCCAATTGTAAAAGAACTGTATATACCCCTTGTTTGGTGCAGTCTTGGGCTGGAGGTTAGGGAACCAGCCTTGTGACTGGAGGGTCGCCGGTTCGATTCCCTGAGCCTACAGTAACGACTGAAGTGCTCTTGAGCAATGCACCTAACCCCTAACTGCTCCCCGGGCTCTGTGGAAAGGGCTGCTCACTGCTTCGGGTAAGTGTGCTCACTGCCCCCTAGTGTGTTTGTGGTGTTTCACTTCACGGGTAGGTTAAATGCGAAGACTAAATTTCCCCACTGTGGGATCAACAAGGGATATAAGTCTTAAATCTTCTCCTCCAGAACCCAAATCAGATGCTATTTGCCAGGTTTAGTTGGTGTGTTACAAACAAATAAATCACCACTGAACATCAGCTATACACATAACCTCTGCTGGACACAAGCCCTCCAAGACCATAGTTCACCACCCCTGGCCTAAATCATTGAGCTAGATTTAGTTCATTTTACTGTTCTAACACATGCACTTCAGCTCAGGATGGGTTTATTAATGCACTGGACTAGATAGGAAATTGGATCAGCCATGTTGGGGGCAGGAGAAACACTAACATGTACAGGGCAGGAGGACATCAGGGCCAGGGTTTGAACCCACTGGCCTAAATGATAATTTCAGGCAATGCTACCAGCATTAAAACCACAGTATCTTCAAAAGTGCTCTTTATTTATGAATATTTAAATTTATTTATCTTTCCTTGCAAGCACATTTGATGGTATGGCTTGTCTATTCAAAGCTCTATGATATGCCTGTACCAGCGCAATGCACGCTAATATGCCACCATGACAGTGTCACTTCAGTCCTGGAAATGATCCGCTACACAAATAATGCCTGCTATGTGGTGGCCCTGTGGGTGGTTTATTGAATTGTTGAAGAACAGAGTATACACAGAAGCAGATAGCCTGTTATTGTGGAACTACCAAGTGCACCTATTTGGTAATACACCCAGAAGGTATCAAGGTAAGCAAGCACGAGCCTTATCGCTGCACCTGAGGTACCCAAAAGTCACGACTGCGTACATTTAACATGCAGCGATGCCCCCCATGAGTCATCCTGTTAGTGCCATTGTTGGTGTTTTTGTTGACTGTTACAGCCACCCTTAAGACCATGTCAACGTCACCAAAGACAACAATGGTGTCATGCCAGACTGTTATGGAGTGATTAAGAATGGCATTAAGATGAGCCATCTTTAGTGATCGGTAAAAATTTTGTTGTGGTGGAGACGACTAATAAATCTGTGTGTGGAGGCACCGTGGTCACTCCACCTCCACCCCTACCGCACAATTCGCAGGAACTGTTGGGATGGATTATCACAGAACACCATTAGGAACCTCTATGCCGAGATGTCCGGCTAGTAGCATTAGTAAACATGGCAGCTCCATGCCATACTGAGAGACTTTATTGTTCCTGGTAACCATCATCTTTCTTCAAAAAAGCTTTTCAGTCTGACACCTTCATTTGCATATGGAGATGTGTTCAAGATCATGACTGCTTGATTTGACATGCAAAATTAAATCTTAATTAAGATAAATTTAAAATACATAATCCACCGAAGAATCCTGCTGGGAACTGTTCAGGTCTGATAGCGTGTGGCGTGATTTACTCTGAGCATTACTTTATATAAAAGTTACACATAGCAAACTTGTTAACCCATGTATGAAAGGCTGTATCCTAACTTGTACAGTCTATTCATTCATTTCTCAAATGTTTTCCCTTTCAAATACAAGTTTATTTAATTTCCAATCAAAGCGGCTTTTTAGTGCAAGTTATTCCTAGCAAAAGCTTTTGGCGCTGACTGAAGGAGATATTTTAGATTCCATGGTCGACACAGACAACATGCCTCTTTAAAACTGCAGTGAAATCTTTTTGGTGCTATGTAAAACCATAACCATTCAGTATTCTCTAAAAAAGGTTACAGAACCATGAAGAACCACTGAATCATAAGGCAACGCATTCAAATACATACCAAGCCTTGGTTTACCAAGAAACCCTTGAACAAATGCTTATTAAGGATGCACTGGTGTTGTTCCTCTACAGAGAGCACTGAAGCAATGTACGCCCCCCTTGGTCAATAATGGCCTGATGGCTTATGAAGCACTTTGATTTCTTTATTTGTTCAGAGGGTTAGTGGTGTTTTCTAACTTTAGAATTTGACACCACTGTTAAACAACATGGCTTATTTGAGGTTCAAAGCAAAGGCCCAACTCCTCATCCTTCCTGAAGTAGCCAACACTTTACCGTACCTAAAAACTTGAATTTGGTATTATGAACAAGCTCTGTCCTCTTGCAGAATTTGCGGGCACATATGAGGAGCATAACCTCTCAGGAGTGGCTTGGCTTATCTCCTATAATCCTTTCACTCCACACCATTTTAACTTTCTGGAAAATTATCCGAGGGGTTGAGTCACTCCAAATGCACAGGAAAGTTGGGGATGTTGAGACAGATAACTCCGTCTAAATCTGAGAACCAAAGAACCCAGACTTTACTTCCTTTTCAGCACCATTTCATACAGTTTACCTATCACTGTGACAAGTAAAGTTGTGTACATAAGTCCATGTCAGCATCTGGTCCCTCATAGTACATTGCAATATGCAGCCAAGCAGAACTCATTGCATCAGTGTTTCATATGACTCACTTCAAATCTTAACAGTCTGATAGATGTTTTATATACAACTAGTTGAACTGTATTTTGCTGCCACTAGATGGCAGCAGTGCCTTTTAGTTGTGTCTGGTTTTTGATTTTTCTCAACATATATCTATCTATCTATCTATCTATCTATCTATCTATCTATCTATCTATCTATCTATCTGTCTATCTATCTATCTATCTATCTATCTATCTATCTATCTATCTATCTATCTATCTACTACTGCTGACAGAGCATTTGATGTTTTTGGGAGAAAAGATCATGAATCTTTTTTTCTTAAAGAAGATAAACTTTATTATGTACAAGAATTTCAGAATCTGTTATGCCTTTCTTTTGCTTTAATGACAGCTCAAGCCGGCTCCTTAAGTTGGTGCACAAGCTTTTGATAAAGATAGATCATAGACGGATCAAATCCACTTGAGAATCGTCTGAACATGAGCTTTAGTGAAAAATAAGGCTCGGTCAAAATAAACAGTTGAGTTTTCCTGTACAAGGTCAGACCCACAGATTTATATTGCATATTTAAATTTTTCTTCATTATGTATTTTTAGGAAACTTTATAATTGTTTAGTCAGAGACTTTTAAAGAGCCTTCAGATCATTCACTTTCAGTCAAAATATCCATTAGCATAAGATTACACAGAAGCCCCAATAACTAAGCACGTTTTTTTCTTCAGTATTTTGTGTCCAAATTTGCATTTATTACAGCTCAATTTATTCCATTAATTTCAGGATATTTGCTCTCCACCTTTCAAAGAAATCTAAAGGGATATTTTCCCACAGAGCTAAAGTTAATTCTTGGAAGTTAATGTATTTTATGCTTTTCGTAATTCAGGTAATCCCAAACATTTAGCGATGCTGAGGTCTGGACTATTGGGTAGTCAGTTTGTTGTTCTTCTTTTTTGTCTATTTACTTTTCTCAGTGAGGAGCTTCTTGATAGCTACACATCCTTTCTGACCCACAGTGCTGGGTTGTCTTCTCACAGTGGAAGGATGGACAGAAACACCTGTAGAGTTTTTCAGGTTTGATTGAGAGCAGCTTGATGTTCTCCACTCTCTCAAAGATGTGCTGTTTATCTGATGACAGTTTTGGTGGTATTTTCATAATAAATCTGTCATCTCTTTACTCACTTATTCGCATAACAGCGTGGGCTTCATAAACAACCACTCATATGTGCTCATTACATGTAGCCAGTAAAAATTTAATCAGTGAGCGATGAGGGATGGAATTAGCATCAAGTGACATTGAGTAGCTGTAGCTGAAGGTCGCTGTCGATTTGGAGAAGAAAATCAATCTTCCAGAATGAATCTGGGATTCTGTTTTTCTGAACCTGGTCCTGCTGGGCTTTTCTTAATGCACACTGACACACAGTGTCCCAGTATTGGTTTAGTGGTGTAATATCATCTTGTGTAGGCATGATTCTCTTGCAATCAGAAGGATGTCTCAGATTGTTAATGTCAGCCACTTAACTGATTGACAGCTGCGAATGAACCCCAGTATGAAAAAAAGAACGCTGGGATCTATAGGCAGAGCAGCATAGATGGAGGCTGCTCCTATAGGTGAACACGGCAGTGGGTCAATAAGCAATTTAGCAGTTGTCTTATATCCAGCACTCAAGGACGTGCTCATTTCAGACAGAGTGCATTAGATGGCGCTGCAGAAGCAGGGCTGCTCTATCATTGTAAAGGCTGCTCAATATTTCATAGCAGCTGGTATGAGATTTTTTTGCACATCTCTGTGATTCCCTCTTCTTGGAGTAAATTCTGGCCCGGAGCCTGGCTGATTTTGTTTGAGGGTTAAGATTGGAGCGCAGTCATGAGATACATGAGAGTTAGGGTTAGATGTAAAGTTTGCAGTGCATCTTTTTCCTCGTTTTGGGTCAGACTGTCCTCGGAGCAAAGCACATCAAAGCACACCAGTGAGCAGCAGCACTAACAGTTTAAATGGCTGCTCGAAGATGGTTCAGTGTAGGACATGTGAACCTAGACTGAGACATAGTTAAAAGAGACAACAGTACCACATTGTCAATTACAATTACAGTGAACCTCAGGGTCAAAAAGACAAAGTGTGTGAGATGCATTTCTAGAGGTAGATGATTTATTATTCATTTATTTATTTAATTTGGTATTTGTGAACAAAACAACTGTAGTAGCAACCATGACATCACCATGACTTATGTATTTATCCTATACTGGCATTTTGGTCTTCTGGTGCAGATGGCATACTAAAACAAAACTAAACTAAACTAATCTATCTATCTATTTCTCTCTCTCTCTCTCTCTCTCTCTCTCTCTCTCTCTCTCTCTCTCTCTCTCTCTCTCTATATATATATATATATATATATATATATATATATATATATATATATGGCCTGGTGGCCAATCTTCATTAATTGCACATTGCACCAGTAAGAGCAGAGTGTGAAGGTTCAGTTAGCAATATTTTGCAAATGTTGCAATGCACACAACATTATGGGTGACATACCAGAGTTCAAAAGAGGACACATTGTTGGTGCCTGTCTTGCTGGCGCATCTGTGACCAAGACAGCAAGTCTTTGTGATGTATCAAGAGCCACGGTATCCAGGGTAATGTCAGCATACCACCAAGAAGGACGAACCTCCACCAGCATCACGTAGTGACCTGGCCACTATCCTGCAAGAAGAATGAATTAAAATCCCTCTGACCACTGTGCAGGACGCAGTATATGTCATTCCCAAGACCAACTGACGCTGTATTGGCCGCAAAAGGAGGCCCTACACCATACTAATAAATGATTGTGGTCTAAAACCAGGTGTTTCAGTTTCATTGTCCAACCCCTGTATATATATATATATACAGCATTTGGCAGACACTCTTATCCAGAGCATGCTTAGTGTTCCATCAGATAATGTTTCCTATCTAGTACAAGAAGGTTAAAGTCTAAAACTTGTGTTCTGTGTAAGTGCACTATATATACATATCCTATGCTTTATTTAAACATTTACAAAGTTCAGTATTAGAAGGTCAATTGTTTATCTGATGGCACCTTTATTTGGATATCTTTTTTCTCTTTATCTTTTTATAGTGTTATGATCTCTGGTTTTGGGCTCACTCCTAATGCATGTGGATTACCTGATACTGGATCTATTCGCCACAAAAACATCTCCAGAGAAATTAAACATGCGTATTTCTGTGACAAACAGAAAGGAGAAGATATGATATGAGTTTTACTATTTTGTTATGACAGGAAGTAATGTCTAATGGCCAACAGATTATGGTAACTATTCCAAAAGTACTTCTGTGCATTCATGTGACCAGGAATAGCCATGAATCATGCCATGGCGCAACTGAAAAGTCTTTTCTGTTTGTGCATGGTATCCAAGCACAACATTGTCAGTCTTTTACTGATTGGCTCAGTTTCTGTTGTGGACCACTGCAGAGGGATGAGGAGTGAAGTTGTAGGGGACATTGGCTTAGCTTTGGGCCCACTGGCTCATGCTTAAGATGCTTCATGACACATCAAACAAAACTAACTCAGTTTAAAAGCACACACATTTTGGTGATCATAGAGAGCAGTCAATACGGATAATAACGAGGTGCTGAGGAAAAACACACGCACTTACTATCAGATTATATCCTGCTGATCGACTCCAGTGGCCTTATGCTCACCAAAAAAAGCACAGTGCTTTTTTTCCGACTCAGTGGGCTTGGTATCGGTCTTGGTTTATTTTTATCGGTTTGTGGTGTGTGAACTGGTTCGGCAACCATACATGGGAAAAAGTTATTAATCTCAAATCCATATGCTGCGACTGTTGTGCTCTATTTCAGAGTGCAATAAAACCAGTTCTGTTTCTTCCCACGATGTGGGCAATTCCAAAGCCCTGGACAGATTAGTCACGCTTTAGCCTGACCATCAGCTTGAGGTACTGCAATAACCCTGCTCACACTGCAACTGACCAGTCCACTGAGCATTTGATGCAGCTGTAAAGGGATGTTCCATATAAGCTAGTATATATAGAAATGGTAGTCTGCTGGCAGTACCTCAAAATGCAGCTTGGACCTGCAGCAGCTCGCCTTAATAAATGCACTCCACCATTTTCAATGCAAATGAGATTCGTCAATCAGTTCCAGGGTACTTTAAAATATGACTGGTTCAAATTGTGCGCCAATTACCCCCATAAATCCAAAGCTTTCACCTTTTCAGGAGTTTCATTACATAATGGTTGGTCTCCATAAATGAATCATCAAGTTGTAACAAAGTCATTCAGAGGACTTCAATGTGAAAACTGCATAGAAGTATTGGAGAATTATTTATTGACTTGAACTTGTTTTTGACACAAATTATGTACTATAGTAAAAAGTACTAGTCTCTGTAGATAGCTCTCTGTAGATAATGTACGACTTTGTGACTCTTCTGAGCAAACATCTTTTGGGACATCCAAAAGGATTTGACGTATATCAAGGGTGCTAAGAACAGTTAAGCATGGCATCAACCAACTCCGACTGGTTGAGGACTGAAAGCCCTTGGTTTATCTGGAAGCCCTGGAACAGAGAGAGGGGGATAGCATTAGGGTTGGTGTGGTGGTGTGGATAGTTTAGGGCAGAGAAGGCCCGGAGGGTTTTCGAGATGCCATTTTCAGAAGGCCTATCGCTTAGGCCCAATCAAAAAAGATGAAAAAAACTTAGAGCCACTACACCTTGCACAGCATGACTGATTGTTACTGGATAAGAAGTAGCTCTGTTATTTTTATATTATTTTATTGCAATTTCTTTATTTTTCTCATGTACTCTAAATTTGTTTGGCATCACTAATCAGTTATCATGCCATATTTTTTGATCTCGCTTGTTTACCTTTTTGAATGATCTGTATCCTTTTGAGCACTTACAGAAAACAATTTAACTGTGACTTGTCCTAAAAAAAGTCTTAGACAACAGATAACGTAACCACAACCGTTAAAGTAATAACGTCCTGTGAGGAAGCTTTTAGAGGCATTACATACTTCAGATGTCTGGTTCCTATCACCACCAGTTCTGTAAACTCAGCAAATTCTTATAGAACTCAATACTGGTTGTAAAGCTTTGACTCAAGAAAGCCATCATAGTCAGAAGTTGCATCTCTCCTTGACCTTAAGCTATTGAAATGGTTCATGCCATCTCTTAATTTATTTACGTTATCATGCCTTCCTGATCATGTGTGTCTACACAATGTGTATTGTGTGTATTGTGTATTGTGTTGCACTTATAATGACCTTTCTCTAGGCCCACTGTTCGGGCAGTGTCTGAGCTCGTGGTGAGTTTTAGGCTCTAAACTTCCTACTAGCTGGAATATTATCCAACAGAACACTAAGCACGGTTGTAAGTCGCTCTGGATAAGAGCGTCTGCTAAATGCCTTAAATGTAAATGTATATGATCAATTGTTCAGTCCAGCTTCAGAAACCTAAGGGATAATTAGGCAATATCATCCATATGAGGGATGTAAAGACGGTTTGTCTTCACATATTCAAAGAGAGATTCCAACTAGCAGGGAAGGTTTCCAAAATTTTGGCTAACATTACCTACAAGTTCTAATTAAGTTTTAAAGTTGCTTTAATGTTTAATAAATGTTTTAAAGATATGTATAATGTCTGATAATGTTTCTATAAGGTTAAACGCTATCTAAGACATAATGTTTCACCTGCAACATTCAGATGAAGTTTTGGGACTGTTGCCAGGGCCACAGATTATGTTACAAGATAACAAAAGCGCAACATTCAGGAAATGTTTTATGGATGTTACTGAGACCTGTGGTCACAGAATGATTTTAGATAATATTCTTTTACCTTTATAATGAATGTTATAGGAACCAGAAGAAAACTTCCTGCTTTAAACATTAATGCAACACTGCATTGCATATTTGTTTTTAGAACCAATCATTTCTAGCTGGGATCCAGGCGGTAGTCAAACATCATCAGCCACTGCATGGATGCACTTCATTTGTTTGATGATTACTCACTCTAGCTCATTACTTTTCGGATTTGGTTTCCACTTTAGTGCCCATAAACACTTGATCTTTAATAGATTGGACTGCAGCACAGAGAAACTTCATGACTCCCTTGTGAGCCATTACATGTTTGTGGCTTGAAACAAATATATTGATAAAAGAAACAATTAGAACCTCAAAATCAGCTGCTGAACCTTCGTTCAAGTGATCTTCAGTAAAAAAAAATAATTTAGGACAGTTCCATGCTAGAAATGATCAGTCACCCATACATCCCAAATTGTTTCTGTATAAATTTATCACTTCTTTCAGTCGACACAAAACAGCATCCACATCTTCCTTAAAGTTGTGCGGACCTTGGGGATGTAGTTTAGGATGCCGTATGGCTTACTGTGAATGATCACGCAGTTTGGCACATCTTTGGCATGCCCAATTGCAATCACATCACTGTGATGTAGTGCTCACTGCTCAGTTATCCAATCATATTCGCCGCAGTAAATCTGAGAAGTTACTTGAAAATTGTGAGTTATATGTTTGTGAATGTGTGATAAATTTGGAGACAGAGGAAGACACCATGTAATACCGGAACCAGTTAGCTTGAAAACCATTTGCTTTATAACACAAGGTCCTGTGTAAATCCCCTGCTGATACATACTAATAGTTAGCAAGCAAAAATACATAGTTAATGTTACTGGCTGAAGTCCCTTTCAGAAGTATATGCATTAACCTTGTCAAATAATTATAGTACTAGTAGTAATGTCAACGGCACCTGCATTGATGGGTGTCAATGTAAAAAAAAAAATATAAAAAAAAAAAAAAAAAAAAAAAAAAATATATATATATATATATATATATATATATATATATATATATATATATATATATATATATATATATATAAAATATATTTATAAAATTTATATATATATTAAATATAAAGTTGCATTAACTCAGGGATGACTTGCAAATACAACCCATGCCTGGGTTGTGAGGTGTTATCTTGTGAGTGAGGTTCAACACTGGCCAGCATGCTCATGGCAAAGCAATGTGAATTATCGAAGTTCAAATGAGGCATGATAGAGGAATGCCTCTGGTGGACTCACGTTAGGTCAGCATGCAGGCCACAACATTCGTCAGAACTCCAGGATGCTCCATAGACCAATTCTGGACAACTTGGGCACAATGGCACATGTATTATCCTGCTGGAATATACCATTACTGTGGGGTACATGAAGCCCATAGGAGCTGCAAATGGGCACCAAGCAGTGCAGCCTAGTGGGCACTGGTCAATGACATGTTAAGATGAACAAGTGGACCCAACCCATGTCATGAGATCACACTGCACATTAGTATGGAACCACCACTATTAGCGCTACTGCTAACACCCAGTAATAGTCAGTTTATATAGTGAATATAAAAACTGACTATCCCCAATAGTGAATTTTGGCAAATCAGTGTAGATTCAACCAAACTATTTTAGCTAGTGATGCCTCCACTGCCACTCACACCTGCTTGTATCTCATATTGATCTACATGTTGTGAGCCAGTGCAAACTAGCAAGCAACTAATTAAGTAGGCTGCAGTGAAGAAGCCCACCAAATTAGGAAATTTTGCTATGTACATAATGATACTAAAGCAACCCCCACCAAAAACATCTTGTGCCCATACAGTTCTTCATTTCTAAGTCAGAGATGATACTGATTTCCAGCACATCTTTCAAACCTATCAGTCATCAACATGGCAGAAATAGGGTGAAGTACTCTTGAAGAAAAATCACAGCACAGTTCACAATTAGCCTGGTAGTCATCTAGTACAACAGAACCAACCCTGCATCTTTGGTGATTTAATGGATTCATCCAAACAAAAACCAAAACAAACACTTTTAATGAATGATAAAAGAGTCGCTGATTGACAAACAATGCAAGAATAAACAGGCAGTCCTTCCCTTTAAGATGCAGTTCACGGGACTGTCGACCGTTCTTCCCTTTAAATTTCCTTCTAGCCTCCTCCAAACACTTTATATCTAATCAGGCAGCAGGGTCGCCACCCTGCTACTCTCTGAATTAAAGAGTGAGAGTAATTGAGCAATGTTAATTCATTAACAGGGTGTTCTATCGAAAATGGTCCAGCGTGACTTTGACCCCGCAGGGCTCATTGCCGGGCTCCGTCTTCAGGAGGTGAGGGAGAGATGGGCTTGTCGTGTCAGTGGTTAGAGTTGTGCGAGATAAACAAGGGGAAAGCACACCGGAGAGTCTGAGTTGTTTTGACACCTTGTTGCTCATTAAGGCAATGTGCTAGTGGCAGGAGACGCCCCTCTAAATAGCAAATACCTTCTCTTTCTTCCACCGCTCTCTGCTTCTCCAGAGTAGGCTGATTTGTTGTCCACTAGTGTTTTAAAGATGAAGCATGTATAAACTTTATGTTTATGTCCAGCAGCTTTTATTATTGGGTTTATAGATCTTCTCACATTCACTGTTAATACTCAGCTTACGCTTACTTGTTTTTCAACTTCCCAAATACAGTACCAGTCAAAGGTTTGCACAGCAAATTATGGCTACTTTGATGAATCTAAAGTATAAAACATATTCTAGTTTGTTTAACACTTTTTTGTTTGCTACATAATTTCATATGTGTTCCTTCACAGGTTTGATGTTGACAATTTATGAGTCCTAACTTTTGAGTGGTGCTGTATCTGATCAGCATAAGATTAGCATGAGCATAAGCGGGGGACAGAATTAACATAGTATTGCTTTTGTAACAAAAACCTTGTATCTCTGAAACGGCAACGTTAAGCCTGTTTTTAAGGAGTAGTTAGGTGCCTACCGTGGCCGCTGTTGGTCATGGTCATCGCCTGTCCTAATTTCATTTTGCTTCTTCATCTTTTTGTCTTTTTCCACTTAAGGTAGAATGGGGAAATCATCAAGTTGGCGAATAAGAAACTGAATGACAGTGCCAAAATGTAACCCCCCCTTTTAGTGTCACTTAATTCAAGCTGCCGCTTCAATGTAAAACATGAAAGGCACAGTCTGTATTCAGTGTTTGTCCGAATAGGCTACTATAGCAACATTGCAGTGCTACATGGCCGGCTCCATGGAAAAGGACATGCTCTTGTGTATATTCGAAAGGCTAATTCAAGCTTTCTGTCTGCTATTTTCCATTTCTGGTAATAAATTCCCCTAAATCTTACACACTACTTATTAATATAATTATATTTTTTGTTGTTGTTAAATGTAACAAGTGCTGTAGCAATACCCTTATTGCTGATGGGATAAAAATGTATGCACCCATTGATTAGGACCTCAGCTGAACTAAAGTATCTGGTTAACCTCAAATGTAAACAGGAACGGACAGTGAAATCTCAAAGTCATATTTTGATTTTCATTGTGTGGGACCAATATTGTGAGTAATACAATTCTAGCTATTCTGGAAGTCTTAGATGCCTCATAAATAAAAACATACAGCTGTCAAATGCTATAATTTAACCATAAACGATCAGAAAAATGATTGTTTAAGTTGCTGCTAGTTTGGTGCTAACAGAATCCCATAGATGCGATAGCAAAACTAAGAACTAGTCAGGATATTACATGCATGTAGTTAGCATCACACTATGCTCTACTGATTAAAGTCACCTAAAGCTTTCTAAGTGCTAATAAATGGTATTACAGTTAGATGCAACTTTAGGCCCAGATTTAGGCACCTTTAGCGAAAAAGCTCATACTGCCAAATGTTGTAAGAGCGATCAATAGATATAGGATTTGCAACAGCGCAGACATAATTATGGCAGAAATCCTGAGCCTAAATAACAAAAGGAATAGGGAGTCTGCTTGAGAAATCTAAAAGGCTTCCAGTATATACTCATCATCCAAAATAATTGTTGCACAAAGAATGAATCAGCCGACAGGAATGAAACTTGGTTGGTAGGTTTGACGTTGTGAAACATGCAAATGCTTCAAATTACACGCTCGGCCGTGCATGTGCATTAAGTAAGGATGGGCCTTATCAATGTACCGGACTAAGCCCAGAGCCATGTCTGCAGACATTCAGCGAGCTGTGATGCCCTTCATGAGCCATCCTGTTAGTGCCAGCACCACTGGTAGACGACTACATTATGCAGGACTGCATGCCTGCAGACTTTTACTACAACCACCCTTAACATCATGTCAGTGTCACCAAAGACTGCAATGGTGTCATGCCAGACTGTCATTGAGTGACTCAGAATGGCAGTGGGTCATATTCAGTGACAAGTCCTGCGTTTGTCTTGGTGGAGATGACCAAATAATTTATGTGTGGAGGCACTGTGGTCAGCGCCAAGATGAATTGTTAGTCACACGTCACACATCCAGAAGGCCTGGCGTCACTCACCCTCCACCCCTACTGCACGAACTTTACTTTCAACACTCTCTGCAGGAACTTTGTGAGAATATTTAAACTGCATGGGATGAATTTTCGCAGGACACCTTTAAGAACCTCTACATCTCCATGATGCCGAGACATCTGGCATGTTGAGTTATTAACCATGGTGGCCTGACAGCATACTGAGAGACACTACTTCTGTATCAGTAAATATAGCTTAATAAATATTGCCCATATCAGTTTAAATGTATCATCATTTATTGCTCCTGCTGACTTTTTCTTTCATCTTAATAGCATGGTAATCTGACATATCCACTATTCTTTTGATGATGAGTGTAGATAATATGCCATTAAGACACTGTATGAGATATAACACGTTACATGAACGTAGACACAAATAAATTAGTAGAATACTTTGATTGCTACATGCTGTTATGATTTTCAAAAGTCAGTTCTGTCTTTCTCTCACAAAAGCCCACTGTATAATATAAAAGGGGATTACACAGATGATAAAAATACCATTCATTATGGATTAACTGAAATGTGAGGGTAAGACCATCAAGTTGTATAATCTCGACAGGAGACTGAAGCGTCTAGGAGTCTAGTTTTGAGCTTGCCGCTCTGTTTTGTGTGATGATGTCCATTATTTTTGTGCCGCACATATTGAGAAAAAGACAGCCGACAATAAACTGAAATTGCATCTGATAAATAAATTTGGCTGGCCATCATAGAGATAGGTGCCTAAATGACATTGTACCCACTTGCTCTAGAGTAGTAAGGAAAAAGCTCACCCCATTTTCATTAGTGAGAAAATGACACTGGGGCAGCAGCTGTATCATACCTTAGGTAATAAATGCAAATCGAATGCAGACAAGAGAACCATTGGACTCTGCAGGGTGCTGAAGGCCTAGTCCATCAGTCGTCATTAGGCTTGTACAAAAACGTATGATATCATTTTTAACACTGCATCACATTTAGTCTATAATGACCAAGCAAAACCATATTTATGGTAAAGAGGTTTCCACCATGTGCTGTTTTGAAAATAGCCTAAGGCTAACCAGTTTTCTGGGCAGATTAAAAAAGCATAAGGGTCTTCTGAATTTTAGACTTCTGTATAATACACACACAAAGGTCATACAACATCTGTGTACGCATGATGAGATTGAGGTTGTGACCTCATACTCTGGAGACATGAATGGCTAGAAGACAGTAGGCCAAAGTTTACTGGGTTCTGTTTGCCTAGACTGGAAGCATTCAATCTTCAAACTTGACAAGTCCACTCCATCGCTCTATTTGCCCCAGGAGGGCACCAACGGACTTGTTATATCATGGCTTTCCACGTCCAAAGCCGGAGCACATATTTCTTTTTCATTTCCTCGTTTTTTTACTTCTTGAAATGCCCTTAGTGGTTTTATTAACCCTTCTAGGTTCCCTATGGTGTATACAACTTGAAAACATATTTAGAGGTCTAATTTAAAAGTAGACTGAAATTCACCCTGGATGGCTTATGATTGCATAGATTGGTATACAGTATGTGCTAATGGTGTTACTATGGAAAAATGTTGGCATGTTTCCCATTGAAAACACAGGCTTTCTCAGGAGGGCAGGGTGCAATCAAAGTCAGTGGGAAAAAGTCATAAGTGCAAATGTGAAAGTAATTTATTGTAAGAATCGAATGCAGGACATTAAAGCACAAGTCTTCTGTGGGTTAAAAGACAGTAAAACCAGTTTCATAAGTACTACATTGGTAATGCGGTATAACAGAAGGTAAAAACAACCTCTGCTTGAACTGCCACTGGGTCACAAGTCTTGTTTTCCATCAACGTTCTCTAGTAAAATGTAAATGAGTGCTCTAATGAGCATTACTACTGAACAGCATGCTGCTATTCCCGCACCTCAAGCATGTTGAATATTTGAATTATTTAGTCACTTTTAAGAACTGGTTATTTTGCTTTACTGGGTTGAATTTTAAGAGATAAATCTTTGCAACCCTCAAGTGAAACATGCACAGGATCTTGCATTAAATTTCATAACTTTAAGCCTTTTAATTATTCAGACCTTATCTTTTTTTTGGACAAGGATACAATATTGAAAATTTGTTCATGGCATGTATTTTTTATTTTGAAGAGCACAGGCAGTGTTTTACATATTCTCAACTCCCTTTCCAAACAGCCCCAGAAGAAATATGCAGTCAGTCTCAGGTGTTTTGGATGGGAACTTTTGTTGAGGGAAACAAAAATCTTCTTGGCCAACACATGAATGCAGAGGTTGCATGTCCCCCCTTGGTTAAGCTATCCATGGTGATCAACATGTTTAATAAATAGCATTATAGTAACTTATGCTAACATGGTCTTTCTTTAATGATAACATAGATTTTCTGTAATGGTCCAAGCTCCCTATGCTATGCCAATAAGAGCCCTTGGGGTGAACATGTAACACCACTATCTTTGTCAAACAGATCAAACTGTAAAATGCTATTAATACAATTCTTTCATAATTAGAAGGAATATAAAATAATAAATATTAGTAGTCTCCAGTTTACCAGCTATAGAGAAGCTAATGCTAGCACTGGTATATATGTTATATACTGAAATTGATATTAATATATTAATAGCCATTAATATAGTTCTTTATTTTTTCATTTTTTTGCAATTAATATAACAAACAGTAAACCATATATAGACACAGTCAGACACAACTTGTAATAGCAACGTTCAGTACCAAATCATACAACGAATTATATGTAGACAGGTCACAAGTTATAACTGTTGTTATATCTTTTTGCATGCTGTAGAATTAAGGTTGGCCTAAATAAAGTTTTGTATGCCTCAGTTGAATCTAAATATATATAATAATTTTAAACAAAAAAGGTGACACATCCTAAAATCCTTTGACGAATTTGTAAAGTGCATTTTTAAACAATTACCAATGAAAAACCTATCTATTAAAAACAGTTGTTAGAATCTTTTAGTGCTTTAGGTTAACAGAGGGTAGCATGGTGGCGCTGTCGTGTTACAGCAAGAGAAGCCTGGGCTCAATACTACTCGGCTGCAGAGTCTGTGGTCCTTTCTTTGTGGAGTTTGCATGTTGTCTCTGGGTTTGCATGGGTTTCTCATGAAAAGTTTTTTTTTTAAAGAAATATCCTTGTTGTTCTATATTATTTTATTTACAATTTAAATGATTGATTGTTTAGCAAATGTCTGTTTGTCTGCCCTGCAATGAATTTCCAGCCTGTCCAGTGTGTCTTCTGCCATCCGCCCAATGACCTTCTGCGACCCAGCAGGATTAAGTGATTTAGAAGATGAGTGAGTGAGTGAGAAAGTGATTGATAGTATGAAGGTAAATTACTTCACTAAAATATGAGACTGTTCGACTTGAAACTGAGGGGTCTTGTGGTTAAGAAGTATACTAGAACGACTGTGATAGAAGAGGAACTTTGTGCCCTGCAGTGCATTTTGTACTTCACAGCGGGGGAGCAGCATCATTCCAGGGTATTTTTTTCATTCTTCTTGATTTTCTCTTTTTCCTTGACTCATCTGTCATCAAGTTCTTTCTGGTGCTCAAACACTTTCTGGTTTAAAGTAAGTATGTCAACCATTACACCCGTTTGAAAGCTCAAATTATTTTGTGGAAAGAAAAAAATGCACTGTCACTTCAGAAGAAATTGAAAATTAGGTGCAAAAAGAAGCTATACATTCTCAGCTGCAGGAGCTTTGGCAGTTGGACTTATGGCTGCTGCTGATCAGAAGCCAGGGTACTACTAGTGAGGAGCTGCAGCTGCGGACTTTAAAAATGAAGGTATGTCCTGTAACAAAAATGAAAGAGGGCAGAACAGTTTTGAATTGAAGCAAGATGTCTGAGACCACTGAAGATAAAGTAACATGTGCTGTGGTACCTTAAACTGGAATTCTAGTGACTTTACAAATGTATGTATAATTAAATTATTACAATACAAACAAATCCTTTCAGAGCAGTTTGACACAAAATGCTCTGTACTAGTGAAACTTAGAATTATTCACAATGGTGGTGATAAGAACCAGATGTCTGAAGGGTTTAATGCCTTTTAAAATCATCTCACAGTAAGATAATACACAAAACGGTCACACCATGGCTACCTGATGTCTGACACGTTGTTTTATGAAAGTTCTGTGACATTGTTTTGGTCTGAAACATTTTTTTTGGACTACACTGATGGAGGAGAGTTACATTCAGGGTACTGAAAGGCAAAATAGTCTCCAAAGAAAACATATTTTGTCTGATTTTTTCAAAAAGGAGCGAGTTCTAGTGGCAGTAGCAAGTCTGGAAAATGCTCACTGACCAAAGCTGCAGAGGTTAAAAGAGGTAATAGGAAGCAGTATGGCTGTGATTTTTTGACCCTCAATGTACCACAAACAATCACTAAGGTCACTCCCACTTGTCATTAACAGGTCCAAATTAATATGTAATATGAATATGTAATATTGCTAATGTTTTGACATGAACTGTTCACTTACCTGTCCACACAGTCCATTCAGTCCATATCTGAAAACTATGCTGTAAAAGCAGCCTGTTTTAAATTCATGGTTTCTATGATGTCAAAGGAACCAACAAATTTACAGCATATGCATACACCTAGCTGTCAGCTGACAGCAGCTTAGCTCCACCCACTCATATTAAAGAGCTTTTCTGAAGCAGGACAGCCAATCAGAAGACAGCACATGTATCTCAGCTCAGTCTTAGAGGCACCAAATCATATAAAACCTTTTTAATTACAAGGGATATAGATTAAATATATAAATAATCAAATAAATGATCGAATACAGCTTCATTGTAAAAGATGAGAGGTGGGGAAAATGGCCACGCATAATGAATTGTAACCATGTACTCATATGTCATAATACAAAATATAGGATATGGGCCATATATATATATATATATATATATATATATATATATATATATATATATATATATATATATATATATATATATATATAAAACAGTTGATACCACTGGTTAGCGCGTTGTGTGTCAGTCTCATTCAGTGTTTCTCAACCCTGGCCCTGGAGGCACCCTTCCCTGCACACCTGATTCAACTTATCGGCTCATTAAGAAGCCTTTTCAGTGTTGCAGGGTTGTGGTGAAACAGGGAATCCACGAAAATGTTCAGAGCGCCTCCAGCACCGGAGTTGAGAAACACTGGCATGATTAACGATAATGGTCAGATTAGCATATTAGTTCTTCACATTAAGATGCGTCTGTAACGTCCTTCCTCAGTAGAGTTATCTGCTAACAGTGAGTTCATGTGGAAGAGTCTGCGTTTAATCCTAAACACTAGCTGCCTCCTCTGAAGCTCGCGTGCAGATCTCTCGTTTAAAATTCAAAATCCAACGGAAATCTTAACGGATCTCCGCGAGCCCTTGGTCAGTTTTAAAGTCAGCGCTAAACGGAATCACTGTTATCCAACG
Organism: Prochilodus magdalenae; assembly: GCA_024036415.1. Taxonomy (NCBI): domain Eukaryota; kingdom Metazoa; phylum Chordata; class Actinopteri; order Characiformes; family Prochilodontidae; genus Prochilodus; species Prochilodus magdalenae. The sequence goes on along the minus strand of JAMWET010006960.1, from coordinate 154,360 downwards.
CTGGCTTAAACCACGAACTGTGGCTAAAGGTGAGGGGGAAAATAACAATTTGAGTAATTTTATATTTCATTCCAGTTCATAATTTGTTCCGCAATACTTGTGAAAGTCAGCCCAGTAAATGTAGCTAACGCTAGCCAGGGGTACGTTTCACAAAACCGTAGTTCCTAGCTGTGTTTTATTAGCTTCAGATTGTTTCACTAAACCATGGGTGAATCTATCGAAGTAACTACGGTGGCATAGTCAGAACCACCGAATGTTTACAAACAACGGCGTGTAGGTCTGAAAACCTTTTTTATTTTGTTTATTTTAACTTTTTAAAGTTCTGTTTCATTTAATATTCTATAGTATTTAGTTTGCTCTTTTATTTACTTATTAGTTGTGCGTATTATTAGTACACACACACCCACAGCAGTGTTAAATTAGATCTGACACTGTAAATATGAACGCATGCATGAACAAATAAAATGTGCGCAGGTACATACACATTATACACATGTATTAATGCAGTGTTCAGTGTGTGTGTGTGTGTGTGTGTGTGTGTGTGTCTGTGTCTGTGTCTGTGTGCCCTCTGTTCATCGTTTAATATGCAAAGTTCACAGTACAAAGTATATCGTCGCTGTCCAATGAAAAACATATATCTCCATTTTTGTTGATTTTTACTTTTATGCATCCTTTAAACACAGCAGCTGAAGTTTACATCGTGAGAAAATTTCATGAATAATGGACAGAAATGATCCAAAATTGCTTGGAAAAAAGTCTGGTTCCATGGAGTTACATTACAATCTCATAAGTTTTTTTTTGCCCTCTCCTGTATGAAACGGTTGTATTTAGATGTTAGTTAGTTTAACAATGTATCGCACCATGTTAGTTTAATGTCAGCTACTGTTGTTGTACAGGAAACGCATAGTTCTACAAAGATAAGTGAATTTGCGGTTGGCTACTACTCAGCAATGCTCTTTCATACTCAATTACTTTTCTTTTAGGTGAGCCAGCCTAAATGGCATCCAATCGCGCACTCAGCTAATACAAGTGGTAAGTTACCCGAACACCTTCTGCCTGTCTTTTCATGTGTTAGCCGGACCTGAGTGAACTAAATGCAGGGTTATGGTTTGCTGTCATATTTTTTACAAGTGCCTTATGATGTGGTCTCACAAGGGAAATTAGATATCTGACAGAACTATTGGGTGCTTTGTACTCATATGGGTCAAGTTGTTTTTAAGCCACCATAAATAAAGACATAAAGACACATTCATGCACCCACAAGTATTCATGCACAAAACAAGTATCTGTAATCCAGTGCTTGTTCAATGAAGTGCATGAAATGCAACAGATGAACACAGCTCCAGTTCTGCAGCTACTTACCTGTGGCATAGTTGTTCAGTTTCTTTTACACAGATTTAACAACAGAGACTATGATTGTGCGCAGTGCAGACATTCACTGACCAGAAGATAGATATGTGAATGATCAGATTACTTAGTTACTTTTTTTTGTTGCTACAAACCATTACAAATTGCAAATTTTCCCACTGTGGGATCTCAGACCTAATAATTTTATAAATGACCAGAATATCACAAAAAGGGGCCCAAACAAAATGTATTCCTATACAGATAAATGCTGGATGGCCTAAGGAATGTCAGTGCAGTTTTATAGATAGCTGTGGAGTGTTTCGCACCAGGGAAGCCATCCTGTACTATAAATAGTAGGTAAAATTGCAACACCGCTTTCACACCTTGGCATGCATAAGTCGGGGTAGTGCATATGTGAGAAATAACAATACAACCCTTAATACATTTTAAAAATTTCATGGAAATTGTGACATGCAAATTTTTTGGTTTTTCTGTTATATATGTCTTGTACACATTTTTTTAGTAGTGCTTCGTCTAGCACTCCCTGGTTACCCAACTATACAGCTGTATTGTGCAGAATGTGTCTTGTTCTTGTCATGTTGAAGTAAGCATGGGCATCACTGAAAAATATGGTGCCCAAAATGTGATCAGTATTAATAGTAATTCCACAGATGTTCAAGCCACCCCCAATACCGTCATGTCCTGTAAACTGTCTACTAGACTGGATGGTCCTTTCCTTCTTTGGACCACAGATTGCAATGCATATAATGTCTGAAAGGTTAGCGTTCTATACTCGTTTCCACTGTGCATTAGTACGTCCAGCTTGAGGCCAGTGAAGTTGGCAGCGTTTCAAACAGTAATGACACATCCGCAGTGCATAATACACTTCTTCACTTGCATTGCTGCAATGAACACTGTTTATTGATAATGGTCAATTGTCAATGTATTTCCAAGCCCATGTGGCGATATCCATCACAGAAACATGTTTTACTCAGTACCATCAGAAGGATCAAAAGTCACAGGGATTCATTGGTGGATTTCGGCTTTTCCTGACGTTCCCTGCTTTTCTGTTGTGTGCTGTAGAGAAGTGAACTTCCCCAAATCTATGCAAATCCTGGCTACAGAGCTGTGTGTGTGTGTGTGTGTGTGTGTGTGTGTGTATACTTGCTCATATTGAACATACACCACAGTGCAAAGTGTTTATTATTTTCTAGGGATGAGTATAGTCCAAGTATCGTGAAAATATATTTAGACAAATCGAACTGAACAGTTGACTTTTTTGGAATTTGATGGAAAATTTAGGTTTAAAATGCAACATTCACCCCACTCCATTCCAAATCCATACAGTCCGTTATATGGAAACAAGAATGCACCAACTGTTTGTGATGTCACAAAAGCAGTGCATTTATTCATATGTCTGCTGGGTAGAAGAGAGCTTTTAAATGATGGCTGCACCTGCGTTTGTATGGGGATAATTGCTGGATGTCGGGGTATAGTCTTATTGACATCATGTGTGATCAGTTGTTACAGGGTTTATGGAAATTACTTACTGTCTTTTATTTGACTTGTTTTTGGTGTACTACTGACCATTTGTTCCAGATTGTTGTAATACAGCCTCGTAAAAAGGGTTGCTTTAAAGTATTAACAATATGCTCTTGTCACTTTGCTCTTCCTCTCTTATGGTGTCTCTTTAATGATTACCTTGATCACAAGGCATTTTACAAATTACATGCTACAGGACTAGAATAAAGGGATAAATTGTGCTTAGACCGAACGGAAATTGAGTAGAAAGTGTGTGTTGACATTTTTAGCACACAGGCAGGCAGGAAAAATGAAGTGAGCGCAGCAGTCTGGCTGCCCAAGCTGACCTAACAGGATGGTTCTGACACGCCTCCAGAAAATCATTAAATGTGTGGTGGTGGGTTTTTACAGCACAGTGGAGTGAACCGCTGGGCTTAAATCCTTGAAGCTTAGGGGCAATCCTGTGAGCTGTTTCCGTCTGTTGGTCCCTGGAGGAAGCTGGGCCATTTGTTTGTTTTCTTTTCTCTAGGAAGCCTAGTTCTGCACTTAACCATCTCTGACAATTTGATTATGACATGCTACATATCCAGGATGCTTTTGATGTTTTCCTGTCAGAGGGTAGGCAGGTCACTGTGGATTGCAAGAAATAGTTTGCCAAGAAATGTAATTAAAAAGAATTAGCTGACCCAGGTGCAGTCAATAAGCAAAACAATTTCTGATGTCTGGGGGGTGTCACAGTGCTTTCTGAAATTCTGATATGGAAATGTATAGATGTCATCAGAATAACTATAGAAATTGATGGCACGTTTCCTAATGATCTCACCTACAAATAATAAGCAAAGGCTTTAAAAATTAACCTTTGGCACTTTACAAGAAATTTGCTGTATGTTGAATGAATTCCCAGTGAAAATCAAGAACTGGCTATTTATTAAAACTGTGTTTTAACCCTTTGCCCGATGGTCTTACCTTGTGTTCAAGATGGTGGGTTTGCACCTTGTGATCAGCAATAACAGAAACTGCCCTCAGAAAGACCAAAATGGACAAATAACAAATGCGGTCTTAGTGAGTTCGTTAAGACAGTTGTTTTAGGATGTTTTTAAATACGTTTTAATTACGAGCTATTTTTTACTTGTATAACAAGATTGAAGCTACTGAGATAAATCAACTTTTCATGGGTGCTAATAACGTCACGTAACTCGGTCCAAGATAACAAAGTACTTTCTCTAATACACATTTGCCAAAATATTTAACTCTCATTGCTTCTATGCGTCAAACTAATAGTCAGTTGCTATCATTTGAGTGAGTATGTGGCGGCAGTTCTTTGTAGATGCCATTGCATTACTGTGATGTTTGGAATTATGGCAGAAATTGGTAGTGTAGCTAGTATATGTAAGATTGATCCTGTCCTAAATTGGCATGAGAAACATTTTATGGGATATGACCTATATGAAAGGTAGTCCTTGGCCAGCAACTAGGTGGGATAAGCATAACTAAGACCCAATATCATTCTTTATAGCTCTAATCTTTTGTCTAAAGCTTCTATTTGGATATGGTAGAAACTTAAATGCTCTTTAGAAAGACTTAACATTCAGTTTCATATCACTTTTTCTATAAGGTCTTGGCTCTCTTCGCTGGTAAAAGCTCTGCATTCTTCTGAAGGTTGGCCCTCTGGTGTACTTTTTAGTTCTGAACGCTCACAGTGTATGTAGAAAAATCTTAACCTCTGATCAAGTGTGTACATAACCCAATGTAATCAACACCTGGCTGGAGTCTGTGAGATTGATTTCTGGAGCCATTAGCTAAAGGAAAAATTTCTCTTGTAAGACATAAAGACATAAATTGTTCTTTGTGAAATACAGCCAGATAAATTGTAGGAACCTGTTGTAATCTATCCATATTGATTTATATTTTTCTTGGTAGTGCAAGGCAATAATGTGCATGGAGTGAACCATAGGTCTCTCTTTGTTTGACATTTACTTTTTCCTTTTTGAGCATGCATAGGAACCTTCAGAGGAGATGACAAAGATTTGTTTGTTGTTTTTGTTTATTTGGTCCAGCTTCCATCATGGGCCACTGACCGTGACATCATTGTGTGCCAAGCAGGACTGACAGTTGTGAAGTGATAGTACGTTTCCTTTAGTGACCTAACCGGCACGTCACGCATCACTGCTTCAGGGTAAATAAATCTTGCCCTTTCCCTTTAGTTTGAATTCATTCTGTCAGTCATACTGAATCTTGTACACACTGATTCCTATATCTGAATGACCAGAAGCATTAATTTGTTAAACTGCAATGGTCTTATTAATGGTGGGCTTTGGTTTGACTTACTTAGTCATCATTTTTTTACTTTTTTTTTTTTAAATCGTTTTATTGAAATGTCTTTTTATTCCACATAATGTGGAACAGTCTGTCTGTCCATACATCATAAAATGTTATTTAACCAAAGTTGATATATAAAGTCTGTAAAGTCTCTAGGGTGAGCTTTTCTGTATTTATTGTTTAAGATGCTCTAATCTGCATCATGCAAAAAATTTTGCAACCAAATAGATGTTCAATGCAAAATCACCATACAGTAAAAGTTATTCTTTTTTTTATTTAGGAAATAAGCATAAAACATGTATTTAACAGAATGTTAGATAAATCGATCAGCATTTGTCTGCTCTTTATTTGCACTTTTTGTGTACCCTGCTATCATATCTCCTCCATCCTTCTAATCCTAAAAAATGTTACTTCATTTTCCCAACCAAAAGATGTAGCTTAAGATATCACTGACATCTGCTGTTCAGCGTTACACTAACATTCACACAAGCAACTACCTGAACACACCCTAGCTTACGTTGGCTACATTATACATGTATTTGTGAATATATTGTCAGAGTAATAACCATGTTTATCTTCTCTTCTTGTAAACAGTGCAGTACTAATCTTTGCTAAGGCTTGGGTAAGCATTTCTATACCACTGTTGCTTCATACGTTTGTCCATTTTTCTCTTGGCCCATCTTTTCATCAATTAAATTTTTTCCCCATTCTCTAATCCAGTCACTATCAGAAAGGGAGAGCTGTCAGAGTTGTTCATTAGCCATGTCTACACAGTTCTCACATAGGTCTGATCAGTATTTTATTAAGTTTTGGTATATTTATCTTATTTTTTCACTTAGTCATTGGGTGTTTAATAAATGTTTTTAATATTTTACTCTGTCCCTGTGACTTCATGTTTAGATTAAGAATGAATTATTTGGTCTCTAACGTCTGTGCAGTTCTGCCTAACATAATACATTATACATTTACATTTATATTTACTTTTTAAATGTATGTTAGGCAGAACTACACAGAAGTCAGAGACCAAAGGTTTAATTTCTAGTCTGAACATAGTCACAGGGAACACAGTAAAATATAAAGTGCGAAGTTTTTTTTTCTTCTTGTCATTGTGTATATACTTTTTTCATAATGACCTGTGAAAAGACACCTGATCAACTCCTTTTTTAGTGTATGTAACGATCTTGAACATTCTGTATGTCGAACATGTAAATCTAATTAAATACAGATATAATTGGCTTAAAAAGAAATGAAGCTAATTTGAGCATTGTAAAGTCTTTTAGACCAGAAGCATATTCCCTAGTGACCTAACATGCTCAAAGCGCAGTGGCCTCTGCCTCACTCTGGGTTGCTTTATGTCCTCTATCTGTGTGTAAATAGGACAGGAAGAAATAAGCCTGTCATTGTGTGGCTGCTAGGCTTTGTCCTTGTACGATAGTCTGACACCAGTTTTGACATTTCTCCTATAAAGATTGAGCTTATTATTTAAGCAGTAGATGTTGATCCTGGAGCAACATCAAGACAGCTTTTACTTGGTGCTCACCATGAAGGTCATTGTGGCACAAAAGCTCTGTCCTTTTGTATTGAATTGCTCCTTGTTTAGCATAGAGTGTCAGCAGAAATGGTGCCAGAGGAAACCAGACCCAATTCCTGGCTAATTTTAGGTATGCAGGGCACAAGAAGTACCTCTGTTTTATAAATTTACATTAAGGTGACTTAAATGCATTTGCTAAGGCGTAGCCTGTATAAGCAGCATATAGTATACATAGCCCTGTCAGGAAAAAATGTACAAGGGGAAAAATGAATAAAAATGGCCTTCGATGTATAGAAACATATTCAGTCTGATTCATTGAGTTGGCTGTCATGTTCAAGCCTGAAGCAATAATTAAAGCAGCAATTTAGATATGACTTTTGCAACTGTTATTAGATCAAGGACAAAACATTAAGTGACCCGTAAAAGTCAATGACACAAAATGCAAGGGCTTATGCCAACTCTTTATATACAATGTAGCTTGCTGCCTCAATAAACGATAGTCAGTGTGAAATGTTTGAGGTAATTCAGAGGACAAATGTGGTCCCTGAAAGCATCACTGATGGTTCAGGCAAAACTTTTTAATCAGTGAATCTATGAAAACAGTTTGTTGGAAACAAAGTGTTTCAATTATATTGGGTGATGCAATGCACTGACTTTGATATGGAAAAGCAACTAAAACGTTGTATATGTATGGTACAAAGTGCGGCAAGAATGTGATGCAGTTAGTGCCAGTAAACCTTTAAACTTGGGTTCGTNTTTTAGAAGTCATTGTGGAAAAAACTATCATGGGTACACCTATAAAAGATAAATCATCAAGATAAAACATGAATCCTTACTCTAATGCTTCATAACATAACATTTTCGGAAGATTCTAAATGTTTTGCATATCAATCAAAACTCCCTTATCTTAAACCCCCTAAAAACAGGCCTTATTTTTGGCACACTGTCGGTGTAGTCTGCTGATTGTTGGTGCTTGTTACTGTGTGACACATTTCCATGATTGTTATTGTATCTTAAAGATGTCTTACTGATAGGATAACACTTAACATGATCCGTGTGTGATGACCTTTACACTTTCAAAGCAGTTTGAGGACAAATTGTAACAGGATGCATGATTGTTTTTTTTTTTTTCAAAAGTGACGGTGTGTCATCAACGCTTATGTAAGCAAACCATTTTCAGATAAAACTCCATTGCTGTGTCAGCTGGGGAAGTGCGTTGGTGGGACAAGACAGTTTAAGTTGACTGTCGTTATGGCACCCCTAGCTGTACTGCTTTGTGCACTGTAACATATTTATGGACGCAATGCACAAAACCATGTCTATACAGCCTAAGTTTTCTGCATTTTTTTTCTGCATTCTTGTTTTTGACCTAAAGATGGCCTACAAGCGGGCGGGCAGGTAGCCGTGTTGGTGGGTTGGTTTAAAGTAATTTTAAGTAATGCTTTATTTAAAGGCCTGAAATGTCTCTCTACTGGCTTTAAAGGGCTTTCTGCTCCTTACTCGGTCTACTAGCGAGGGCAGAATCCAGCTATTAAGATAATATAATGTGTAAACCAGTTAAAGTAAGTCTCTTATTAGCAAATAGTGATGTCCAACTGACCGTTCTTCCACTGGTTGCATTTTATGGATGCTGATTCTAATGTTAACAACTGGAGTTGCTGAAGGCACATAAGTCACTTTTTATGCTTGTGACCTTGCTTTCCTTGTCATGATGTCATCTTTACAGTACTGAGCGGTGCAAACTATTTAGCACAATATTTTGTAGTTTACCAAAAAACCTACCCCTGTTTTTGCCACATGCCTGGTGACTTTCACCTCTTCATGGATCTTGTAAAATGCAAGTGCTGACAAGATGAAACCATAATTCCCTTTGTAATTGGATTTTTTTCCCCTCTCAGGAGCAAGGTGATTACTTAAACAGAGTATGCTAAAGCAATATGGCATGACAAATTCAATTTCCACACGCTGTCCTGTGCACGGTGTAGACTATGTATTCATGGCCTGTATGAAAACGTGCACATGCTGGGCTGAAGTATAATGAGTCTCTAAGCACATGCTAATTAGGTGACGCACACACCTAGCGGTGAACAATCAAGAAGTAACCATTACAGGATATTATTGTGGCAAATCCAGAGCAGTCTTTTGGAACAAGAGCAGCTTTGATGTAACAGCTGGTTAATTTTAATTGGGGAAACAAGTCTGTTTTCAGCATTCAATGAAGTTTCCACCACTAGTGGCAAAAACGTTATGTTTGAAGACAACTGTCCTGATCATCTGATATAAGGCTCAGTAATAGTTTACTGTAACAGGCAAAAAATTAATAATGACCGAACTGTATTTTTCATTTTCATATCTTCTGATTCAAAGCAGACATTTCTGACCATTGTCAGTGTGATATGGCAGGATGTGTGGAACAGTTGTGTTTTTCTGTTTGTTTTTGTACAGCAACATAATGGACATAATGTTTTTTTTGTTTTTTTTTTTTTTGTAAGAAAAAAAATATTGTTAAAGTTAGTTCTAGCTTTAGTTAGTTAAACTACTAGAAGGTTTATATGAAGGAAATTGTGCATGAGGCTCGTTCTTTAAAATAAGATAAAGAATCCTCCTCTAACTCATAACTACATTTCTGAATGATTCTGGATGTTTTGCATAACAAAGAGCAATCAAAACTCCCTTATGGTAAACCCCCTTAAAACATGGCCTTATTTTTGGAACACGGTCAGTGTAGTCTGCTGATTGTTGGTGCTTGTGAATGTGTGACACATTTCTGTGATTGTTATTGTGTCTTAAAGATGTCCTACTGATATCTGGTGACCTTTCTAAGTGTTCAACAATAGCCATTTTGTGTTGCTCCAGAAAATGCTCTTAAATCAACACGCTGACAGCACTAAACGTGTCATTGAGCACTCTGGAGCAAAATAAAAAATCTTTTACTCACCTTGTCAGTTCTTGTGTGCATAAATTTGGGTATCTGGAGTTCCTTGCAACCCACAAACAATACACTGACATACCAGAAGTCATAGAATAACAGTATGTAAATGGATCATGAAGTGACGTTAGCTCAGGGGACAGCCTGGGAACGCCCACACCTGTATAACACTGGCCAGTGTGCTCATGGCAAGGCCAGGTGCTTCACCCACGTCTTCAGAGTTACCTTATTGAAGAGGTACGTTTAAGGTGGAATGAGAATTCAAACTGGATGGAACCTGGCAAATAATAAGCCTATTTCAGCCTCAGAAGTCTGATTCCTTTTTAACCTGGGTCAGTACACAGAACACAGCATTGGCAACTGTTACTTCCTCTTGTGTTTGAAATAGACTGTAGCTAATATGTTTGCTTGTTATTTACCTCATGGCTGCAAGGGCATGCCAGGTCATCTACTAACACCCTTTTGTCAGTCACTGCAATATGATAAAGATACAGGTTTTTCTTTCCCCATATTCACTATTTTAGCTTTTGTTTAGTGTTTGCATATGGCACAACGCTACTTGATTGGATCACTGAACATGTGTCCCAAGGCCGATGTTATTATATGATAAAATTGCATAGGAAAGCCAGAATACCTTCTGCATTTTTATATAAACATAGAAATGGTCTTTTCAAATAAGGATAGATTGAGCTGCTGTGTAGTAGCATCAGCAGTACATTTGCTACAGTGTTTAAAACAGATGGGTCATCAATATAAATTTAACATACAGGAAAAGCATGTGCAAAATGATTTGACATTGAAATTAGTTTATATAAAATTATTAAAGTGTGTAGTTTGGTCCAGTGCACTCATTAAATGCCTTCAGTGATTTATAAGCCAGCGTCACGTTATACATGTAGTACTTGAATGATTACAGTCAGAGCTCCAATAAAGTTTGCGCGTTATAAAAGCCAAGCAAACCGTTAGTAACCTAGTGTAATGAATCGTTTGAATTATACGTCATACATGTTCCTGTGGATGGAACTGTAACTAAAGAGAAGCAGACACAATGACTAGTGATATGGAGAATGGTTGCCAATGCAGTATTATGCAAGTTATTTAACAAAATATGAATACATAACATTATTTAGAACAGGTTCTAAATGTATTAAATAAAGATGATTTGGTTTTAGGTGGATAATGCAAAATATTTGAGTGCTCTCTTATTAGCTATTATTTATATCAATGACTTATAGGGTAGTAATGCAGAGACTGATTGGATCAATTAATTTCTGAGAGTTGTATAGTTCATTGGTTAGGGCCATGAAGTAGAACTGTGCTGCTTGGTCTAAATTTAGCCATTTTGCCTGACTGTCAAACTGACTGTTTTCAAAGCTGGCTGTCTTTGTTGAGTTGACAGAGATTATCATCATCTCCAGACATTGGATTATATCAATAGCATTTTTGTATCTAATGCTTTTGGAATCTCAATGTGCTTTGCAGTTGTGTGACCACAGCTGGATGGTCATGAGAATGTGCAAATCCCTCTGCCTTGACTTGGGACTATTGTTAGCCAGCACCACATGTTTGCACAGCATAGAAATACCCCAGTTCCTCAGTGTTGGATACTTAATAAATGATAAAATCAGCTCATCGGATATATTGGGCACATAAATAACCTATTAGGGGAGTTATAATTACATAAGTTGCTGTTGCAAGTACTGAAACAAAATTATTTATCAACATGTGCTGGAAAGTCACATTGTATGTTTGAATAGATTATTCTACAGTGGCTTAATTTCAATAACCTGTTATTTATGCACTGCTGTTCCTGTTGGTTTGACGCATAGCAGCAAATACCAGTCCTGTGATTTTGTTCATGCATTTTAGGTTTTCTGTTACCTAATCTTGCGGAGCTGCTACTAGATTTTGTGGGCAGGGCAACCAATGGCATTTGTTGTTAATGGGTAGACAGATTAGTTGGTGTTGGTTCACTTATGGACCTTTCTTAAAAAGTGAAGTTACTGGATAGTAAATGGCTGCATGTTCAGAGTCTTGTGTTGAAGTCTGAATAAAAGTCTTAGATTTGTAATGACCCTCATTTTATGCAGTTTCAGTAAAATTATAGTATTTTTTACAGTTTTATTAGATTATGAATAACTTACTCAGATTTAAAAAAAAAAGTTCAAAAGTGTTGCAACTAATGATTTGTTTGTGTGTGTGTGTATAGACACTGACAGCTATGTTTGTATATATAGGGTATATTTAGATATGTTGTATTTAATAATCTTGATAATATTGTAGTAAAGTTATTATACAAAATAACATTTAATGTTAATAGTGTGGATTTGGTTGACTGATACCTGTAGCCTTTTTTATGGCATTACGTTGGTCACACCTTATTCAACTCCTCAGGTTTTTGACTGGTTTAGTTTAGATTTAATAGTGGCTTCTATATTTTTACGCCATCTTTCTGAAGGATTTTCTTTTCCTCCCTTCCAGTATCACTGTTTCCTCACATCTCATTTTCCCCAAAAATGCCTTGCTTCTGTCAGCAGTGAGTCTAGTTAATTGGAGTAGACAGAGGCCACTTCAGTACTTAATAATCACCTTTGACGGCTTTGGTGCCGCTGCCTCCTCCTCCTCCTCCTCACTATTGTTCCATAGCACAGTCACACTGGGCGCTAGTCTGCCATTACAGAAAAGATGTCAGCATTTTCAGCATTAAATTTTTGTTCGTGTGTGAATGTGTGTTTGGGGGGTTGTGGAGGTGTCTCGTTTGATTTCTTTATTTAATTATTTATTTATTTATCCCCCGGCCCTTTTTTCCATTTTGTGTGAGAGCTTTAGAATTGGTGATCTATTCTAAATGAAAGACAGCTGTTTTCATTGAAGAAGGATGAGAAGACTTCATTTAAACATGTCTTCATAAATAAAACCAAAAGATGTGACCACGTTTCAAGAGCAGGTCAATTTCTAACAGGTATAGGTACAACCCCTGGCAAAAGTTATGGAATCACCAGCTTGGAGGATGTTCATTCAGTTGTTTGATTTTGTAGAAAAAAAAGCAGATCACAGACATGACACAAAAATAGTCATTTCAAATGGCAACTTTCTGGCTTTAAGAAACACTATAAGAAATTAAGATGATAAAAAAAATTGTGGCAGTCAGTAACAGTTAAGTTTTTAGATCAAGCAGAGGGAAAAAAATATGGAATCACTCAATTCTGAGGAAAAAATGATGGAATCATGAAAAACAAACAAACAAAAGACTCCAACACATCACAAGTATTTTGTTGCACCACCCCTTGCTTTTATAACAGCTTGCAGTCTCTAAGGCATGGACTTAATGAGTGACAAACAGTACTATTCATCAATCTGGCTCCGACTTTCTCTGATTGCTGTTGCCAGATCAGCTTTGCAGGTTGGAGCCTTGTCATTGACCATTTTCTTCAACTTCCACCAAAGATTTTCAATTAGATTGAGGTCCGGGCTATTTGCAGGCCATGACATTGACCTTGTGTGTCTTTTTTCAAGGAATGTTTTCACAGTTTTTGCTCTATGGCAAAAAAAATGATTTCATCATCCCCAAACATCCTTTCAATTGATGGGATAGGAAAAGTGTCAAATATGAACGTAACCTTGTGCATTTATTGAAGATGTAATGACCACCATCTCCCCTGTGCCTTTACCTGACATGCAGCCCCATATCATTAATGACTGTGGAAATTTGCATGTTCTCTTCAGGCAGTCATCTTTATAAATCTCATTGGAACGGCACCAAACAAAAGTTCCAGCATCATCACCTTGCCCAATGCAGATTTGCGATTCATCACTGAATATGACTTTCATCCAGTCATCCACAGTCCACGATTGCTTTTCCTAAGCCCATTGTAACCTTGTTTTTTTCTGTTTAGGTGTTAATGATGGCTTTCGTTTAGCTTTTCTGTATGTAAATCCCATTTTCCTTTAGGCAGTTTCTTACAGTTCAGTCACAGGCGTTGACTCCAGTTTCCTCCCATTCGTTCCTCATTTGTTTTGCATTTTCTGTTTAAGACATATTGCTTTAAGTTTTCTGTCTTGATGTTTTGATGTCTTCCTTGGTCTACCTGTATGTTTGCTTTTAACAACCTTCCCATGTTTGTATTTGGTCCAGATTTTAGACATGGCTGACTGTGAACAACCAACATCTTTTGCAACATTGCGTGATGATTTACCCTCTTCTAAGAGTTTAATAAGTCTCTCCTTTGTTTCAATTAACATCTCTCGTGTTGGAGCCATGATTCATGTCAGTCCACTTGGTGCAACAGCTCTCCAAGGTGTGATCACTCCTTTTTAGATGCAGACTAACGAGCAGATCTAACTTGATGCAGGTGTTAGTTTTGGGAATGAAAATTTACAGGGTAATTTCATAAATTTTTCCTCAGAATTAAGTGATTCCATAATTTTTTTTTCCCTCTGCTTGGTCTAAAAAATTAACCGTTACTGACTACCACAGTTTTTTCTTAATTTCTTCTGGTGTTTCTTAAAGCCAAAAAGTTGCCATTTGAAATTGTTAGTTTTGTGTCTGTGATCTGCTTATTTTCTACAAAATCAAACAACTGAATGAACTTCCTCTGAGGCCGGTGATTCCATAATTTTTGCCATGGGTATAGGTATTGCTATTACTTGTATAAAAATGGCCCATTCTAGAGAGTCAATATTTTTGGCAGGGCCAAATGTTTAAAGCATTTATGGCCTTAAAGCATAAAGGCGGTTTTACAAAGTTGTTGACTTAAATGGTTAAGAATAATCTGCCAGAAGCCTGAGAAATAATTTTGCAATGGTTTTACAGGATTTTAACATAATATTGGAGGGTACAGGCTGGAGGGTAATATGCAGGAGGATATTAGGTCAAATAAATCAATTTAATTCTTGTCAGAAAACAGTGTGTGATTTATCATTTATGTAGACAGGGAATTTGGGGATTTATTTGGCACTGTTCACAAAATGTTACATTACAGACAGAATGAGTAATGTAGTATTAGGGCTGTACCCAACTCAGAATTTTGTCAGTCGCATCGAATTCGCCCGTCCGGGCCTACGAGTGCTTATAGTTTTAGGTTTATTTGTCATTTGCACAACATGTCAGGACATTTATGCATTGAAATGCTTGTGGTGAGGCCCAGGTTGATACTCTATAGGACAACACTATATACATACCAAACATTAAAATAAAGAAATACAAGTCATATTTAAATAAATACAGAATATACAAAGACAGGAGGGGTCTGTAGAAATTCTGACATGTACATTTATTAGACATAAATTATAGCCTGTCTCTTTAATTTCACTTTTAACAGCTTCTTCAGTAGGATGACCCTTCATCGTTCATCTCTTATAAATAATGAACTGCTAAATAAAACCAGATTAGTCAATATTTAAATTGTTTTTAGATGAAAAGAAGAACGGTAGACCTGAAACGTAATTATATTACCTGCGCTGAAATAATTATTTCTCGTTTATTGGCAGGCATATTAAGTGACTTTACTTATATTTAAATAAAAATAATCTTAACTGTAAACAAATAAATACTTTTGTAAGGTTTAGTCTGTTTTACAAGACTCTCAGTCTCAGTCAACTTGAAGGTTCTCTGACTGACAATTTGACTCGTTGACTTCTAGAGGGCAGCCCTATGTACGATCAAAATGACAATTAAAACACAAAGGCACGTTTAACCTGATTGAACCATCTCCTGCCATGTAATACAAATTGCTCTGTAGGTAGAAATGGATTCATTTGAAAGGATCAGGTCAGAGGATGTGAAGCTCCTTTTAGAAAATTTTTTTTTTTTTTTGTTTATCGCTTCTTTGACCTGTGGTGGGAAACCACCTTGCATTCTCCCCACATAAGTTATTCTTTTGCAAAGGCCGTAAGAGAAATTGTAGTGTACACAATAGTTCAGCTGATTAATTGTTCATATGCATCACTGTTGTTGTATAAATAAGCAAATCCAAATTGTTTGTTCCACTTGGCCTCTGCTTTAATCCCCTGCATGTGGGGATAAATTATCTTGGCAATTTAGCCATTTCCTGAATTAGATATATGGATCCCTTGAGATTCTCTGTAATAGTTGTTAAGGTTTTTGCCAAATATTGGCTAACCAAACTGTTACTGGTGCTGCTTTAGGAAGAATCATTTAGAGTGTCTAGGAAGAAGAGGTGGCCAAAGAAAGCAGTCGGAGGACACTGACCATTGATAAAGGAACTTACTTCATTTATGTCACTTGGGAGAAGATTTTCCAGGCGATTACTAATAGTTCACTGGGAATTATGTTTATTTAAGTTGTGACTTTTACAGCAAGTAAAGGCAATCAGCAGTTGCTAAAAATCTAAACCCATTTGAGAGACTTTTCCAGTGGCTCTGCACACTCAAGTTTAAGTTCTACGTGCTGCGAAGCCTAAGCCTAAGACACAAACAAGTTCATTATTCCTTCACTTGGGTGTTTGAGTTGTTATTGATACCGGATCATTTAATTTGCAATCTGTTTTTGTTATTTATGTCATGCATTTCAACTGCAGCCTCATGATTGAAAGTCTTATAGGCAACCCTGCTAATGCATAATTGCACCTTACAGTTACAGTAGTGAATTTTGAGATTTCTTACTGCTTTGTGCAAGTCCTGACTTGCACTGTCTTAATAAATGAGTGAATCATGAACAGTGTGGCTGTGCTGCCCAACCCCCCCTCCCCCACAAACCCAACCAGCAGTTGAACCATGGAAAGTGGCAGCTGGGTGAGTAAAGGACACAGGTGTAAAGCTTGAGTGAAAAGGTGCCAGCGGAACCCAGGTGCAGTTTGACACCTGCTGATAACGCCAATTTTCCCCTTTTGAGGTGGTTCAGAGGACTTTGCCAACAGAGCTAATTGCATTCAGGATAGGTCATTGGCAGTGCTTTGGTTTAGATGTATATGTTTACATTTCCATACAAAAGAGAGTGAGTGAGGCTTGTATATGCTGCTTTTCTAACCTTGTTATCTCTCTTTTTTTTTTTTTTTCCCCCCCCATTCTTCCGCTCTGTCGTAGGTTTCTTTATTATAGTTTCTCTGTGTTGTGTTTTTGTAATTTGTTCCTTGCTCCTTTTAATACCCCCATGTTTTTGGTGCATGGTTGATATTAAAAAAAAAAAAGTTTTGGCCTCTAATGAATGTCAGCATGCACAAAGTTTGAAAATGCAAGCATTGAAGCTTGTAGCTTTTAAAAGGACACAAACAATGGTCTTTCAATTTGTGCCATCTGGACAATGGAATGGGGAGGGTGGTGGGGTGGGTAGTTCTTAGACAACCCAACACAAACTACAGAGTACTCAGTCATGATGCAGTCATGCTATTGTGCTATTGTCACTCAGTCCTAACCCCTGTGTCCATTTAGTGGTGGATTCATTGTCTGATTGCCACATGTTTGTGTGTACCATCGTTCATGACACTGAGAACAATTTAATCACAGTAAAAGCACAGAAGACTTTGGGGGAGAGCAAGCCTCTGGCAGATAAAAGCATTGTGGATCCGGTGCATAGAAAAACATGATAATTATCACAGCACAGTGAGGGAGGATGAAAATGCAGAGACAGATGAGAAGGAATGCATCACTGTTACTAACATTGTTTCTTTTTAGGCAGAAGCCTGTGTCTGTGTGTAGAAATAACTTTAGGTGTTGGTGGGATTCTGGGTTGGAACCAGTGGTTTTCTGAAAAGATTATGTTCACTGTCAATAATGATAATCCTAAAGTTTTTAATATCACTCTATAATTTCTAAGAAGATTCAGTTTATTTATAGGTTTCCTGTATGGTGCTTTGGTGGATTACCGTTGGACATTATGTTAATATAGGATTAGATGTGGGCCTGGTACAGTAACCCTGCAAGTTAGTTAGTTAATTTATTTGATTTTTCTGCCATAACAGACTGCTTATGTTGGAAAGCAATCATTAAAAAAAACTAATTCAGTAAGATCATTTTACTTAATACCATAATAAAGTAAAAATCTGTTTTTATTTTGTGACAGATTATATAGCAGCTGTAATGTAAATTGCTTATTTACCATAAGACTCCAGGTCTGATTTTTGGCCATGAAGACCATCGGATCACTTTTTTTAAAATTTTTTTTAATTTTTTTTTTTTCTGGTTTGTGGCCTAAACACTGCACACAGTGTGCCAGACAGCCACTTGGTTTTTATTGTGTGTGTGTTCACAGCACATGGGTGCTCAGTCTTATGGGACATGACATCTCATAAACGAGCATTGAGATGCAGTCATGAGAATTGTGGGCTAAATATGGGTGAGAATGTTGTCGTATCAGGGTGCACAGGTCGAAGGGCGAGGTCAAAGTAAGGTGGCAATGATGCGCTTTAACATTATCTACAAATCTGTTGTAAAACAAGATTCTGTGTTTAAATGTAACAGCTTAAATGCTCTCCTCCAAACATTTAGTTAAGTATAAAGTAACCATAACCTCTTCAGTGAAAACCAGCTTTATTACCTAATGTTTACATTTCGCTTGTCTTATTGGTAACACTCTGGACATTAAAGTAGTGCAGGCTAAATAAATTGTTGGTTTTAGAGGGGCAATAATCCAATTAAGCACTAAAAGTTGACCCAGTAAGATGAATGAATGTTTGATTGATTGCATTTGATGGGTCTAACTCATCAACGGGCAGTTCATAAGCGTACTGCTATTGGATTAAATTTCCTAACTTTAAAGTAATTACCTAGAACTAAAGTCAATATAATTCAAATTGTAAATCCTGAAATTTAAATATCCAATTTTATATTCCAGGATATAAAAATGATCATAAATCTTTTTAAATCAAAATATCAAAATATACCTAGCCAACCTTACATTTTAACAATCAATTTAGCCAGAAATGTTAAAGGAAGAGATAAAATATGCATTTACTGAACCTGCTTTAAGCTATCTTTGCTCTATTTATTTAGTTCCACTGTGAAATTTCATTAGAGATGTACACAGTTTAATCAGAGGGTTCAGTTTGTGTCGTTTGTAAGTAGACTGAGGAAATAATGTAATTGATGCAAATATGCACAGATGTACAGCTGTGTATGATCCTGTCTGAATGCAAATGAGGCTTGTTTAGTCCTTGATTTAATTAGTACTTGTCCTAGACATTACAGGTGTGCATGTGTGTATTGAAGTGGAAGTACACTTTGTCGGATTTAGTAATATTATTAAAATGTGTGAATTTTGTAATGCATAAACACTACAAATCAACCACTGTCCTTTTTTGTTTTTTTTAATATTAGAAATGATCCATACCTAGTTTTACTTAAGATGCAATAAATGGGTGCAGATTACAAATGGTTAGCCGTTTAAAGTGAAAACAACATCTATGACTCAGTAACTTCCAGCAGCTAACAGCATCAGATATTACAACACGAGTCCTAATGTGAGGCTTTATGATCTTTCCTGTGTTTTCATAAGCCTCTCTCAAATTCTCTACTGACATGTGAATTAAGCTCCCTGTGCACACATCCAAAAGGTCACCCTTCAGTGGCTTATTATTAAGTAATGAAGGCTGCACGGTTGGCCTCCACTCTGCTCATGTGTATTATATCACGCTTGTACCGACTCAATAAATCACTACCCTTATAGCTGCTCTGTAATGTTGTTAGACAAAGAGTAGCACAAGTGATGTTTAACATTTTAACATTTGTACCAGTTGTGTGCATACAAGAAAATTTAAAAAGAACATTTAGAATGATTTTGCCATTATCTCACAGTTATGGTTTGCACTAGATGTACATCTGGTATAAATACATTACCGACAAAATAAAGGTTTCCCAGCTGACTTTGTAATTTAGTCTGAAGGAGTGCTTAATTTGGTTTAAGCAAGTTTACTTGGAGTTAACTTCCTTAAAAAGAATACATTTGTGTTTTCATTGATTTGTCTGGGGATTATGCTCACTAAAAAAGGGAACTGCAAACAAAATAAACTGCTGGTGTTCCTGAAACAATAGACTTCATCATGATAGAGAGTGTAGGGGAATAATTACTTGGATAATGAAAACCAGAACATGCAAGCAATACTGGGACTAAATATATATATAATATTAGGAATATATATATATATATATATATATATATATATATATATGTGTATATATATATGTATATATATATATATATGTGTATATATATATGTATATATATATATATATGTATATATATATAAAAATAAAGTGCTCTGACTTTTGCACTGTTTGTCTGTCTGTAGGTATGAGAGAGAATGTAATACCAAAACAAAACTGAAGTGTGCACATGTGTATAGTAGGTGTATGCAACCTTTGAACACTGGAGCAATAGTGTTTATAAAAAAAAAAACAAAAAAAAGCAATACTTTAATATGAAAGGTGGCTTAGTCTTATACCTTATTTTTTTTTCTGCTGGTAACATTTTACTGCTGATAATTTTCCTATGCATACATTCTCTTTAAGTAGTAGGTGGTGATCATGAAGAGGACTCATTGATCTCAATGTTCTGCATACATGGTGGTCTTCAATCCGGTTTCTCTCTGCACTCTTTTAAAAAACAAAAAAAACCATCACACTTCAGACTTAGTCCTCTTAGAAGGTTTGAAAATCTCTGGCGTCCCATCATATTTTTGGTCTGACAGAACAAATCCATGTAGTGCATGCATGCTGCAGAGAATAAGTTAAAGATGTAGGAGAGACGTTAGGTTGGAAAAATGTTTATTTTGTAAGATTAGCCTTTGTCGCTTTAACCGGACCTTTGCTAATTGTTACGAGGAACAGTTCAGGCTCCAGAGTGCAACTGAACTTCCTCATCTTTAAGTGTGTGTGCGCATAAGGGGAAGGTGGGGGGAGTAAATTGCTCTACTTGAGGAAGGTGGAGATAGAGATAAGAGTGCTTTCGAGGGCACATCCGATTTACCAAACAGCCTCTTGAAGACCTGTTGACACAGTAAAGTGTGCTACCTCTGAAAGAAAAAAAAATTACAACACAAAAAAGCACATTTAAGGTTTGCAAACAAAATACAAACATTACTTTCTACTTTACTTTCTTTTAGTAGAGATATGAGGGCAATGCGGTTGTATGCAATTTTATATATACTTTTATGATAATTTAATAAAACAAGATTTTTTGGTTATGTTTGTTATATGTAATATGTTAAGCTATGAGTGGCCATGTGTCTGTGGGACCTCCATGTACCCCTTATTTATTGCCTTAATAATATGTAATACTAGACTAAATTTAATAATACTAATACTGAATTTATTGCCTTAATGGAGATGAGGAATAAATCTTTATAAACACTTTATGCTCAGGTGCTCATGTACCAATTGATTTACAAGTCCATGTGAAGAAAGAAAATGCTTTTGTTATATATTAATCCATTTTCCTCAAAAATAATTGTGTAAATACATCTCTATGAAGGCAATGCAGTAATGCACTGCCATTAGGGAACTTGGGTAACGGTCTCCAACACAGGGATGTGCTAGTCTCTTAAAAGACTAAGAGGAGTTAATTTGATCAGAGACTGCAGTAGTATGCCCAACCACAGCTGTGTACATGTATTCCTTCTAACCCTCCTTTTTACAATTGTGCTGCTCTTTACCAGGTTAGCACCTGCGGCCATGGCTTAGAAAATAACAAAATATATCTGCTGATGCTGAGAATTTGTGCCTTACTGTAGCCATATTGTAGTGTTAAAAAATAAAGTAGAGCTCCAAATCTCCTGTATTGTAATGATGCCTATAGTAAAAGGAAGAAGTCTGCTCTTAATGAATCAGAAACACAGATACTGTGACAAGGAAGCAGTTCAGGCCATACCTCAATGTACAGAGGTCAACATTAGGTGGACCAACTTCGTCTGAAATTTGTTTCAGTTGATTTAGTAAAATTAAATTAAAAAATAAATTAACCAATTTTTAACTTGCTTCAAATAGTTTATAAGCTAAGACGAATCACATAAGCAAGTCTTTTTGACATAAATCACTAATTTTGAGTAAGCAAGTGTGTGTCGATTTTAAACCATGATTGTTTGCATCAAACAGGGCCTGGCCGATATGTAGAACTACATGAAGTTGCATTGCAGTATTACTCTCACCTGTACTAAGCTCCTTTAACATTTGTGATGTTCCTTTTTTAAAAATAAAGTAGCAGGTTTAATTTTTGCTCCCTTTATTTCTGTATTTATTTATTTATATTTCTTTGCATGCAGCCTTTCATTTCAAACCCTTACCCTACATCACTTAACCACAGTGTAAGGCTACATTAACATGTGAACTCTATTCACATGATATTTGGGAAACAAAAAAAACACTGTTTAATAGTTGCATTTGCACCTAGTATTAAAATATGTGCCCACAGAGCTACTATTTTCCTGTGCATTATCCAGATAAGCAATTTAAAAGTCTCTTCATAACTGAGAGGCGAACTGGACTGCATTTGCACCCAGCTAATATTTAAACCTTTTCACCCCAAGATTACATCCAAAAGCTGTTACTGCGAATTGGGAATTACCAGCAAGAAAGAGTGTTTGCATTAGATCTCTGAAACTGGTGATTTGAAATGTAGAATAAAGTTGTATAGTCCTAATTTTTAGAAACAACAGCTTGTATGCATCTGAAGCAACATAAAACATCCTTTGAAACATGACTGCAACAGTCAAAGCAGTCTTTTCAGAACAATGGGTTAGCATAATGGAATGCTTCAATGTCTGTCGTTTTTACTGAGCTCCTTCGCAGTAAAGATTACGGCACTTTTACCTTCTTTAAATTGAGTGCAAATAACCTTGGGTTATATTAATGCAGGTGATAATCGACGTGTTGGTGAAAACGCTAATGCACACCATTTTGTGAGGGAAAGTAATGATGGTCTCTGAAGTGCTCCTGAGTTAAATCAAGATGATATGTAGGCACTTAAAATTACAAATATAAATATGAAGGCATATAAGGCAACTTCATTGACACACACAAATATATACAAACACAATGAAGTTGCCATGTTATAAATTTTCCAAGCTTATGGTAAAGCTAATGACTCTGTGTCTTCACTTCAAAATGTTGACTAAATTAAATATTTTAACATTCTTGCATCATGCTATTTTCAATATTAAATGTGGGGCATAATTAATTCAGCCACACAACTTTGTAATTTTTGCTAAAGTTTCTTGAAAATTAGTGCCATTCAGTGCCATGAAAATTAGAACTTCGAAAGTGTGAGAAACATCTTTGCAGATTTTCTGAAAAATCTTTAAAGCAAGTCTCAAAAAAACAATAAAGCTGTATTAAAGGCAGTGTTATGTCTGAGATGATATTTAACTGTTGAGACATTTGCATGTACATGCATCACACGCATACAGGACGTGGGCATAATACCATAGCATGTTGTTGGGGGCAGTGGATGGATGAAAGCAGTCACCAGCACCATTAGGGATCTCAAACAGTGACCCAACAGCCACGGGTGCAGACATTCGGCAAGCATATATACCTTCCATGAGTGATCCTATTAATGATAACTCTCCATGTCAGACGGCTGCTTGATGCAGGACTACATGCATGCAGACATTGCCAAAGACTGCAATGGTGCCAGACTGTCATGGAACAACTCAAAATAGCAGGGGTCATTCAAGTCCTGCTTTTGTCTTGGGGGAGAAACCAATGAATCCATGTGTGGAGGCACAGCGGTCAGCACTAAGTTGAATGGGTTGTTGTTCAGTTAGGGTCACACAAAAGCTCGATAATTATAGTTCTGTATGAGACGTGAGATTCAACCTGCTCATTTAGCCATGTCCACACAGAAGTCATGTATAATTTGTCTACTGTCACTTTTTTTTAATTTAAACTTTGCTGGATGTTTAATACAACACTCAAGTTTAGTGACATGCAAACATTTTTTATTTTGCTGTGTTCCCTGGGGTTTTATGACCAACTAGCCTGGAAAAGACATGCACGAAAAAGTGGTCTCTGATTTTCATACAGACCTGTAGGTTCTTTTTCAAAACAGAATGCTTTAACAAGCAGGTTAGTTTATTACATTAAACACAAAGCTGCTTATTATGCCTGATCTGGTGGGTAGATCAAAATGTTCCCCTCATGGATGTTGAGAAAAAACGTTTTTGTTCCTTCTCCTGCTGTTGTGAAAATTTTTACTAAAGCCCATTATCTGCTGGTCACAGCCTGAGCATCTGTGTCTCTGATCAAAAAGCATCTTAACCATTAGCTGACATGCACAGCCGCATTTCCAACGTCAGTAAAAGAGTATGGACAGAATGCAGTGCACTCCGTGGCCTTGATGTGTCAGCTTACATTTTGAGACTGGTTATTGGAAAAATTTTATAATAATTAAATTTGAATTATATAACTTGCATGTTTTAGTATCTTCAATGTCAACTGAAATCATGACTATGCTGTGTGCACTGTTAAACACACACTGGACACTGTAAATATAAGTGGTTTCAAATATCTGTAGAAAGTATCTTCAAAAAAAATTGTTCAGCAGATGTGTATGTGAGACAGTACAGTCTTCGTTTTATGTTGAAAAATGCCCAGATGTGACTTTACACACTCATTTACACCTTATGATCTTGTCCTAGAATGAAACAAGCTGTTTATCCTTTTTTGATTAGCTCATAATTAATTTGAGAAGCTCTGCTCTAAATAAAATAAGTCTATACTTACTATGAAGCCTTTAGTTTAAGATGAGCTGCTTCAGTTCAATTCTATTCAACTTTATTGTCATTATACAAACACAGGGTTGTACAATATAACAGTCAGGCTTCAGTGCAGTTATAAGAATATATGTGTGTATATATAAGTAGTGTAGTGCAAAGACAACTGGACAATAACAATGCGCATAAACAGTAGAGTAGGACATGTGCAAAGTCAACCGTGCTTCAAAAAGTGGATAGTCACACAGCATGGCTGTTAAAGCTTAATGTTTGGGTGTACTATGCTAATAAAGGTAGAAGTGCATGTTTCTTTAGTGTCAAATGCTGAGCGAAGCCTGCTTGATATTGTCTTAGGTTTGAGTAACTGTCCAGAGTGAAATGTGCAGAGCAAGCTCTGAAGCACTGGCAGCACATTTTGCTCCACCTTAAGACATGTATAAGCTGTTGCATTTAAGGTGGAATGGAACATTGGCAATTAGGAAGCAGGTTTCAGCCTTATTTAAAGATCAACATCTACCCATGTCAGTTTTGGTTCTTTGGGAAGGGTGTGAAAAATTTTGACATCGCCTTCACTTCTTGGGAAATAGAATTTCTCCAGATAGTCTGCAGTGTTTAATGCTGTTAATGTGTTCATGTTTACATTTTGGGGGGAGTGAATATTAAAGAGTTAAAACTGTTGCATAACAGTGTAAGAGCAACAGTGTTGTACTAAAAGTGGTAAACTTTTATTCTATTGTAGTGGTAAAAACTCGATTCTGCTTTTTAAGTTGCCACACGTACAAGGACACATGTATGGCTGGTAACTTACTGAACAGGCCGAACAGGTACACAGACTAGTAACAAATATTAACTAAGAAAAATAAAATTATATATAATAAATTGAATAAAGTGTAAGGATAAGAAAATTAAAGAGCTCAAAGAGATGTATGAACAGGTGTGCATATGTCAGTTATATGTACTGATCTGTCCTTATTCAGCAATGTCAATGTAAATGCAGTTTTCCATTCTGTGGCAATCCATGGCTTCTGTAACCCTTTAGATTTTTCACTATAATAAAACTGGCAGATGGGGTTTAGCTTTACAGTGAATACACACTGTTCCAAGGGAGCATTTTTGCTGAACTGAACTGGAAAATATGAATAGGATAAAAGTGAATATTCACTTATCCACAGTTGACAATTGTTCAAGACCTCAAATGTGTATAAATGCTATTAGGAGTATCTTCAGTATGAAGTGTTTTACATAAGATTTAACTGCTACATGTTTCCAGCCTACTTTCAGTTGTATAGATGACCCCAAAAAGTCTGCTTTGAATTCCTTTCTTTGTGTTATCTTTGTTGAGCCACAGAGGAAATCTTGTTGGTGGCTTTTTTTTCACTCTTAAATGCTAATGTTTTGTCAGTTATATCTAATGTATTTCTTCTTCTTTGAAGCAACAGGTTATCTGCACAGCAGTATCTGTCAGGATGAAAACAGTTGTGAGATGAAGGGAGTGACCTTTTCTTTTGAAAAGAAGGGGAAAAAAAACAAACACCAATCTTATGCACTCTCTTTTCAGTGTTTGATATATTCTGGGGCAATTGTTAGACCGTTGGGACCTGGGTGGCCGCTTTTTAAGAGATGACATGAGTTTCTATTCCAGACCAAAAAAAAAAAAAAAAAAAAAAAAAAAAAAATATATATATATATATATATATATATATATATATATATATATATATATATATATATATATATATATATATATATATATATATATATATATATTTTTGTGTCTGTAACTGTACAGGTAGGTAAGTCTTTTTGGAGGCTATTAACAAGATGCACCTGTTGCTCATGAAAGTACTTAAAAGTACCCTGAACACTTGAGCAGTACAAGATATTTTTTTATAAGCACAGTTAATCACAAAAACTCTTTGCCTTCCAGTTATCAAACCCCTTCCATTCTCCTCACTACTAAGCAGTGTGAATGTGTTGTTCTGTTCTAGCTTCTAGTGCCAATAAGAAACTTGTAGTGCAGCAGTAATAGCTTGGTGATCATCTTCGCATACATCAACATAGGTTTGCCCTCTCAAATTTGAGCCGTGAAACTTCATTGCGCTGGAATCAAATCAAACTGTGCTGTAAAGCTATTATGTTAGCTTGATAAGCTCACGCTGCCTGCTACATGCTGCTACGACTCTTTGACTCCACACACCATACTTGATGATAATTTAGTAGAACATGGGGAAACAGAAATTTGATAGCATGGTATAAACTAGCAGTGTTAGTTCTTTGTAGCTTCAAATGTGCCATAATATTGGACTGTAATGGTATTTGGTTTAACTGTGGTTTACCAAAAGATAACTGTTTTAATGTTTTCTGTGGACAAATGTAAACTTTTTACTATTGAAACACGTTTAAAACAAAGTTATGTAGGCAGGAGGAGAGGGTTTTTGAGCATAGGCCATCTTGGGTGACAAGACCTTGTACCTTTTCATGGTTAATAACCTATTCCTCTGTGCTGTAGCAAAAGGCTGAATGTAAAACTGTGAAATATTCAAATCACAAAACCATTAAAGGTAGTTACATAGTGTGACATGTTTAATTTTTCTGCCAAATTGACATTTATGCATATATAAATACCTGTTCCATGAAGTTAGTGGATCATCAGAATTCTAAAACTTTATGATAAACTTTAATTTCACAAACATTATATAAAATGAAAGTTAATGAGGCGTAAAAATAGAACAGCCTTATCAGAATGAGCTCCTAGACTGTTTACAGTCTGTAGTAGATGAACCACAATGAGTAGCATTTGAAGAAAAGGTTCTGTTAACACAAATGAAACTTTGCCCTTGACTATTAATGACAGGTAACACGTCATGTCGGAATCAACAGAGCTGATCTGGATCATTGATTAGACAGAACAAAAACCAGTTAAAAAAAAAAAAAAGTCTTGACAAAATAACACTGTGAATGACTCTACCTGGCTATGTGGACTACAATTGCTCATTTGCTAAATGTTGAGTTATTTCAAGATTCACAAATGTTAGCCCCACTGTTTAAAGGTCAAGGACTGGCATTTCATTCAGTTAGACTGCTATCGTTAAAATGGAGGTGAAGATATAAACCGCTTTAATTGGCTTTTCCTGGCATTTAAACTATTGTCAGATTATACAGAACTGTGTCCATAATGATGAACATTAGGGTCACTTACAGTGACACCAGTCTAAATAAGAGTCAGTTTTCATATTCGCTTTCTGTCTGAGTAATAACTTTTACAGAAATCATGCACATACTGCTGTAACCCTGATGGAAAAAATATGGTCTTGGGATATTCTCTCTGCCCAATTTAATTATGTGTTTGGAATAACAGCTGGCTTCAGTTTCTCTGAAACTGCTGCCAATCATCCTGATCCATCAGAACGGTTTCAGTGTTTGAATATTTCATGGTGTGAGGCTGTAGTCTGATATTGTGTAAAAATGTAAAACAAACAATGACTGTCAAGTGATGATACGAGATGATGTGTTTCTCATTTCAAGTGGCACCTATTCAGTGATTTAAAATGGACGTGGTGATAGATTTATTTAGCTTTGACTCCCTTTCAAGTGCTTTTTGACTGAATATGAAATTCATGCCCTGGGATGAAATTCAGTATTCTTATTAATATTTGCGGGTTATTGTGAATGCTCCATCTGCTCAACTGAATGTGATAAAATAAGCTTTCAGAGGGACAGATGTTTTTCAGATTGGTTATTATATTGATTTGTTCTCCAATAAGAACATTTAAGATCTGCCAGAAAACTCCCTGTGCTGAGTATCTTAGACAGGCTGTGCATTAGATGTTGACGGAGACAGTTTCATCCATAATGACAGTGCAAAGCGGATAACACATACTATAGGGCTTCTTTAGTAACAGATGCATTCTTTTAGATTCATTGTCTACTCTAGCACTGTGAAGGGTTAATATTTCTTACATGCTTTTTCATTTTTTTCATTTTCATAGGGGCTATTACTAATAATAGGCAGTGCCATTGACCAGGGGGTCTCAATTCTTGTCTTGTCCATGCTCTGCACATTTGTGTTTTCTCTATTCTAAATATTATATATCATGATGTTGCCAGTACTGGGAACTTTTGCCATAGACCTGTCTTAGCATGTCTCATTTACAGTAGGTGTAACTAGGCATCACATAAAGACCAAAGGCACCTTTCCATGGAGCCCTAAAATGTTCTTAACTGGGTAGGAAATGAATGCAGGTGTCCCACTGAGAGATACACAGCGTTTACTTAGAGGCTAAGACTTCTTGTGAAATTTGCTTCACGTGAACACCTGTTTCTCATATACTTGGAACAACCAGATAGGTCATTCTTGCTTAATATGTCCTCCTTCCCTGAGGGTTGTTTGGAAAGATTTTGTTAAAAGCTTCTTTTTCTTTTTTCCAGTCAGGGTCAGCACAATCATTTTCATATATAAACAAATGTGTTCAAATGCACTGAACTGACTTTACAGACAATATTTTTGCCATCAGTTTGGACAGTCAGGGCCTGATTTATTTAAGGTTTGCGTGTGTAAAAACACATGCGAACTTGGGAACCTGAAAAAACAAATTCCAAGCTGCTTACAGGGTCAGTAGAATTTTGTCTTGCAGTTGAGCAAACGGCACATGGTCTGTTTTGCGGGTTTGCCTCAATGAATATGCAGTTTGGGGTGTTTCTTCCTAGGACTGCAAAATTACAGAGCAGTGTCGATGCAAGTTAAATATCATCTACTGTGAGACTGTGTTTGTTTTAAATTGCAAATTTGGGGAAATTTATATATTTATTTTTAAAGACATTCCCATACAATGCAAAACCATCTTGACATTGCCCTTGTTAAATAAGGAGGGTACAGTACATAAACTGTAAATTAAGGTTCACAGTTTAATAGTTCTGACAGTTCCAAAATCATAAACAGTTATCATTAATACTTACACCTCCAAACCAGCTCACATTCTTGTCCAGCAGGGAATAATAAAGTAATGTTAAGGTGGATGTTCATCTTTACATTAGGATGAGCTTGATTTTCTATTTGCCAGCTTCTTAATTAGATTAGTAATGTGTAAATGAATACCTGAAGGACAGGTACTAATTTAATGACTTTTTTAAGGGGTGTTTAAAATAGTACATAATAGTACATATTGCCAAACTGTACACAACCTTATGATGCGTTTAAGATGTATTGTAGACTTTTAACAATAACAAGCCTGTAATTGCATTTTGTTGGATAGGGCTATAATAAAACTAGCTAGGCTGTACTAAAACTAATGTTAGAGTAATCAAAAACTTCTTATCTCGCCCCCGCCCCTAAATTTTCCAGATTAAAAGATTTCATATACTCATGTTACTATTAAACATGATTTTATTTTTCCGCTCCTCAACCTATGCTTTTTGTTACCAACACTGTTGAGGCTTTTTAGCTCTTTAATTATGAAATAAAATGCTATTACTTCAATCAAAAATATTTGTCTTATAAATACAATTTGTCTTATAAAACACAATACAGCTAGCACTAAAATGCTTAAACTGCTGCCTGCTGACATCAAATAGACAAATAGAATAAGAGAGAAAATATATACAATAAATAAAGATAAGGAAAGTGTTAATCATTAAATAAAATAAACATGTAGGAATTAAATGTAATTACAATATAAAAATTTAAATTTACAGTAGTGTGCAGTGGGGGCACTGACAGCGCGACGTGCAAAATGTATAAAATTGAGGGTGCAACATATCTAAAGCTTTAGACTCAAAAAAGCCATATTTGTGTATTGCTCTTTGCACCTATTTGAACATGTCCACCTCTACACAATTACACTGTGTAGACCACCCATAAAATACTCACTAATGATTCAGTTTGTAGAGGTAAAATGAAAATAGTTAATCTGTTGCTGCATAGTTTGTGTTTATAATCTTCCAGTCTAGTGGTTGGTACCTGTCCATATAATGGTGTTGGCTGGATTTTTGGTTGATGGACTATTCTATGGTTATCCATGACATTAAGCTCAGTGCTGTACTTCGCCATTGGACATTGATGATTGGCACAAAGATGGTTAAAAAAAAAAAAAAAGCATTATCCAAAGAATCAAAGGAATTACAACCTATAATTATTAAACTACAGAATGCACCTATATAATAGGTTAACCTGAAAACCTGGATGTGTAGATTCAGAAATGGGTATGCATTCACCTATAAACATGACAGTAAATTGTATTGGTTTTGCAAGGCATAATTTTAAATGTTTCAAAAGTTCCTTCACTGCCAACCAGTGTAGTTTATCTTACTCATCAAGTATAAGCCTTGGCTTGTTGAGTATACTTTAATAGCTTATGCAACACATTTATCCTAATTATTTTGTTTCATGTTCATTTAATTTAGTTACCTTAATGAATTTCTCCAAGCAATTTCCTTGGAGCCTTGTTCTTTCCTTTCCGTGATCATGATATGTTCATACCAGCCAGAATAGGATTTTGATGTTTTTGGCTTGTGATGCTGTCTTTGGCATCTGATACAGAACACAGATTCAGTGTAAGTGTTTCCTCACGGTTGTGGGATGCTGCAGTATTTTCAGATTCAATTGCAAAAAAGCTGCAGATGCCATTGTGGTCTGCACGCTATTGAAGAATCAGTCAAAGACTATGGAAACCACAGTTAAATTTCATTCCTGGAAAGAAAATTTTCTAAATGGTGTGAGCAGAAACAGAGATGGAACTATCTGCTAGCAATATTCAAATGGCTATGAGTCACTGTCCTTCTAAATCCAAAGTGGCCTGTTTCTAATCCTCTTTATAGGTGCCATATATTCACTCTCTTTGTAACTGTATTGAACACCAGAAACTCTTTGATAGAAAACATGGATTTTAGTCACTAGGTTTGTTGTAAAGTCAGTGCTGTTGTACTTCTCAACATTACTGTTAGTTTCCGAATGACAGTCCTTGGCTGACTGTTTGCATAGCCAGAAACCCATGTGGTGCTTTTGTAAAATAATCTTGCTTTAATAATGTTTCTATGGTTAACCTGCCCAGCCACACGTTACAACAACTATCTTTTCAAACACAGCTCAACTGTTTTAAGATGCCCAGGAAACAATCCTAATGCTGACCCCTGCTACCTTAGCATTTCTTTAATATTCTTGCCAGTTTCAAGTCTTTGTGAGAGATTGATTAAAGGTAAGTTTGTCTGGTCATCTGCTGTTCTGCCCAAGGCAAATGAATTATTACTGGCAAATCTGTGGTTGTGAAGACCACATAGACTGACAACTATGACACAACCACTGCCTGCCCAAAAACATGGCTTTGTTTGCTTTGAAAAGAAACATGCATACTTGAGGTCAGCGAAGGAAGCCATGTGTAACGAAGAACTGTCATGCATCCTTTCCAATTAGGACTTTAAAGTAGGGTTTGAATATACTCCTAAAGTAAGATTATGATTATTACTTGGTGCAATGCCATAGAAAAAGCACTTTTGATTTCATTTTAGTTAATTAGACGTGTAAATGTGAAGACCCTTTAAAAGTTTAGAAGATCGGAACATGATATTAAGGTTCTGTGCCAATTAAAAGTTTAAGAACTGCATGTTAAAGTTCAAAAAGAATTTAAGAACCTTTGAATTTAGACTGTTGTTACAACCTTGTAATAATTTTGCCACAATGTAATTACTTAATTTGTGAAGCTATATAGCCTGGAATAATGGTAAAGCTGCATAGTTTAAAGCTAATAGATGGCAAACAGAAAAGCTGTTTAACCACAGGGAAAGACATTTGCAAAAAGGGGGTAAAGTCTTTTGATTTTGGCCAAAACTGGCCAAAGGGCTAGAAATCTCTATTTTCACGTTGGATGTGTAACAGAGGTTGCTACTTTAAAGGCAATTAATGAGGACTTATTGTCTTCAACAGAAGGTATTGTCTCCTCAGTGGATGAGGTGCCAACTGGTAAAAAGACTTTCTTTTTCAGATACACAATTTTACTTTGGACCTACTTAACCACCTGGAGTAGTTCACGAAAAAACCATAAGAGCGCAAAACAGTATTTTTGCCTTCTTGAACACACCCTCTACAGTGTGACAAAAACATGTCACGTTTTACAGTATTGTAAGAACAATCTCAGCTTTTCCTTAAATTATTGCTCTGTGTAATTTCTTTTTGCGATGAAACGTAATGAATATCTAAGTAGTGATTTCAGTATTCTGTACTACCTCCAGTAATTTCCGTCACCACTACCAAAAGTTCTCCTTTACTCCATTGCATGACAGCTGCCAAACTAGAAGGCTGAGGACTAAATAGTGCTTCTTTTATTTATGGAAGTGCACTAAGCAATTCTGTATATCTGTATTTTTGGCTTGTTTCATTATAAACCATCAGGAGAGAAACTAGTGCTGCAATTGTATGTTAAAGCAGACTGAAGACTGCATATCGAATTGCTGTATGACTTTACCTTTTTCAGATACTTTCTTACTAACTACTTCTGCTAGGGATTTTGGAAGAGAAGAACAGCATCTGACACTGACCCATAGAGGCACTGAGGGGATAGGAAATAAAGATATTTTAAATGCTTTATTTTTATTATTTTTTTTTATAACGAACTCCGGCCTCTCTGTGTTCCAAAAGTTGCATGAAAGAAATGGAGCTTTTAATTGTACTCCATTGAGATTTAACTGAGATTAAATACCAAGGACAGTTATTTTAATAGATAATACATAGTTAATAAAAACTTTTAACCTGAAGTTAAGGCACATTTGAAACCAAGTGAGGCTGTTCAGTAGCTCTGAGAGATTTAGATTTGCCTTTCAGTGCTTGTTTGTCATGGCTCCTTACTACTTGTAATGTTGTTGGTGGAAGTTTCTCATGTGTACAGGGTCTGAGCAGATGGCCTTGTGTTTGTCATTGAGACTGCTGGCTCTTCTCCCACTTTGGCATTTTTCCAGATATTGAAGCCTTCTCCAGCCCATGACCACCATCTCTAATGGGTTCACCAGAAGTGCAGTGGAAATGCCAGTCTTCTCACTCAAAGAGTACTGCCTTGTGAAGCATCCTGAAAGGCTTCTCTTATATCTCCAAGCTTTTAGGGTTGGACTTCCACGTCTTTAATGGTTTTGCCAGCCAGAGTGATGTAATTAAGGGGACAAGGAAATGAGGTGGAAGAACGTGGCTGAGTAATGAAGGGCAAACACCAAGAAGTGCTGTCATGCTGGATAGAATGTTAAAAGCCCATGGGCCAGGCATTTAACCGGCATGCTGTTACCTTGTTCTTAGTACTTCTAAATTTCAGGAAGTTTGTAAGTAAATCTACCTACTTTTATCGGATGATAAACAATCCAATAATATATAACCTACGTAAATAAATTGGTGGCTAGGCCACTTTCCTCCTTTTGTGCAAAGATTATCTTCTTCTGGGTCTTGTATTGCCTAAATAAAATTACAAAATGAAATTATCTTGATTCAATATCTTAATGGGACATTGTAATGTACGTTAACGTGTGGAAAAATGTACAGATCTTGGCCCCTGACATCTGGATAAATAAGACAGCCCCATACTACACGATTCTATTTAGGTTTTTCCCTTGTGTTCTGTATGTTTGACTTTACCTTTTGTATATACAAAGGAAAACGTAACTGAGCTCATGCTTACTTCAGCCTCACTATGGAATAGGCTCTTTCGGCTCAGATGCCAATTGCTCATAAGTTCACTTATTGCTGCCAACGTTCAGTTTAGGATGGATGATATATAAAACTGAACCCTGATAAATTGTCCCAGAGCCCACCTTTTTTTTCATCATTTCTAATGAGTGAATGAGACAGCTTTGGAGAAGTAATCACACTCTTATTCTTATTCAGGGAGCAGAAACACTAGGCACGATACGTGGTAGTGTTATACGTTGGCAGGCTATTCATTCCCCGCCATGCTGATGCCTCTGTGGGATGCCCGCTTCCATCCTCTCCTCCTGACATTTTGAGATTAATGCAATCATTAGCTCAAATCGCAGACATTTAGGGAATTGTTCCTGTTGTGTCTTTTATTTGTACCTAACATTATTCTGTACTTGAAACTGAGTGGGAAATTTAATTGTATGCTGTAATGTATACTGTTACGTAGGTCAAATGGCAGTGAAGAGCATTACTTAATTGCTGAGTCATACAGACTTACAAATTGACCATTTTTGCAGAGGTGGATTCATATGAATAATGGACTGACAGTTAACCAAGCTTGTCATAGACAATATGTTCATGACTAATTTTCTGGTTGTTTAAAAAAAACTGAATTTAATTTCTGTGAAAACAGAAATAATGTTCACGAAAACAGAAAACAGAAATGTTCACAGCAGTGATTATAGGAATGTATTTAGTGCATCTGAAGGCTTCCTCACAGTAAGTTATTATTTTAAGTGGTGGTGATTACTGCCTGATGCCTGATCGTACATGTCCTCTGCAGGTGACAAAGAATTCTCACTCCACTTCCTTGAGCACTTAAGTAGCATGTCGATCTACAATGCAGGATGTGAATGAACTGTCAGCCAATTTGGACGTTCACACACTGGTGAAAGTCAAGGGACTTTTTTTTATTTTTTCCCCATCCTTTAAGATCACAGTGCAGTGGTGGTCTTTTTGGTAAATGTAAGTATCTTCTTGTATACCTCCACCTTCTCTAAAGCAGAGGAGAGTCAAACTGCCATGAGGCTCCTCTGCAACTTGTATAGCTCCTCCTTGGAGAGCATCCTGCCAAGCTTCATCACTGTCTGGTATGGCAGGGCCACTGCTGCTGAGCGCAAGGCCCTGCGGAGGGTGGTAAAAAATGCACAGGACGTCACTGCAGCTGGCCTCAAACCCCATACAAGGATGTACACAACAGGAGATGTCTGAGGAAATATATCAACATATCAACATATCCTCTGACCCCACACACCCCAGCAATCCCCTGTTCTAACCTCTGCCATCTGGTAAGAGGTACCGGAACATCCAGAACCACCAGGTTCAAGAACAGTTCAAAAGCTGTCAAACTTGTCCCTCTGGCAGCACCTACCAGAACATGACCACAACACTGTACACTGTTGCTGATCCAGCCCTGATCAGCAGCTACCCACGGAGTCTTCACTCGACCCACAGGACTGTGTGCATTTGCACTTTCCCTTTAACTACACCTCTTAAACATGTATGCAAACATGTGAGCTGTGTATATTACTATATACTGAACATCTCTACTGTAAGGTTCTTGGCTGTTTTAACTGTTTACCTGAACATTGAGTTATTCTTACTGCCATGTATGTATGTATGTATGTATGTATGTATGTATGTATGTATGTATGTAATTACCTGTTCACACTGCAGTTCTAGTATTCATAGTTACTGCTCTTGTATGTTTTGCACATTTTACTATTTATGCACATAGTATTGTCTTTTGTGTTTGTACTATTACATTATTTATCTTTTTGTTATTATTTATTTATTTTTATTACTGCATTAGGGAAGTAGACCAATAGTGGTTTGTTATACTGCACAACCCTGTGTTGGTATAATTACAAAGTTGAATTTAATTGAATTCAAATCCTAAACAGACACATTTTTGCAGTAAGCTGATTTTAAGAAACAGCTTTGTTTAGGGTCTTTTAGCACAGGCTGCTGCAGTGGCCTCAGGAGAATGGTGGGGGAGGACGTACCAGTTGACCAGACCTGAGCCTCCATTCACTTGAACATGTTGATTTATCGTATATATCTATAACTTTGACTCAGCTTTTCTCGTCTTATTGTGAATCATGGTTAAATTGGGAGCAGAATTGCAGAGATGGGGAATTTGTGTGCTGGGGGACATAAACCATTTGAAAATGAATGAGGTACATGCTGGGCCTGGTGAGACAAAATAGTCCCCACAGATTTTCTCCAAAGTTACTTATTATATTACCTTCATCACTGTGTATATACATGTAAGACATATAAGTATTTTAGTCATTTTGGATAGTAAACAACATTACTATTTGTGCTGTTGCATTATGACTCCTGATTATGATCACTGTCATTGCAGAGACACTTTTGGTCAATTTCTCTACAGTGAAAAATTCCCCTCTAAATGGACATTTTCATCCTTTCTTATATAATGGACTAACATTTGTTTTCTACATGTCTAAAACAGACATGAAGAAACTCCAGCATAAATCTGATGAATGTCCATCGGTATGGTTGAAAAGAGCACCGCTTTGATGAATAATTAAACAATCAAGAGTTGCTTCAAACTCTCAACATTTCAGCACAAATCATCTGGACTTTAAAAGGCAGGCGCAAAACATCTGTCCCTGCTATGACAATGTGCCCTCATGAATTAAACATCATTTTCTATCTTATCTACTTTCACCTTCCACCCCAGCATGCCAATCAAGATTTTCTATCTGACAGAATGATTGACTTGCATCAGCATCTCTAATGACAAGACTTCAAGCCTCACCTACATAAACTGAAATTAGGCAAAGAGTCTAAATGAGGTACACATTTGGCATATGGGTCCCGAAATGACTGCAACCACCCAAAAGTGGCTTCTGCCCTTTCTGCTGAGGCTCATTGAAGCGGACAGTATGCCACTAGATGTCTGCTTGTTTCACAGTCAATTTTGTCAATGCAACTTGGCATGTATGAATCTGATACCGTAGCCATTAGGCCACGTGTTTTGTTTAATAAAATAAGCCCAGTCGCATCTGTTTTGCGCCTGTCTGGCCAACATCAGAAGATTTTTAGGCATGTTTCTTATTATCTTAATGCAGTGTGAAATCTCTTTCTTTCCTCTCCAAAGTCCTCTTCAAACATTCAAAGCCAAGCCATGCACGTTACACCTTTCACAACATCGTGTAAAGAAAGACAGATGTTTTCATGAGGTAAGGATGTTTTCATGAGGGTTTTTTTTCCTTGTCAAGCAACGTAGTTGCTGATAATATTGCATTTTAATTTCATTGTTTGTATCCTTAGAAATGTCCCTCTCAACAAGAGAGTCAAGACATGTGACAGCCTGGGGTTATTACAGCACAGTGCGTACAATTCAGAGGTATTTTCAGCTGGACCAGCAGAGAAAATACTAAATCCTAAAGTGCAGCTGCCAGGATTCCACCACTGTTGAACATTCCAGTATTACACATGTGACGGTAAAGACCCAAAGGCAGAATTTAAGCTATTTGGAAGAGGTGTTGTGGATGCTGTGAATGGGTGGACTCAGATTCCACAAGAGGAAGCATGGTATTGAACCACAATCATTGGAAAATTGCACATGGTGGACTTAAAGGAGCAGTGTTTTACCTCTAGTTGTGAGGCTGTGTATTGCAAGCTATGTTGCGAACTCCACTACCCATTACAGGTGGGGGAAGAAATCAATTCATAGGAGCATGTGGAAGCGATGTGGAGGTGAGTGATTCTGAGTTAATTCACAAAAGTCGATTTTAAGTGAAGTCAATGTTATTTGATAATGTGATGTAACTCAGAAGTGCAGAAGTGTAGCACCCGGATGGTGTACATAACAGAAATACAAGATGGATAAGCAAAAAACCTGACTGACATCCTCTGCATTAATAGGTAGCACG
Source organism: Prochilodus magdalenae (assembly GCA_024036415.1). Lineage (NCBI taxonomy): Eukaryota > Metazoa > Chordata > Actinopteri > Characiformes > Prochilodontidae > Prochilodus > Prochilodus magdalenae. The sequence goes on along the minus strand of JAMWET010006960.1, from coordinate 116,481 downwards.
TGGAAGCCCTTTGGCTTCTGTAAAGTTAAATGGACAAAGAACCTAGACACCATATCAAAGTTGGGCCAAACTGCAATATTTTGTAAACACAACAATCATGAGAAAGTATTACATGTTAAAACCACCATACTGTGGTTTTAAGCGATAGGAGGTTTTCAGCATATGTGTATCATCTTAAGTTTTGTTGAAAATCCCTCCCTGGTGGCAGCTCATGAAAATGCAGAGAGAATGCCAAGGGTTTTGATGCCTTCACTGTTGTTCTGAAACATGGCTTACTTAGGGTCATATATTACACTGAATTTTTTATTTATTTTTTTTAACCAAAGATTTTTTGTGTATGTGAGAAGGATGTATGTGAGTTTCTTTGTCTACAAGCTCAAAGAATTAATCAGTTCTTGAAGCCTTTAGACTTATTACATGGTGTGGGCAGCATGATACCTTGATAGGTGAATGAAACTTTATATACACAGTCATATGTAGCTCACTGTGGTTCTTGTCTCCAGTCTGTGAAGGTAAATGAATACAGACATGTCTGTTATTCTTGGCTTGCTGTGTAGCACTGTTTCCCATCAGGGATGCCTTACATTTTGGAATAACTGCTAAAAAACAGCAGGCAGTTAACTTGTTGTAGGATAGTCGCATGTCAAAAAGTCTAGTTTTATCAGCTGTTCCTAAACTGTGTTGTTTGCAACCTCCGTGTGCCGTTTTCTGTGTTTTGTTTATCTCTTTTCATGTCCTCATATATTATGCTACATTTTCTGTGCCCTGAATGCTTTCAGTACAGTCATCGTAATTTGCAGGGTCGTTAATGGCTCATGTATATGAGGGTGGGTTTTGTGTGTTGGCGTTATTGAGTAGTGCACAATTTTAGCAAGCGCTTATGTTTTCAAGTGCCTCAGAAAGTTGTTTCGTTGGTGGGAAAACTTCTTCAAACAAATTCAGCATTATGTATTATAATGGTATTTCTAGTTGGATTTCAAAAGTGTTAATCATTAAAAATGACTATTTTGTACTGCACCTGTCCCTTATTGTTTCCATTTAAATGACATCAAATAACATAATTAAATGATGCATATGAGTGGTGGGCGAAGTACACAAACCATGTAGTTGAGTTAAACTAGAGATATCCTAGGAAAAAAATCCCTTTGATAGAAGTTCCTCCCTTTGAATCTCCACTTGAGTAAAAGTACTAAAGTATTTACTTTCAAATTTACTTAAATATGGAGAGTATAAGCGGCATGATTTTATGTCTCTGATGTCCTATTATCATTTCAGGAACAGGACTCTTAATCAGCATTTTTAGATGAAAAGACTCTAGTGTGTCTCTCTCAGTCCACCAAGCTTTTAATAGAAGGTTATTAATTAGTCTGACATTTTAAGTGTGTTAAAATGATCATAAGCACAAAACACTGAAGGAGAACAGTTTTTATTATCTAGAACCAAGCTCTGCCCAACATCTTAAAACGAGCTCATTGATTGGTGGGCTCGCTTTACGCTTCTGTTGTTTTGACAGTTTAATTTCTGTACATAGTTTAAGATTTGTACATAATGTAGAGGGGTATTAAGATAATTGAGTTTGAAATGTAGTGGAGTTAAAGTTTAAAAAAAAAAAAAAAAAGTCATGCAAAATGGAAATACTTAATGCACAGAAAAAATACCTAGGTACAGTAACAAGTTTATGCATATGCTGAGAGCTTTTCGGATACTGAAAGTTGTTGGGGAATTATAAATAAGTGGTAAAAGGGGGGTGTAAGTGGTAAGGAATGCTTTATAAGAGTCGGTTACTAAGCTAGGAAAATCTGCCAAAAGAAAGCTCTTAGTATGTCAACACAATCGATTACAGCAGTTTAATCTAACGGGTAGCATGTCCTCCTGTAGCACGATGTGAATGAGTGGGTTCTTGCTCTGATAAGAGAAGCCTTTTGGGCAGGACCTGAACTGTTGCACTTAGTCTTATCAGCACCTTGTTCTGAGTGGCGCCAGATGAGACTGATCCTTTTCCTCTCAAGTGCTGTTGAGATATGATGCTAAAGGGTGTTCTTTCTCAAGGATGGAAGGAGAGCTTTTACACAGTATAATGGAAACTGAAAGTTTTGCATAGTCCTGACTATGGAATGTTACATTTTGCTAGCTTCAAGTACACTGAATGTGGAATTCTCTCTTTTTATTGGCAAACAAACATGCATGCATATGTAGACTTGCACTCATTGTGCAATGTGTGCGATGGATTGCATGAATGTATTTATGCACATGCATATGCCCAGTCACACACATGTACAAACGTGTTTCAGATGCTTGGCCTTATTATATTATATTATATTATATTTTATTATATTATAACCATAAGTTTATAATTTTTGGTACTTGCTTTGTTTCTTTAGCGACTTCTAATTTAGTGGGTGATTGATATGTAACCTTTTGCCTTGGTGTATAAAAAGGACTATTTTCCAGTGATTAGGTTTAATACTACCTGTCAGCATTTTCCCCCTGAGCTATCATTATCCTGACCCAATATGACATTGTTAACAAAGACCATGTTCAGATCTGAATATTACTTTACTTTAATTATAACTATAACAGACCTTTTACTATTATTATAAGTAATACATCTTTATATTTGCGGTGCACTCCAGAAAGCTAACTGGACAGCCCTGAAACAAGATCACGTGTGGTTGGCATTTGTTGCCATCACAGAGTAGTCCAAAGGAGGCAGCTGTTAGGAGTCAGTTGGTAGGGGAGGGTAGCAATTCCTCAGCAGACCTTACAAATGACTGCTGGCTCCATTGCCTGGGTGATGACTACAAGTAATAAGCATGATGCTTTCTAGTTAATATTACTTCATATATTGTTTACTGACCATTGTCCGATCCCTTAATTGGGATTTTTTTGGGAAGTTTCACTTTCAGAGTTCTTTTCACCAAAATGACAATTATCGCCTTTTACACATGATCATTAAGTTACTTATCTAACATGCAGACAGACTGCAAACAGGAAGAGCTTTGCATTTTTACTGGACACCATTCATGACCAACCAGCCCCAAGGTCACAGGCAGAGAGCAGGAGATCAATCTTCTTGCCTTTGTTGTTTACTGAGCATGTCAGGGCAAGGGTAAATATAGGTGCAGCAGAGAAACTGGCTATTAATAATGTACGTACTGTAGTTCAGGTCAGTGAAAGCCCTTAAATAGCTGAGGTAAAGGTGACCCCTGTAAAGAGGTTGTTTATTTAAGTTTAAGGAACCATGTCCTTGTTTGTGCAGCTTGTAGGAAATGGCTGTTAGCGTAATGCTTTAGCTCTTCACAGCTTTTAATGCAAAGTGAATAGCAGCATCCATGAAAGATCAGTTTTGTAATTGTGTAAAGCTGACTTTGGACTGACTTGCCACGTGAGAAAGATGTTGAGGAATTCCAAACCTTCTAAAGCCAAAATGTTGGCACTGTTTACTAGTAGTGATCCAACACTGTGTTAACCACCTATTTGTTTTTCCTGACCTTTGCTCTTATTACTCTTGAAGTCAACAGGAACTGTTCCAATAGTTAAAAAGGAGGACATGGCCTTGAGCAAGTCGTAATGCTATTCTTGTTTTCATGCTGAGACTGAAAAACTCTTAAATGCATGGCTGCCATGTTAAAATGGGTAAAGAAGTTGCACATGTCTGTTAGAGCCTCCTTAAGCCTTCATTAACATGCTCTGTTTAACTGGTTTATGTGCAGCATTGCAACATGTTACATGACTCCAGTGCTCACATGATTCCACATTCTCTGGTTGGGATGCAGTCATTACTGGATCTTCATGAACAGTGGAAGCATGCTGTAAAGTAGTGGTGGGTCGTATTCAGATGCCATATTGCGATACAAAGACTTCCAGGTGGAAAACTGAAGGGGCTAGCAATAGATGCTAAAAGGCACACAGCAGTTGGAAGTACTCAATGTAAAAACTCTGGCCACACACAAGTAACATGCAAAAGCCTCATGAAGAGACCCTGGATTTGAAAATGAATTCCACCAGGGTGATTTCACTAGGGTAATAAAGACCAGCTTTAGGCCAAGAAGGGAAAAATTTTGAAAATGAACACCGTATTTAATAAAAAAGGAAATGGGACAGCTGAGGAAGGAATCCAAAACACAGAACATATCTTAAGAGTGTCCCTAGACATTCACACCCCAACCTTTGGGGAATACACAACTAAGATCCATTCTGGGAAAATTCCTCAGCTTCAGATCGAAGAAGCAGTACCCAACTTCCACCTGAAATATTATTTAGGATATTATCGTTGCCATATTGCTCAAACGTACTGTATAGATCAAGTCATAACTTTTTCTCATCTCATCATCCATCTCATCATAATTTGAGGATTCAACACTAAACAGTGTTAACTTCCAACTGCAAGACAATAAACCAAAAATAAATCTATTATCTTGACTTTAAATGTGGGTGGTAACAATAATAATTGCCTCTTCCCCACCACTAATGGATGATTGAATCTACCCACTAAAGCTGCTGTTGTCTTTTGTAGACTTCACTAAAAGAAGCAACCAATTTTTTTTTGTTCTTACTGTACATTATAATGACACAATGTAATTGCAACTCAGAATTCAGAAATTATCCCTCAGTATTATCGTCTACCGGGCATTGTCCTCATGTAATCTCAAAAGGCTTAAACCTTTTGTGCACTGCCTAGAAAACAATGGCAGCCACACATGGGGCTGCAGACATTACGGTATCTGCATTCTGCTCCACTGTACAACTTTATTTGCTGGTGCATAGAGTGGAGAGGGATCTTGCCATTGTTCCCTGCTGCGACAATGGCAAATTGCTTTTTCAGGCAGTGGTTTGGGCTCTTTTGATGCATTTTATGTAAATGTATTCTTACTAAGTATCTTGTTCTTTTCAGTTAGAGAGCCTATTATACTCAATACTCAAAGTCCAATTAAAATCTAATAACGTGTTTGTATCTCTGTCCATTTTTTGGGTTTTTAATGAACGTGAAAAACCTTATTAATCCAAATAGATGCATTACATAAAACATTTTAACTCCTGTAATGTGGTTATGTGTGGGTGCAGTGGACCACTCATTCATGCAGATGAAAAGAGATCCAGGTCCAGTAAAGCACCCTGTGAAATAAATTCAGGCTTGAATCCAACCTCTCTATCCAGTGGATATCCCATGAGACTGCATTACTCAGTGGAGCTGAATTCTCTGTCTGTGCTGTATTTTAGGTAGTGCTTTGTGCTTGGTCGTTACAAAACTAAATATAAAACTTCATCCCATATGTGCACTTTCCCCCAAGCGATTTCACAAGATATTTATTCATTCATTCATTTATTTATTTATTTATTTATTCATTCATTCATTCATTCATTTCCTATACTCCTGGGATCCTCATGGGGGTTGTTGAAGTTGTGGCACTCATTGGTCAGAAGGCAGAAAATGGCTTGGACAGTCCATCACAGTGGTACAAGATCCATAAAGAAAGTGTATTGTATGTTTATGGAACTACTTGCGATTTTGGTTGAGATTGTGGTTTACCACTGGAGAAAAAATAGGTGGCCATCTAGATGAAAGGAATGAAGGAACAAATAAATGTTTTAAATTACTTTATTAAAATATGAAGTATTATCAGCATACTCTTTAATCTTGTATAGATGTTTATTTTCCTTTTTACTTGAGCTTTTTCATAGTGGAAAATATAAAAATGTTTATAGAACTACTTGTAATTTGTGGTTTACTGCTGGACTAAAACTATCTGTATCAACTGACTGAACAACTAAATGTTTCAATTAGTTGGTTAAAATATATTTTTTTAAAAGTATGACCAGCATGGTGTTTACTGTTTGTAGTAATACAAATAGGAAACACTGTGTTCTCACCATTGTCTTAGAATTCAAACAACTTAAGTATATAGGTGTGTATATGTGTAGGTACAATCACTTTGATTGCCTTTTTATTTCTTTTATTTTTGCCATTTCTCTGATATTTGGTGTGTGTGTGTGTGTGTGTGTGGAAATGATAGTGGTTTGTCCTCAGCATTTATAAGCCAGTGTATAGGAACATTAGCTTAATATAGAAATCTAAATATTGAGGACAAAATGTAAAGAACCTTTTAATGGACTCTAGACAGTAAATGTGGGCAATGACTTAAGTTTTTAAGATGTTAAAAAACACCACTGAAGGTAAGTCTTATTTCAGTGGAATCTGATTTGTCCCCACTGCAGTCCAAGTTTGTTTTCTACAGCTTTGGGTGGCTGAGCAAGGACAGTTGGCTTTTGCACACTTTGGATGACTTCCTAGCATTTAGCTTGCTAAACAAAACCTGTATTTCTCATTAAAGGTGCTACTTCACTCCTCCTCCTCCTTCTCCTCCTACTACTGCTAATAATAATCATAATAAGAATAATAGTGAAACTAAATTATTGCCCGCTCAGTCGTGAAATTCATTGAGACCCATGTACAGTATTTCTGACATGAGTTTTCATTGTTCTTGGTCTACGAGGTGAATAAAAGCACTCAACAGCTGGCAGGAATGGGCACTCGTTTAAGTTAATATATGCAGCAGTGTTTTTTTTCTTCTCCTGTGAGTGTGGAGGTACTGGGACTGTTAGCGGTCAACTGCAGTAATAAAACCAAGCTGAAAGCTGTGGGACAGAGAGGAGAAAATGACTCTAACTTATTGCAGGCCTAGATAATGTTGGTGAAAGTGTTGGTGCCAGCACCAGAATGAGTAATTGGGATAGTTTGGAGAATTCCTGGTGGGCCTATAGCATTTTGTAGGAGTTCAACACGCAGCCCTCAACCAAAGTGCTACAGCCCTGGTTTGCAGCTTGTAACATGCACAGTGGGTCTTTATAGATGAAGTTTATCCTCATTTCCTGTTGCACCTCAAATGAGGGAGCACTTGCATACAGATGCCTGCACAGGCACTAGCATTTAGCTAACGTCAACTTCATTAGATTGTCAAATAAACCGGGACGATGCAGTGGTGGCTAACACAACAGATACTGCTCCTCTGACTTACTGTTTTTTGTTGTTTTTCAGTTTTCATGCATGGATTATGTGAAGATGGACAGTAACAGCAAGAACTGCCTAACCAAGGTAAGCAGGGAATTAAGTTACCTAGCTAATGTTAGCATTGTTTGCAGCACTCTGGCCTTTGATCATCATTACTATCTATTCACCTTGTATGTCAGTAAAGCATATAAATAAAAAAAAAAGTCAAAAAAGGTAAAAGGATGAAAATGCACAGATGCCGTTGCTACACCCGTCTTGGCTAGTTGCCACGGTCTTCCTGCTGACCAGTGTGTCTACCATAAAGCTTCTCCTTGTGTTGTGATGCATCCTGTGCACCCATCCGATGATCATGCTGTTTAATTACAGACAAACTGGACTGTTTTTCTTGTTTGATCTGAAGAGGATAGGTTCCCCTTTTGAGTCTTGGTTCCTTTTGAGGTTTCTTCCTCTTGCTTTGAGGAAGTTTCTTTGCAACTGTCGCCTTTGGCTTGCTTATTGGAGGCTTGGACCCGGATGTTCTATAAACTGCTAGTGAGAAAACAAGGCCCACTTCAACCCTGGATAGTGTTTGTGTGGCACTAAGCACTTGAAGTAAATGGCTGGTAGCAAAACAGGAATATGTTGCACATGCTGCTGAACACCTGGAGAGGCATTTTAGTGAAGATGATTTATTCACTTATCACAGCATTCTGATGACTGCACATCTACTTAATCAATAGACGTTTCACCAGTTCAATAAAACGCGACCTTTGTGTTCAAGGCAGAAATTATTTAACAAAGCACATTCGCTTGAATTTGACCTTGGCTTCTGTAGAGGAGCTTTTATTTCATTTTCCGCTTAGCATTGATATCCAGAGATAAATGGCTTTCTGTTTAGAATAGAGAGTTGAGTGAATAAGAGCAGGATAGAAAAGAAACTGGAAGCAAACTGTGCCTGAGAAAAGATGAGTGCGAGTAATACTTTTCCTGCTGTCCATGTGTGTCTTAGGGCACTTCCATGATCCAAGGTCAACAGTTTTGGTCTCTGTGATTGTAAATACTTTTTATATAGCCACTCCAGGTCCTCTTGGAAAGGTGCAGTGGTGAATTATTTCACAACAAAGCCACAAGAAAAATATTATACCAGACCAAAAAAAAAAAAAGTTAAGCTACTCTGTGCCAAAAGTAATACCCTAAGTGCTTTGTGGTTTGTGTGTGTCTCTTGAAGTGTGTCAGTAATTTTCCCTTAACACCACTAAACCACTCAGACCCTGCTTACCCTCCCTTAAGGTTATCGAGTGGCGTAGCCTTGAAACTTTGCACACTTTGGAACAAACGAATGCTTTTCACAGAAGCTTCAGAGTGCAGCTTCTCCCTCTGGCTCCTGAGCTCCATTGTGCACACACTTTCAAAATATCCAAGACATTAAAAACAGGCCTGTCAGAGAAACAATTATTTTTTTTTTAAATGAGCCCTTAGGTCACTATTTGATGCTGACTGTCATTTTCAGTGTGTGGGGAAAACCTTGTTGGCCTTCGCACCTCCATCCAAGTAGGTGATGTTTGATTTGTTCTTATGCCAGTGGGTATGAAGACACAGGATGTCAGGAGAGCGCAACATACTCTAGAATGATATAGAAAAGAAATTCAGTATGCTGCTGTTGTGGTGGGTGGACATAGTAAGGAATGTGTAAACAGAAACTGTGTAAAGCTTGATTTATGGACACGGTGCTCCCAATAAAGGTTTTACTGTAGTTTGTGTGGGAGCATAGGGCAACAGACGCAAGCATGTTTCCAAAAAGCTTACATAGTGAAGTGAATGAACCGTGGTGTTCATGGAATACAAAAGTAAAGGGCTACCAGATGCCTGATGGCGTGAAATCAGTGACACTAATGTAAAGCATACAAAAGCAAAATGCAAAGTTCTGTGTTTTGAGGTTGCAAGCAAGACCTGAATGTTTTTTTTTTTTTTTATTCTGGCTTTACCTTTAATACTTGTTTTGCTGTTTTGTCCGTTGTCTTTCTGGTTGTGGACACTTGTCATAAGGCAAAAAAGAGGGGAGGCTTAGGACCATGAAGGGATAATGGGCCCCTCAGCTGTGTGCTGATACAAGGAGGTGGTTTTAATGTTATAGCTGATAGGCGTATAACCACATGCTAATTTTATAATTTTTTTCTTGATGTATAAATTTCCTTCAGGCTTCAACAAGAACACTGACCTACATTTCCATTTGTGACAGTAATGGTGAGGAAAAGTGGAATTTTAATTAAATTCCATTCCTTAAGACATTCATGTACATTTGGGTCCTTCATTACTTTATTTGCTTGTTTAATGAAAACCTTTTCAGTGTCCATGTGTGGCACAAACGTTAGTTGGCTACAAAAAATCATATTGCCTGAATACTTTTCACAACTGAGTGTTTATTGATGTAGGCTAGTGGCATATGGAATAAGCCCATGCTAATAGAAAGAAGGCTAGCCTGTTTATTACTTATTTTGCCAGCTGTTTATATGGTGAAGCAATGACCCCCTCAGTAATTTCAAATTGGATTTGTTTCTCAAATCAGATATTTCGAGATGGCTCTCCTCACCCATTATTCTGAAAGTGATGAGGTTGGATTTGTGTGTCCAGATTTGTTTGTTACTGTGGTAACAATGCAGGAGTCAGTAACTATGCTGCTGACATGACTCTCAAATGCAGAAGCAGGAGTGATGGAGGTGCCTCATTTTGCCCTCTTGCACTCTTGTTGAATTCTAGCCCTTGTGGCACTTTGGATTTGACACAGTCATTGTTTGTTGTGTTGTGAGTGACTCAAAGAATACTTTGAAATTGGATTGAAGTGGCCAGAACATTTAAACTGAGACACATCTATAAAATCCAGTTGAAATTGCATTTCTAACCACCTCCAAAATTGTTTTGGATATGGTTTTGCAAATTCTTGTAGTTTTATTGGTCTCCATGGATCTGCAGACCATCAAAAATCAAGCTAGATGATTCTGGTTATAGCAAAAGTCAGGTTCCTTTGGAACCTTGGTTGTCTTGCCTACTTGATCCTGCTTTTCTTGTTAACCTATGAAAGCTTGGCGTTAGTATTGTCACTTTGCAATGCTGTGTTATTTTGCAATGGGTTATTACATGACAACTATACTAAAATAATTATATTGCTTTGTAATGAATTGTTTTTAAACATTAAATTGACTAGTTCATGCCTACACTTTTTTCAACATAGATTTCTTTATTATAGTCACAGTGATGATTATAGGGGAACTTTAAATTTGGTAAATTAATAAGACACTTGCAAATGAAATAATAATGAAGTTGTGTCTCACCTCAAATTTGGCTAATTTCTGGCCATAGAGCTGCATGTGACGCTGGATTTATTTATTTTTAAATTTTTTTATTTTATTTTACTGCAAACCATGTGGTGTTTATTAAGGCACTTAATTGATATGTTTAAAAGCCTACCTTTCATGTACCAACACACCACAGGTGATGACAGACGATGATGACAGAAGCTGTGTACACAGAAGCATTGACTACACTTAGTGGAATAAAAGAATCTTAAATTGAGTTTCTAATTGCTTGCCTGTAATTACAATTAGCCTGTCGAAGTCGATGTGTTAATTCATGGCAATTATCCAAAGCGATTAATTTATTCAAAATTTTTACGTGTGCATTAAGAGAAAGAGGAAATGCTTTTAGACTTAAGTTGACTTATTTGCACAAATTCTATGCTGCTGTTTTCAGTTTAATGTAGTCATGTGCTGGATGGATGACTCATAGACTGCGCAATGGCATTCTTCACTCCTGGACCGTTTAGGGCTGCTTGTCCAGTACATAGCCTTTGGATTTCAGTGCTACTTTATCCACAATAACAACTAATGTGTTTTTTCCCCCTCCCCCCAAGCCAGGTGGTCTATATAAATGATCCAGTTCAGTCATTGTAATTAATAACTTAGAAGATAATAGCAATTTTCATTCAGTGCTAAACTCTAGAGTTTTAAGTAAGGGTTAGGTAGAACAAATTATGCAATGCAATGAACATTATTTCGGCTACACGCTTCAGATTTATTGCTGGTGGATCACAAAGAGACATCCACAGCTGCTTTGATGATTTTTCCTCAATAAGAAAAGCTTTGTAACTTTCCTTTCCCACCATGTGGATGTCATTTACACTGCCTATTTTTGTCATTCCTCTTGTGCCCAATAGGTTTTTTTTGTGGAGAAACATAAGACTTTAATTTGCAGATGTATATTATCACATAGTAATGTTTGAACCCCTCCTTTGTATACTGTGTATCATACTGTGTAACAATCGCAGAATAACCTTTCTAGTCAAACAGGAAGTTAATTTTTGTCAGAAAAACAAACAGAAAATATATATTTAAGTTACACAGAAGCCCAACAACTAAATATACTTTAAACATTTTCACTATATATTTTTCACTTTATTACAGTTTCCATTCTTTGTAATAGATTTTCTCTTAGTTGTTTCAGTTTCAGACTAAGGGTGAATACAGATGTACAGTATGAAGAAAAATACTGTGATTTGGGAAAGCTGAAGCTTGTAAATCTAATTTAGTAAGCCCCCAAAATTAAATTATGAACACTCAAGATGAGTATCATAGGTCCCCATTTAAGTGTGCGTAAAATAATTTCAGTGCAAATACACCATACGTCTTACAGAAGGTACAGAAAACAAAAATTTAATGCACGACTCAATAAGCACTACATCATAGATCTTGAGGCCTTCGAGGATTTGGACTTTTGTACAAATAATATACAGATCCTTAATTCTGTCAAGCATCATAATGATGAAACAGATGGAACATGTAAACAAAGGTACTAAACAGAACAGCTTAAGTACTGTAGAAGGTTGAAATGATTGCAAGATTTCTCTACAGAACCACAGAATCAAAGCAAATTACACATTTTATCAGTTTGTCCTATCTGCATCCACGCACTTTGGACCTTGATTTGCTGTATTATGAGCTCTAGCACCTGTTTGCCTGGTTGCTCAGAACCCACATCATTTTAAATAATGTGATAAATATATATTTCTGTGCCATATACATTAAATAAATACTTTTCTATGTACACCTTCACAACATGGACAAACACAAGGGAAAAAAAAAAAAAAAAAACACCTTTGGACTTTAGACACCTTCGTAGATACAGCTGTAATGATTGAAATCGGTCCAGACCTTGTAAAACCTATGTCTGCTGAAGACATAAGAAGAAAAACAAAATGGATCAAAAAATAGAGAGCAGCTTTGAGGTTTATGGAAATAAATGTGAGTGAGGACAGAAGTGCTCATAATTGCACCTAATTGTGGACTGTACTGATACTTCAGTGATGAGCATTACACTGATTTAAAAGAAATCAAATTAGTTCTGGCAAACCTCAAGATATAGTCTACAGGACCTATGGCCAACAAATCTGATACAGACACTGACCTTGGCATAAATGGGATTTCTACTGAACTACGGAAACATATATATACTGTATATACTGTGTGTATATATATTTGTATCTTTGTGTTGTCTGCTGTATTATCAGTGTTAAGCTGGAGGACTGTATCCCAGCTTTTTGTCATCTGAATGTTATGCTCCTCCTCCTCTTCTATATGAAGCAGTTGTTGGAACTTTTTTGCTAGGCGTGTTGAGCATGTTGGTGTACTGCAGATGTTTGAGAGTTTTGATGATAGCAGATTTCTTTGGAATAGCGGTTGACGCTAGTGCCTGGTGGCTGTCTGACCTACTTACCAAAAAAAGAGAGCAAGAGGGAAAAGTGCTCAGACAAAACAGAGGTAACACATTTTGTGAATTTCAAAGGATGATTGAGCTGCTTACACCTTTTAGTGGATGTGGCATCGCTGGGCTTCAACACAGCAGTACGCTTCTAGGCTTTATTGGTGCTTCTTTTGCTGTTAAAGTGACTTCTTAATTAATAACTCTTAGTTATAAGTGGTTCAGAAAGCTTTGGTTGAAGTGCGAGCAGGATATATTATATTATATAACATGTGTAGCATAACGTGTGTGTGTGTGTGTGTGTGTGTGTGTGTGTGTGTGTGTGTGTGTGTGTGTGTGTGTGTGTGTGTGTGTATGCAAAAATCAAATTAAGAGTAAGAAGAACTATTTAATTTTAATAGTTTCTGTTAACAGAAATTAATAAAAAATTCTGTTTGATTGTGCTGGACTTTTGAACTGTTTTCCATTAAAGTGCTGTAAATAAAGAGTCTTGCAAATCTATCCTAGAGAGGCAAGAAAGCTTTGCTTTGTGGGTTTCAGCTCATGATGCTGAAACAACCCTCACATGCCCTCTAGCCACTTTCACATTTGCTGCCAAACATTTCCATTTGATATACCCAACAATAGCTCTCTGCAGCTCTCCCCTGCCACTCTTTCTTTCTTTTTCATCTGTTCTTTCATAAAACTCACTGGCGCTCTAAACTGATGTACAGTTGAAACTACAGTTGTAGCAGTGCAGTGATCAAAATGAAGGGTTTTTTTTTTTTCATTCAGAGAAATGGCTGGTTAATCCTCCATTTGCGCTGCCAGCCAACAAACAAAATGATTCTGTTTGCCATGTTTTTTCATGTTTTTTTGTTGGCAATTTGGGTCTCATTTGACAAGCTATTCTGGAGATAACAAAAGGCTGCAAACAGACATATTAAAACAAATTAGCTGTGACTGCATTCCTGCTCATAAATGGAGGCGCCTTTAGTTAAAAGGCGATTTATTTCAAATGTCAATAAAATGCCTGGCTTTTATAGAATAGACAGCACCATCACACCCAACATAATGCCTGTGATTGTAATAGCCAGATTACAGAGTGTGACAACTACCTCTCTAACACTTACTGCTAGAGCTTGAGCAATATATCAGTTTTCTAGCGATATTGCCCAATTATGTAGGTCTGTGGTTTTATCTCCATCTGTACAAAAAAATGCAGATAATTACTTTTTTTGGTTAAAGTAATACTGAGATCTGTGGATCCTACCTTGTGATCTCCTGATGATGGGATGAAACTCTAGATATTTGTACCACTGGGTAATCCAATTAACTTTAAATATGAATAGTTATTAACAGAACCATAACTGTGTGTGTGTGTGTGTGTGTGTGTGTGTGTGTGTGTGTGTTTCTATCTCAAGCTCAACAACCACTGCTATGTTATTTTCAGATGAAAATATTTTGCTTGTTTGAAATTTAAAGATAGTGACCATTGAGAACTAACACCAAACATATTCCAAATTACACTCATCATCAAAAAATGGCTGCACCTAGAAGGAATCAACCGACCAAAATGAAACTGGCTGGTTAGGTTTTACATTGTAAGTCATGTGAATGATTCTGGTTTCATGCTCAGTCGCGCATGTGATGTAAGCAAGGACAGGTCTAATCAGGACCACATGCACACAGACTGTTTCAATGACTGCCATTAACACAATGTGTCAACGTTGCTAAAGACTGCGATGGTGACGTGCCAGACTGTCATGGAGTGACTCAGAATGGCAGCAGTTTATCTTCACCGATGACTTACGCTTTTGTGTTGGTGGAGACGACCAACGAATCTACGTGGAGGCACCGTGGTTGGCGTCTGGATGAACGTTTTGTCATATGTCACATGCCCAGAAAGCCTGGTGTCCACCCCTACGACATAATCTGTAGGAACTGTGTAAGAATATTTATACTGCGATGGATTATCACAGTACACCATCAGCAACCTGTAGTTAGCAAACATGGTGGTCTGACGCCACACTGAGAGACACTGCTTCTGTATGTGTAGCTCAATAAATGTTGCCCATGTCAGTCTAAATGTATCACTTATTGTTTCTGGTAAACTTAATCTTCCTTCCCAATCGCATCGCAATCGCAGTTTCTTCGGAAGTGCAACTATTCTTTTGATGATGTGTGTATTGATTATTTTTATTAGTTATAAATTTGTAACTCCTTGGTATTGGTCAGGCTATTTACATATCAGTCAGGTCTTAGTAAGTACTACAGTTATTACCTTGGAATACAGTGAGCATAGCAGGTTGCTATACTAAAACTAAAGCACTCTAAGCATGTTCACCTAAACAAAGCACATTGGGATGCTTAGGCAGTAGGGCAGAACAATTCTGAAAACAGTCAGCCTTTGATCTATGCCTCTTTTTATCTGTAATGGCTGTTAGTGACCGAGTATTTGCACCAGAATCGCTTGAGCTAATGTAGTCAGTTTAGAGTACTCAGCAATATGCTGTCACAGGCCTTGATCAGCAGTGGCTCAGGTATTGCATAAAGTTTATGACTAGTTATGTTGGTCTATGAAACTCTACTTAACTCAGTCTGTTCCAGGCAGATTTTTGCATGGAACTGTTGAATCAGACTAATAGCTTGATAGCGCAAGGGACGTGTATTTTGGAATGACATTTCAACATCATCCCTTGCAAAGATGAATAACACTGGCCGAAAAACAAAGCACCAGTCAAAATCTCTCAGAGCATCTGTAAAAAATAAAATATGCATGGACACACAACTTGGTGAGACGGACAAGCCAGCCCATGTTTGCAGTCCCAGTCAAGGGGCTTGTTTCCTAAGAGCGTCATAGCTCTGTTATTGTATCTGTTTGGAAGAGTGCTGAAAGAGCACTCGATACAATTTTACAGTGCTTCTGGGGAAGCTCAAGATTCATAGACTTAAGAGTGTTGTGGATATCTGGTTCAGAGTATGGCCCAGTCAGTTCCATTACTTGTCTTCATCTTTGTTCAAATGGAAAACTTCACACAGCTTCGTAAAACTGGAAAACATAACACAGTCATCGACTGATTCTGCTCTACTCCGCTCCTTTCAGTTTAGATCAGTTCATTCTGCTCTCTTCTGTCACAGAACAACCATTCTGAAAAGTAGGAAATGGGTGCAATGTGTGGCAAAACACTGAGCTGGTTGTTAGTGAGCTGTACAACAATGACATGCCATTTTTGTGGACTGGGACAGTGACTTCAATGGCACTTTTTTGGTACTTTATCCAACCAATTAAAAGTTAGGAAGGTCAATTTGAATCTGACTTTTAGCTTTGTGGGCAGGATAGACGAGTAGTGTCTAGTCAAATGGCTGCTGAATGAAGTTTTCATTCCAATCAAGCTAAAGCATATCATACTCTACTTTTTACATCAGTTGGTCGCAGTCTTTAGGCAGCTGATTATGTATGCTGCTGCTCTGTTGAGATGAAAATCTGCACTTAGACTGTCCCTTGGATTTAAATATTGAACTGTCACTTAAAGCAGTGGCTGTTTTTTCTGCAAATGTCTGCACAAGCATCTAACTAGGGGTTTATCTTTAGCAGATACTCTAATATACAGTTTATGCATGGATAAGTTTGCTACTGTAGTGGGGATTTCTAAAAAGCTATTTGTTCAGAGAGTCATATAGATATGCCTTGTACTATTACTGATGTTAACTATATGTAGATGTAATGTATTAATTTATTGTACATGTGTTTTTGTCTTGATTAACTGTACTTTTGCAGCTACATAAACCTCTTTTAGTGGCTACCTTTTAATGTGGGTTGCAACCTGGAGTTTGAAAGTCATGTGCTGTTGCTGTCCCAGTTTTCTCACAATGGTTTTGGTCTATTGTGGATTGGGAAGGCAAAATTGGTCCTAATGCTGGATTTTCATGATGAAACGTTTGTTGTGAGTTTTTCACAGTTATGTAAAACAATACAAAAATAAAAAGTTGTAACCAACATTCGGTTACTCTTCTGATTGTTTCTTATACAGTTTCTTATACATTGCATTGTTCTTGCTATATAAATCAACTATGTGTGTGTTAATCTTAGTAGAATTTTCAGCTGCCTTTGCGGTTTCTTATTATTCTTTATATCTAAATATATAACTTTATTTCGTCTGTCTGACTTTCTCTCTCTCTCTCTGTGTGTGTGTGTGTGTGTGTGTGTGTGTGTGTGTGTGTGTGTGTGTGTGTGTGTGTGTGTGTGTGTGTGTGTGTGTGTGTGTGTATAATAGAGTGTGTTAATAGATACATCTCAATGTCTCACCTATCCTGTCCCAAAAGCACAGCAAGTCCATAGTCCATGGTCTAAATTGTATTATTAGTAATCAAAGGAATTTGGCATCAAGCTAAGTAGATCACAATAGAGCCAACATCCACACAGCAGGTAAAAGTGGCCCAAATTCCAAAAAATGGCCATTCCCTTCATATACACATGAACTACAAAGGAAAATTTGGTGAGCGAATTTTGGTTTGGATCTCCAGTAGACTATAAACTTCCGGCGCCGACGCGAGTGGCTGCCTGTTCCAGTAGCTCCGTCTATCTAAACTAGGACTCTTCTGCCTGAAATCTATTACATATCCAAGTCTGAGCAGCCAGATTGGAATTTGTGCGACTTATGTCAATTCATCTTGACATTCTACATGAACAAGAAAATATAGAAGGTCATTAACACCTCTGCTCTATGTTCAGAGATTTTGAAGGAAATGGCTAAATAAGGCCACAGTGTCAAAGGAAGCCTAGTGTAAAGCATAGTGTATGGAAACCAAGGACGTGAACCAGAGAAGTGACTGTGGCTGAATAACCTTCCATATTAGTGATATACAGTGAGCTTGAATACATTCTTGGTGATAAGCGGACCTGCATCCATTAGCAGTCTTGATTACCTCTGACTAAACATGCCATGTGAAGCATTATTCTTTTGCGCACACAGTATGAGTATGATCATATTTAAAAGATATTGTAGAAAAAAAAACTAAAAAAATAAAGATTTGTGCCACTTCTATCTGCTGTTTGAACGTAGACCTCAGTGATGCTAGCTTGTTACAGAAATGTTAGTCATGAAACATTCATTTGTTTGTGGTTATGGCTCAGGCACCTCACAATCTAAAAACTATGAAACTATGCATGCTAATCATACCTGAAGACATTTAGGCGGATCTCATCTGTGTTCTATCCTGATTGTCATGGTGGTTTTGATCAGCTGTTCATGAAACTTGTTTTATGTAGTTCAAATGGAGTTGCAGGAGACTTTATTGCAGTTCAAGTAAAATTTGGTTTCATGTAAGTTTAATGCATCTGAAGTTTGCAAGTTCCTTTGTGCAAATCTAGCCTGTAGCATTGCAGAAGGCCAAATGCAGTATGGAGCCATTTTGTGCATGTGTTCTCGATATCTCACAACCACTTATTAGTCTAATAAACCAAAACATATTTCAGAGGCTGATCCTGAAAAAACACTCTGTCCACAATTAACATGACTGCAGCCTGTCCACAGTAATTGACACTTGCGTATCTGCTTGCGCTAGTAGGAAGTATGAAATGTCAAAATGTGTTTCAGTTCATGTACATAATGAGATGGGTTTAAAAGCTGTTATATGGAGAGTGAAGCTATTCGAATTTCACACAGAACTGCCCACTTCCTTCCCTGTTTTGTGGGATATAATTTTTTTTATTATTTTTTTTTAGAGAAGCCTTATCTCTATATCCATCTTACCATGTCTTTGCCTAACCATTTTCTCACTACATTGCATTGTAAGCTTACTGGTAATTTGAGTCATTTGTATAATGAAAGGGCAGATAAACAGGAAGCTGGGTGCCAACCGAGTGCATTCAGTCGCCTGTTTGTCTGAGCTTTTTAGAAGGGTATGCAATGGGATCCTTTGCTTTTTTTTTTCCCCTGCACAATAAGCTTTTTATTGTGTCAGTGCCTGGCTCTCTTCTTTTTTTGGATATTCCTTAGAAACCTTCACCTAAACAGGTGGGAAAGCGTTTTATTGATGTTAAAGCTTCCCTCTGCCCTTGTCCCTGGAGTGCTCAGAGAAGGCGTGAAGTCCCACAGCTGGCCTGGATAATGGAGAAACGAGATGGGTAGAGCTAGTTTTGAAAGAAGTAAGGCCTACAATTCACTGGGAAAAAAAAAAAACAACACTGATGGCCATTTTCTCTGTTTAGTGCTCCAATCGGATATATACTGTCTGCATATTTATAGAAGTAGAGCTGGAATATTTCAAGTCTATGAAAGTGCCTTGAATCTATATGATCAGCTTAGCTTGTATAGCTTATGTCGCAGTTTGCTTAGGTTAATGATCAAACACAGGACATCTGAGGGTTGTGAGTGAAAGGACTGGTTACATGTTTGTAGACACACAATAGTGGACAGTGGTACGGAACCTTTGTTAGTCTTGCAGGCCAGACATGATCTCGTAACAAGAACTTGTAAAACCTTTTGTACTGTACTGAGGTGAAATTCGGCACAAACAAGGGTATGGCCCTTCAAAAATCCAGCCCCCAAATTGCCCTGGGCCGTGGTCCTTTAACATCTGGATTACAATCCTACACAAGCAAAAAAGAAAACGGTTAGATACTGAAATGCTGTCGGTTACTAATGGATCTGCTTTTCTATAGGAAGGGTTAATGTTAATCTCACTTTTTCTCGCCCAGGTCTTCTCGTTAGTAGATCATGACTGGCAAATTGCAAATTTCTTTTCCTAAAACTTTGAGCTGGGCACTTTGATTTTAAGACAATGACGTAATATGCAAATGTAGTGGTTTAACACACTTCATTGCTTAGTCTGTCTGATGACTGGCTGACCAAGCTTCTGAACCAAAAATGGCAGCATTTGTGTCTACATATGTTTGTCTACAAACGTGGAATCAGTTCAAATACTAAGGGACAGTTTGAAAATTGGTCCATGTAGCCATCGGGCATTTACCCATGGTGACATATGATAGCAGTATGCCAGTGACGGAAAAGGATTTATCACAGATGGACAAGAAGAGTTTACCATAGATACCCACATAGGTGGGTTTTTGCAAAAGCAACCATCCATGTTGGCTTTATAATTTGATTTGAAAACTTCAATAATTCGACACATTTCTGCTCGAAGCTTCCGCGCTTCATTATCCTGATCTGACAGGTCTGCCAGCGAAGCTGAGCCAGCAGCAAAAAGTCCCCCACTGAGAAAATCGCACACGCAGGAGGGCCGACCAGGGGAAAGGAAAATGAAATTAAACTTTGATCATTTCTACCTGACAGACTCCACTATAGTGTTCTTTTAGAGCCTGGCATTTCTGTCCTTTTATTCTTCACAGTGTGATTGAGTCCAAACCTCTCACATGATTAGAGAGTGGCTCTGCTCCACATTTGCTTCCTCTCATCTGCGTTCTCTTCACCGTCCTGCCAGTCGAGCCTTTAACACTTTGTATACGCCGTACTCTGTACCCCGTTTGGAGGAGTTTTTAGTCAAAGGCCTCGTACCCTGTTTGGACCGCAGCTGTTCCCTGGGTTTGCTTGAGGGGAGTGGAGGGCTAGCTGTAGTTAGCAAGGGTTGGGTCGGTTGGAGGTGTGCAGTAAAAAATAAAGATTTGATGGTCAAAATTGGTTGAGATCAAACCGCAGATGACTGTTTGATGCTGTGGAAGCTGACCCGAGTGGGAGAAGTGGGGATGGACATGGCCCGGGCCACCCGTGCTCGAATGGAGTGCTTGTCCTGCCAGCGGTGCCAGCGCTTCCGAACTGCTGAGCGTACCTGGGGACATAACCGATAAATCTCTCATCAGCAACTATAGTACTCCAATACTATTAGATCAGTAGCATTAAAATTTGTATTAAGAATGCCTAGTGGGGACAGAATAGCATTATTGCCTTTATATTGCTACATTTTGTGACTGCACATAGGCTTGATTTGCAATACACCTTTATTATATTTTAACAAGGAAATGTGGTGTGACTAATATAAAGCAATGCTATTGGCTAAATTTGCCCCCTGGTGTAAAATTTTCTGCCTGCTATACACGAGTGAGTTGAGTTACCAGTCAGTTCCACAGGGTGTTTTGCCTTTAAAAATACATTGGTGGAATATTTTGACAAGACATGCATTGTTTTGGCCAAAATAATACACATTTGCTCTTTTATGTATTTCTAGCCTTCAACAGTATCAATATTACACAGGCCAATTTATAATAAATTATGTGCTGGCCTAATTTGTATCTGTTCCTTCTGAACAAGCATGGAACAAGGTGGAAATGTATCAAAGTCTGATTCCATATATTCAGAAAGGGAGGTGAATGGTGAGATGGCTGAAAAAAATAAAATGCTGTGAAAGAAAGCAGAATTAATTTTAAACTGTACAGCAGAAAAGAGGTTGGAAAGTGATTGTCACTCCACATTAACCCCTTACATCTATTGGTAAGACCACCATTTTCTGTCGTATTTGAAACACGTAGGTGCCCAAGACTCTGAGATCAATTAACCCTGTCAGAGGCCAATTATTGTTTAAAAATTAGAAAGGGAGAAAGTGTCTGGCCTAGTCAAGTCCTCAGTAAGTTGGCTTTTGAAGAAAAAACATGGTGTACTTTTTCCATTCAAGGCTTTGTTCACAATTTTCTGCCAAACATATGTAGGTGCTCAGCGCATTCACCTTTTCAGAGGCCCACTTTCCATATTTGGAAATTACAAAAGGGTGGAGTGTCACACCTATTTAGTCTTGCATAAGGTGGCTTTTAAAGAGGGAGCACATTGTGCTTTTTTTCCTTTGTGCTTGTTTGGGATGTTATGAACAACAACCAGGAGAATTGAACACAGTCCCTCCAACTGAGAGTGGGACTAAGTGCTACTAAGGCTGTGGCCTTTCAGCAGTTTGGGTGGATCCAAATCTTTGACTTCCCAGAAAACCGTAGTAATGGCTTACATAAGCCCATCCTTCTGTATAGTTTAGTGATGTAGGACTAAACAGGTACAAACTGTATACAAATAGGTCTAATAAATGTTCAGTTTTGGGTGGGAGGATAAATGGATGGATTATGAAAGGGGAGTAATCAAATCTGTACTAAATGTATTAAGCGTAAATGTAAAGCTATTTAAATTTTTATCAGGCTGTTCAAATTCCTAACACATAATAATAATTAAAATCCCACCAGGCGATTCAAGATGTGTCCAAGCCAATCTAAAAAGATGCCCAAGCATATTTATTGCATCAGAGTAGGATTCATTTTGTCCTTGTATAATGTCCCAAATAGTACTGTGCAAAAATCAGAGACTACCCTTTGTTTATTTACACTGCACCTTGACGGTTGCAAAATTGCATTGAAACTTTTCTGTTTCCCTTTTTTCAGTCAATGTGTTTTCTTTTGGCCAGACACAGAAAAATGAATTAAAGTGCCTAATGGCATTTCTGACAGAAAATGAAACAAGGCAATGACTTTTGCACAACACTGTATAGTCCAAGTCCATATGCATCTTTTGAGTCTAGATCATGTGGTTGTTTTGATATATTAATTCACAACAGTATGTGACAGAGGGCTTGAACCTGATCATTTCACAAATGAAGCTGCTCTGACAGAGCAATAACTGCGTCCGAAAACAATCGATCATAAAATACAATAAAATGTTCCGGTCCATCAGGCAAAAGAAAAGATGCTAATGTAATTATCATCACAGGTCTGTTCAAGATGTATACTAGAAATTCATTTACATTACATATACTTTTAAAAATCATTAATCATTTGTATATCCACATTAATAAATAAATGTCTCATGGGCCCAAGATGAAATGGGAAAGGGTACTAATTATGTTTTAGGGTATGCTTTTTTTGGATTGCATTAGTTTCCTAAGGGAAGTCAAGGAAAATGTCAGCTCAATTTCCATGTGACCTTTAAACGTGTCCTCAGCTATTGTGGTCATAATGGAGAATACACCTATCTGTAAAGCCTGCTCTCTGCGGTGAAAGCGATGGTTGACAGATATGTAGGAAGGTAGATGGACATGATCTAATTCTGTTGGTAGACGATGCCCTTTTCCTCTGGTTTGCGAACAGTCTGGTCATTTTTCTTAAGGTCTAGCATTAGGACTTGTGCCGGGGGACTGGTTCTAGATACGGAGGAAAAAGGCCAGCTTCTGCACTGTGCTGATCTTGCATGTAGAGTCATTAACATTTCATCATCTATACTCTGATGTACATGCGGAAATGCCAATAAACTTGGCATGAAGTCATTTAAGCTAGAAATTAATATAGAAAGTGCAGCTGATGGGCTAATCCATAGCCTTTAGAGTCTGAAGCATGTTTGTTTAATTGGACTTGTATACAGTTGTATATAAAAGGTGTTTAAAAAGTAGCATCACAGTGTGCTGTAGACACCGGCACAGCAAGGTGTTTTATTTAATCAATGAGCTGCCAGTTAAAAAGAAAAGCTTTAGCCTTTTAAAGACCTCCATCTCCGCAAATCAGTGCAAAAGATGTCATGATAAACATTAACCCACCTTTGTCATCATCTTGTTCAATGCACCTCCTAGGAGGTTGTCTTTGAGACGGCCCACTGAGTAATTTCTCCTGCCACTCAAACGCAGAAGCGTGACGTGGAATTCTCGCAACAGCTTTGCTGTCAGGCTTACAGACACTTTAGATGTAGGCATCAGCCCCATGGTGTATATGGCCAAAACAATAGTCTTGTTGCTGCTAGATTTCAGTATTCTTTACCACAAAAGCAAGTGGTAATGGTAAAGTAACAGTTGAAAACATAAGTCAATGGGCAGGCCCTTCGATGCATGGAATGATTGAAGTCATATAATTTAGCAGATGCTTGTAGACTGTACAGTTTGTGTGGAGTATGTTAGTGTTTTTTTTTTTTTTTTTTTTTTTTGGTAGAATCTGCCTACTACAGTGTCCAAAGATGACATTTATTGATGGCTAAAAGTTTTAGATTTAGCCTTATATTCATGGAACTTTTAACCTAATTCCCCCTTGAACAGCTGGCATTCATAGAGAGAGTTTTTAGATCCAGGCTGTTGATCAGTGCCAGAGTACTGGTGACACACAATTAATTAGCTTTTGCTGTGATTCAAAGAACACATATGGGAGATATCTGGGCTTTGTTTTTAATGATTCCCAGAGAGAGAGAGAGGGAGAGAGAGAGAGAGGATGGGTGGGGGTATAATGCAAGTGCAGGCAAATCAGCCAAACATTTTGGCACAGACACAGGTTGAATCTAGAACCATGTTATTCATGATGGTTGTTTTATAGGGAATTTTGCTAGAACTTTAGGTGTGGTGCTAAGCCACAGTCATTATATAAGAATGATTAACATAGCATTGGGCATAACAATGGTTCATCTGTTATGCCATCTGAAATTCATAATAGGGTATTAGTTTTATTATTAAAATTATAGCAGAATGCCATAAAACAGTACAGGTAGCACAATATTTAAATGGTGCAACACATGATGTTTGTCCATTTAACTGAATGTCTTGTTTTAGTGAAAATAAAGCTGCAGCAATTCCCCATCTCTTGCTGTGTAGTCATGTGCAAGCTGAGGTAATGTTAGTCCAGTGTGTTATTGAGGGAACAAATAGGGCCTTGGGGCCTTTAGCCAAACATGGAAACTGGACTGCTTGGAGCATTTGTTTCCTTTGTGCCACCTGTGGGACCGCTTTTCTCAGCTAGCTGCATCAGGCAGCACAGCAAATTGATTTAATGTAAATGGACAATCAGGGAAGACCACTGATTATACTTAGCTTCCATGGCATGATGTATAAATGGTAATGCTTCACGAACATTTAATTTGTCTGCATACTCTGTTAGCCCCTGTTCATGCTGTTCGCGCTTTAATGGTCAGGTCCCCCACAGGGCCACCACAGAGCAGGTATAATGTGGGTGGTGAATCATTCTCAGCACTACCCTGACGTAGTGGTGGTTTGTTAGTGTGTGTGTTGTGCTGGTGTGAGTGGATCAGACCAGGAGGTAGGAGTGTCGGATAGAGTGGACAGTGAGCAGTGACTGGACACAGTGTTTAAACACTCCAGTAGTACTGCCATGTCTATATATATATATATATGGACAAGCTGTTTAAAAAAAAAAAAAAAAACACAGCTGAAGTGGAAAGCAGACTACATTTTGTACACTGTCTGCTTGACTCAAGGTTATTCTTCAGTTTTAGGATCATACTGCAGCTGGCAGGGTATTTGAAGACGGCTTGTATTTTAGATTGCGGTGGCTTTTGTAGATTGTAGGAGAAGTGTTATCATGGATGTTGACATCTTATTTGCTTTGCCAGTGTGACATGGGGGATATATACTGGGTGCTTCGCTTTGATTTTTTTTTTCTGTCTCTGGTTAAGGGTGACCTCAGATAAAGCGCATACCGCCTTTTTCCCTTTCCTTTGTTCAGCTGATTTGATTATATACAAAACAATGTGGACCAATCAAAGATGAAATTCTCTCTATACAGCAGCTTCATGGCATTTGAAGTTTAGGCTCCATTCTAGAGAAGGGAGGCTTCAAGGGAATCCCCAAAGAGTCGTTTATATAATCTGAACCATGTTTTAGCTCTTGTAATGCATATTTTATGGTGGTCCATTTTTTAACGATATTGACCCCTTTGCCACTGACTATTGTTGGGTTGACTGGGGTTTTGAAGGAGGAGCACAGTGTAATTCTATTGATTGGCCAAGTCAGGCAGGAGGGACTCTGCACTGGCCAAATGACTTAGGATTGCTTGCGCCGCACTTCATGGTTTTGACAGGCATGTTTTTTTAGCAGTATCCTCCCTAGGGTACACAAAGAGGATACGCTTGTGTTGCTCTGAGCTAAGGGGGGTGGCTAGAGAAAGCAATGGCAGAGTAGAAGAGGAAAAAGAATAAGAGTTTACTTACTTCGCTGTTCAGGAAGCAATAAAACACAGACACAAAAAAGCCCTGGGGGGGAAAGAGGGAGAAAGGAAGATGTTAAGTTGTACGTGCTTTTATTGTGCAATGAGCTAACAAGCATTACCATGTGGCAAATCTTTTTTTTTTTTTATTTATTTATTTATTTTTTTTTTGTCTTTCCAAAAGGGCTCCATCACATAGATTTGCGTGACACTCTAAAGTGAATTACTCTTCCCAGTGTGTTGAGGTACCCTTAATTTTTTTACAGGGAACTCTTCCACAAAGAGAAAGTCAGTGAGTTCCAAATTCTCAAGCACTCTTTATAAAAAAAAAAAAAATCTTTTCGGCAATTTCCCTGAAACCAACAGCTGATTTACACACAGTGTAATGAATTTCTTCTTTTTAAAATCTGCTCACACATGGGCATAATTTTTGTAATTTCTTTATTACTTTATCAAACATTAGCATGGCAATTTCTAAAGAGCTGAAAGTGCAAGTAATAAATTAATGGGTTTCACAACCAAATGCTGGGTGTGCTGCCAAACCAACATCAATGAGTCTCCAGGACGGCAAAAGACTAACTACAGATTCGTTTTGCCCTGAACTTCACAGGGAAAGTGAAAACAATCCGTGTTTTACTACTTGAAATGATTTGCTACACCAAGAGTTATCGTTTTGATCTGGTTTTATGAACACATGGTAAATTACAGACTGAATTTTGCTACCAGTGAAGATGTCAACTTTTGTACAGTAGTTATTTGTGTTTTTTTCATTCATATAAACCTCTGACCCCACTCTTAAAGCCAACAACTAGAGCTGTAATTAAATATCGCTTACCTGAAATGACTCGAGGAAAGAGTTAAAATAGATGAAGACAATCTGAGAGATCTCATCCTCTCCAGGGTTCACAAAGAACAGCATGTAGGTGATGCCTAGCAGTGGCAAAAGAACCAGTGTGGCCTTCACTGCTTTTCTGTAGGAAGAAGCGTTGCAATTAGAAATTTCTTTTTGGCTGGTCTGTTCTGAGTTAAACCTTACTTTGGTCAATTACAGTAAAGCTTTTATTTCAGTAGAACAGGTTAGGTACTGTGTTTCTTGCTGTTTTGTGTGCTATTCTTTTAAACTACACTCAAGTGGTCACAGTACTTTTCTATCTTTTGTTAATATAGAGGGTGCATAGGCCTGTTAATATCGGCATAAAGAACTGGAATAAATGTGTAAATCTGTAGCTGTTATACATTTTAATAAATTGAAAAACGTCCCAAATGGACAACTGCTGAAACTGCTGTTTAATTATAAATTTCTTTAAAGAGTTTACCCTACACATATTATAAGTATAGTATAATCTGTGCACCCCAGTAAAGTTACAGTAAAATGAGCCTTCCTATTGGTGTTATGCGTAAACAATCAAGTATTTAATTGAAAATACCAAGGTGTGTTTAAAGCTTCTTGTACTGGGCACTCCTACTTTATCTTGTTTATTATACTGACATAGATGAAAGGAGTAAAGGGAAAAAAATGTAGAGTAATATATTGAAGTCTGTACCACAGAGCCCCCAAATGCATTTGGCTGTTGGAGATGAAGGAGGCACAAAGCAATAATGGAAAAATTGGACTCGGCAGTACCGTTGTTTAAGCGTGTAATAGTATTCAGATGCTGCAAGCAGGCATGTCCAGAGAGATTACATGTATTAGAACATACTGTTAACCGTACTGTTTAAGGGAACTGATCCACATCATTGAATATTCAAATTGGATACAGAGTCAGGAAAAACATCAAAAACAAGCGAGCAAGCAAACCACAAAACTCTACCAGTGAGAATGATTTGCAACTAGTTTAATTAATACACAAACGGTGTTGCTGTGTAATGTAATTACTGCAAATGATGGTGCCACATGCTGTAGTTGTCAAATGTTTGTCAAATGATTCAGTCAAATTACACAGAATGATCATCAGTGGGAGAGTGAAAGATGACAAAGATTAGCATAATGTTCTTGACCGATGGTATTAAGCTGAATGCCAGACTGGCCCTCATGCACGATAGCGCTGAGATAAATTTGGTTTGAACACCATCATTACAGATCATTACAGAATGGCTGGCAGATACATTTTCTGCTATAGCACTGTTATTTAGAGGGTCAGAATGAAAGAAATTCAGTTCTACTTTTAAGAATGGACACAGATGTCTGCGTTTGGGTGTGACGTTATTCTGTTAATCATTTCAGTTCAGCTTACTTCGATTCAGGTTTATATGGTGTTGTTTAGTATAGTGAGCTATGCTGCTGCTTCCTAGAGTGGCTTATCAGTGCTGAATCGCTCACCTGTACTGAATGGTCTCTGAAGTGGTGGATGCCCTCAACTTTGTCATTAGGATTCTAACAATGTTGAAAAGGAAAATGAAATTTATCTGCAGAGAGGAGAAAAGGAGCGTGAAAGAAACACACAGTTATTAGTGAATTCAGCCAATAATCAAGCCTGCAACGTTAGCTAAAACATTGCTTCTGATCAAATCTCAAACATTTGCAGCTTTAGTATTGCTCTGGAGCAAGTAATGCCATACAGTATAGTTGACTGTTAAGCATCATGCAAACTGCACTCGTGAATCATTAGGCTTTCGTTTAACTGTGCTGTAGTGATGAGCATGCTGGCTTTTTTTAGGTGAGCCAGATCAGCTGGCTTAGCTTACAAATTAGTCAGCTTTTTCGGCTTCCAAACAACTGTTCGTTATGAACTCTTCCAGTTTTTAGTTCTCAAAATATTATCTGTAATTAAAATTTTCAAAATCTATCAATAAAAATGGTCTGTAAGTTTGTTGCTTAAATATTAATTGAGGCTAGTAAAAAAGCCAAATCGGAAAAACTACTGAGACTTGGAAACATGGCTAAGAATAGCATAATCATACAAACACAAAATGCAGCAGGTGTTGGTGATTATTAGGGGATGGAGCCAGAAAATTCCATGGAAATTCAGGGAGCCTGTTATTTTTCAGCTATGGTGTTATAAAATGTACTCATTTGATTTGTCATAATTTTTTTTTACTAAAGAAAAAACAGATGCAAGAAACATGAGCAAGTCTATATAATTTGGTTAATTGCTTAATTAGTGGCTAACTTTGTGTAGCTCCAGCAGAAGATATAGCAACTGACCCACTGCTTTAAACCTCAGTTAAAACAGTCACACAGTGGTAGCTCCATTTTGGTACAGGTGATAAACAATGTTTAAGTTTTGCTGGCTTCGTAGACACAAACTTGATTTTTCAAAAAGATTTTGGCTCACCAGAAGGACGAGTATCATGGGGCCTTGGTAGATGTAGTCGGTATAAACACCAGCTCGCTTTCCAAACCAGCACCTGCGGTTGCACAGAACAGCATAAAGCAAATGAAATTTTCCCACCAATATGACCTAAAATCACCTGAGCCATCCCAGGGTCTGATACGGATAAGTCCAACCTGCTTCAGTCAATTAACATCTTTTGTTCTCCAACAGAAGTCATTTAGTGGATCGGCTTAATACAGGCTAGGAACAACAATTTACAGAGGTAGGGTAAAATCTAACCAAACCTAATCTAAGAAAGACAGTAAAGAAGGGTGACCTTCCAAAATGCTGGAAACCAATTAAAATATGATTGGACA
This sequence comes from Prochilodus magdalenae, assembly GCA_024036415.1. Taxonomy (NCBI): domain Eukaryota; kingdom Metazoa; phylum Chordata; class Actinopteri; order Characiformes; family Prochilodontidae; genus Prochilodus; species Prochilodus magdalenae. The sequence goes on along the minus strand of JAMWET010006960.1, from coordinate 87,228 downwards.
AATGAGAAAAAAAAACAAACACTTGTGAAGAACAAAGAGGGAGGGAAGTTTCCCTTGGGCACAGATATGGCTGAATTTGTCAGTTGTACAGTTCTGTTCAATGGGCTGCATAATCAGGCCTTAGAAGATGTTTGTCTGTATAGTGTCGGTTTGGGCTGTTTTTGTTTTTGGTCCCAAGAACAATCGCAGGTTCACTTGGTAACAGGCTAGTGAAAATGCTGGAGTTTGTGTGTGCAGTTGTTAGTTGAATCCCCATTGTGAAACAGATGAAGTGACTGCCTGCCAGTAAAGACTCTGGGAAATAAAAACCTTGAAAGGCCTTGCATTCTGACTGTCAGCTTAAATTAGAGAACAGCTTTAAGAGCTAACAGAGTTTTGCTGATGGTCGTCTGTGTGGGGAAATTAAGCCATGTGCCTTTTTAGTGTGCCTAAGCAAAAGCTGCTGCTTTGGCATGCCATTTGTAAGAAATTGTCTCTGCTCCCATTTTCTGGCTAATATTAATAGAAAATGTTGCACATCTGTGTTTTGGTGTCGGCATGAAGACGGCTTTTGTCCCTCTTTTGCACAAGTCTAGAGAAGTTCAGACTCCTGGAGTTTAGTATCACCACCATTCGTGCTATCAGTAGCAGCGACTTTCCGTGTTTTTTCCAGCTTGGTTGAATCAATGGGCCACTAGACCCTGCTACTGAGGAATATAGCAGACCCACAGAGGCATACTGCAGGTGGTGCTAAGGGACACACTAAAGGCTAAATTGAGGCTTAAGGCTATCGTTTACACCAAGAGTCAGACGATTTCTTCTGCTCCCTCAATAGCAATCTGTACTAACGTTAACTTAGAATGTAAGTGACTAAACAGCCAGCAGATTACTAAACGTTACTGAAAGAATGACTTGGACGTTTAGTTAAGGGGCTCCTGTTAAGGTGAGCTAATAAAATACTTATGTTACAGATTTGGGCATTAGCATTTGTTGTTGAATTTCGGTTTACAAGCGTGCACACATTTCAACGCCTCTGAAATTGCTTTGTGGTGTTGGTCATAGGTCAGGGGCGTAGCACTAAATGTTAAGCCCTGGGTGCAGTAGTATGTCCACACCTCCTCCCAAAAATCAAGAAAGTAATTTAAAAATGTTTGTTCTATTCCTTTGAGGTTGGTTGGTGTGCATTTAGTATAAAACAGCTAAGTCAATTAGATCAGTCATGCATTAACTGCAAAAATGAACAATGCAAGAAAAACATGAGTAGTGAAATTCTTATATCTAGTTAATATATTCAATAGGTAAAACACAAAGTAATTGAATACTGATGCAGGTAAAAGTACCTACAAATAAATATACAGAAATATCAGGTTAAACTGGTATACTACTTTAGAACTGAAATGTGACCGATAAAGCAGTACAAATGCTTCCAGCTACAAAACAAAATGAATATAAGCGCAAAAAGACATTACTTAAGTAATAGGTAGAATTTGTTGTTTCCTAATATACTTAAGTGGATGTAAGTATTATTAGATACTCTGAGTACAAATCCATCAATATTTTACTGAAGTACATAAACTTCAGTAGGTTTAACTAGTTACTACCCAACTTTGGTTGAATCATCAGTCATGCTGTAGTTAAAAAAGGACTAGACTTGATCTTTACTTGAAACAATCAATGCAGTTAGAGAAAATTCAGAAGAAATAACAGGATGAAAAATATTAAAGTATATTTACTGTTTTTTGTGTTACATTAACTATTAATAAAATGCTTGCTAGCTGCATTAAGTCAAATCCCCCATCAGTTTGTACTTGTTGAATAACTGCTTGCAAGCTAGTCGCCAATGTAATTTATTTCTGAGGTATTTAAATGACCTCCCATTCAGACAGGCCCTGGCTAGGTATCCTTGATATCCTCATTGCTGATACCGCTTTTAAATGTGGGGGAAAGAGAAGTGTTTTTTTGTGGTGGTGATTGGTGTTCCCATGTCAGTGGATGTATGTGCTTCATGTATGTACCAACTATTTTGTTGTCTGAAGTTGACACACAGTTTACTGTTAATCCAAGGTGACTAGAATAGTGCGTTTAGCTTGACCTCAATCTCAACAATGTTGATGACATTAACAAGACTTCACAATGACCCTAGTCAGTAATTTGTATCCCTGGGCATCATGTGCCCAGTTTAATTATAGATAAAGCACTAATAGCCTGCAGGATAATTGGATTTTTATTGTTGGTTAAAGGAATTTTCTTTCTCGCTCTCTCTCTTGCGCTCTCTCTTGTTCTCTCTGGGGTGGGGGGGGTGGGGAGAGGAGGAGAGAGATATTTAAAAACAAAGAGAACTCAAGCATGAAAGGTACTTACTTTTCATTGTCGTAGTACAGCTTACCAATGGCCCATGCGACAATAATGGGAAATGGGATACCTGAGTGTAGAAAAGCAGAACTTAATGCCTTTTATTGTCATTACTTGTAATGTTGAACTACAAATAATTGGCTCTGATGTAATGAAAGTGACACTGCAGAGATTAAGCTTTGATTTAGCTCTGCTTTTTGAAATGATCCATAAATATAACATCTAGATGTTAAGCAGAAAATCATAACTAATTGATCACAATTTTTCTTCTCTATCACATTGAGATCACAGTTGTTGTTTTTGTTTTGTCAGCTTAGGTAAACTATTTTTAACTTCAATAACTTTTATAAAACTAAATTGTATACACATTTATTTTTTTATTAACATATGTAATATTTATTAAGATATACAGTTCTTTACATGTATGAAATGTACTATAGAAATGTAGAACTCTAATTTGTACATTCAGCTAATCAGTCAACAATGTTGTAGGTGAATGGAAACACTTACACCAGCCGATGCAAATGAACATCCACTTCCTCAGCTTATCAGTTGAGTATGTCAACACAATGGCAGTGTGCAGATAGCAACCCTCACCGAACATCCAGAAAAAGTTGGTCACATGAAAGTAATTGTACGCTGCAGTGACCAGCCTACACCAGATCTGAGAGAGAGAGAAAGACAAAGAGACAATAACACATTGGTGACTTTCTCTTGTTTGTCATCTTTTTACAGCCTTTCTAGGTTGAGTAAGATTTCCTGCTTGGAGTAAGGATGGTTCTCATAATGACAGCTTACAATTTTAAAAGATATTAAATATGAAATGTGGCAAAGTGTGGCTCTGAAGTTGTATTAACAAGCTGTGTATGAATTCAGTTTAATTATGTAATGAATAAGTATGAAAAGTATTATTAAAATGTTGCTGTTTATTCTTTAAATGTAAAGACTGGTACAGTACAGTGTGAACGTTATAGACTTTATAGACTGCTTCTCACAATCAATATAATCGGAAAAGCGTTTAGTGATTTTGCGTTATGACTGCCATCCTTCCCCTGCAAGAACAACAACGCTAGGGGTCTAAAAGGTAGCATAGGTCTCAGAGAAAAGAAAAAAATGGACAAAAGTGAAGAAAATTCCAAATAAAGACCCTCCTGGTGCTCTAAGAGCAATGGAATGGCAGTCATAACGCAAAATCACTTTTTTTTTTTGCTAATTTTTAAACAGATTATGGTGTTTCTAATTTCCATACAACTATCTCCTGAAAAATGAGTAAAACACTCATGTGTGTGTGTGTGTGTGTGTGTGTGTGTGTGTGTGTGTGTGTGTGTGTGTGTGTGTGTGTATATATGCATTAAATAAAGAGTGGTTTCTGACTTTTTCACAGTATGGTAAAGGCTTCAGAAGTTTTTGAAGCCTTTACCATTTCAAGCTGATCCGTTGGTCATTAACATGATAAAATCAGACAGGATCATAATGCGACATGTAGAAAGGTTGACCTATTACTTACTACTGAGTTATCTTCTGATGGGTGCTTTAAGGTTTCTTTTTTGACCATAACAGTCAAACAGCATCGGTGATGAGTGTGTGTTTTTATGTAGAGTGTGTGTGTGTGTGTGTGTGTGTGTGTGTGTGTGTGTGTGTGTGTGTATATGCATTAAATAAAGAGTGGTTTCTGACTTTTTCACAGTATGGTAAAGGCTTCAGAAGTTTTTGAAGCCTTTACCATTTCAAGCTGATCCGTTGGTCATTAACATGATAAAATCAGACAGGATCATAATGCGACATGTAGAAAGGTTGACCTATTACTTACTACTGAGTTATCTTCTGATGGGTGCTTTAAGGTTTCTTTTTTGACCATAACAGTCAAACAGCATCGGTGATGAGTGTGTGTTTTTATGTAGTGTGTGTGTGTGTATGTGTGTATGTGTGTATGTGTGTATGTGTGTGTGTGTGTGTGTGTGTGTGTGTGTGTGTGAGTAAGAGTACTGTTTAAAAGACACATAAAGAAGATAAAGATACATTACCGAAAGATGTAGTGACCTGACTATTGGAGTGAACTGCCCTGGGAATTTCATTTGGGTGGCGTTGCCTTGGGGCCTTTAAAGTGATTCTTTATGAAGGCGCCAGTATGTCTGCACACTTAACCAGAACCTTGTTGCTTGGCTAATAAGGAGAAGGAATTCTAATCTTAACAGAAGTCTTAACTGGCTTCATCTATTGAAATGCATTTGCTTTTTTGTGCATGTTTATCCAGCTCAAAGAAATTAAGTTATGCTTAAATCAATAGTAATAAACTAAATCATTTTAAGGCAAACCGAAAGCAGACCACAGCATTCAGAGCAATTCAAGAAAAGCTCATTTTATCCTTTAGGTTAGTACCATGGCTCCTCCATATATGAACTGTGGATTGGGGCCACAAAACTTTTGCTTACTTTTCATTGCATTTTCATTGTGCATTTTTTAAATTCATTTTGTTACATGAATATAAAGACTAGATACTTCTTATTGACCTATTTGACCCTGTGAATGTCTTAAAATCAAAATTCTGGGGTGGGGCCCCTCAAAATCAATCTGGCGTTATGATTAAGTTGTAAATCTGAAAACCAAGAATTTTTAGATTATAAATAAATAAATCAGTCAGAAAGACAATTTTGTATTAATTGTGATTAATTTCTCATTCATTTCACAAATGAATGGCAAAAATAAAGACAAAAGTTATGTGTAAAAGTGAGTGCAATTCAAAACTAGAAGAGCTTTTCCAGAGAAAGAATTGAAGCTAGCATTACTATGGCAAGTAAATTAACAGCCAGCCAACTCTGGAGTGACCAGCCAAGAAGGAAGGGGGTTTTCCGCATACTGACTATGAGAAGACAGCACATTGCTTATAAGAAGTGTATCTGTCAAAAAGCTCTTACTGAGGAAAAGGAAACCAAGAACATAACTAACTCAAAACAAAGAAGCTTCTGGTGTTCCCAGAATGGTGGACTGACCACCCCAGAGTTCAGACATCATTATGTGTTTGGGAATATTTGACTGAACTTCGGATCTCTGCAAACATCATGTACATTTCTTAAAAAAAAAAACTGCAAGACGCACAGACGCGCGCACACACACAGACGCACACACACTGACACACTAGGGGTTACTGAACACACTTGCCCAGGCAGCTCTATCCAGTGCACCTGTGGAGCAGTTGGGGGCTAGTTGCTTTTTTCCAATAGCATATCAGTCCGCTACAGTGACCTATTGGCTCTGGGAATCGAACTGGTGACACTCTGGTCACAAGGCTGGCTCCCCTAACTTCCAGCCAACAACTGTGTCTTTCTTGACATCTTCAAATTATGGCAGACCTCCTCTGTCTACCTGTATCATTATAAAGGTAATAAAAATAAGCTTTTCTTGACTCCTCAATTAATGGGTGACGGCTATGAAAGAAAAAGAATAAATCGATGGTTGGCTTATCAGAAATATGTTCTCCTCTCCATGCCTCCACAGGTCTTGTTTAATGTCTGAACTTAAGCACCATCATAAAGCTTAAGAGTAACTACAATTACTTTAATTACAGGGACATAGAGGCTTTTACCTGCTTCTAACAGCTCATGTACGGCATAAACGCTCAATTACTCTCAGCTGCAATTTGGCACAAGGAGCTATTTTGAATGAAATTTGCATGCACTCTTGTTACCTCTGTCTAGTAATGGTCCACAGATTAATCTATTTTTTCACACTGCAACCTTCTTCAAATATAATAAACCGACACATTACTTTGACTATCTAAACATGGCTTTCCACATTTAAGCAAATTGGATTCTAGTGTCACTGTAACCTTCAATCCTCAATTGGAGCTTTACAAATGCAGATAATTTTAGCACAAAAACAGGGCTAGTTTTAGTTTTAGAGCAGAGAGGATTCATTGATGTTGACTGTTTTTTCCCTTGTTATATTTATCACTGGCATTTACATATTTTGTTCTTAAAATTTCCTGAAAAAACATAACAAATAGTTTGCACTTGGCAAAAAGTGTTCAGTTTATTGACTTGCTTTGCTAGGTGTACATCTATAGTTTAATTCTCCAGATAGCACAAAGTTATTGTCTGTTGATATTCAGTTTGAATAAATACACTCATCAATAAAATAGTTGCACCCAGAGGAAAGTGTGGGTTTGCAATGCTATTGGGAAGGAAGATAAAGGTTACCAGGAACAATAAATGATGATAAAGAGCCATATGATGCAACCCCTCTGGAACTCTTCCAACTGCTTGAATTGCTTTCAGACTCTTCTGAGGCATACTTTGCATGCAAATAATTCTATCAACACAACAGCACGAGTCAAAATGGAAAGCACACATAGCAGGATGACCTTATATAATCAGTCAGGTACAGCGGTGAGCCCCATGCTTGTATCGCATACACTGCCGAGCAAAAACTTAAATAATTTGCATGTCTCCCGTTGTCAAACCTACCCACCAAGTGGTATTTTAATTGTTTGTTTTTTTCTGGGTTCTTTTTATGATGAATATATATATCAAGCATGTTCTGTATTTGTTGTGTGCCATGTATTTGATATACATAGGAAAACTGAATCCTGGCTCTATCTTACACTCTCTAAGCTGGAGAGATGTGGTTAGGATTTTTTATTTATTTATTTTTTGCACAGTTAAAAGGCGTTTGGAAACATCACAAAAGCCCTTCAAAACCAGCTGGACTGAAAAACAAAAAATTAAGGTAGAGCGCAACAGACGTTAAGTTCTTTATTCTTTTGATTTTTTGATATGATGGAAATCTAGTGTTAATCAAGCAGCTATAAGTATAAATCCCACAGTTCCTCTTGACTGGGCCACTTAACATGAAATTACTTTTTCTCCACATTAAAACAAATGTTTTATTGTATGTATGTAACAGCACTGTAACAGTGAAGAGCTTTGAGCATGCCATTGACTGATTTATTAATGGGTTGGCTATTTTTTTTCACTCAGCTCACTAATTGATTCCTGTGGCTCTCTTTTCATTGGGTGACCTTCTACAGTCTTCTCTTTGTTGATATGACATTTCCTTGGAAGCTTTTTACACATCGGTCAAGTCATGACCTTGACTGTTGTTTTTCTTTTGTGGTCTCCACATAGTCTCCACACCTCACTAGCCCTTTTATTCTGATTCAAGAGTGACGTTAAAGTTGTTGAAGGTGTTGTGAAGGAGAACCTTGGGGCCATGTCTCTGGGGTGGAGTGGCATTCAAAAACACAGGGGGCCAAGCAACACTGGGCTGTCAGACATGTTTGGCTAAAGAAAGCCATGAGAAATTTGTATTGAAGAGTTTGACAGTAATTCACAATCTACAGGAAGCCATCAGTAAAGTTGACCTTTCAAGAAGTAGAAACACAATGATGTGACAAGCATGCATATTAAACCCATCAGACTGTGTTTCTACCATGTACACCACTGTATTACTTCAGTTATAGTGTTGTCTTGAAAAACTACAGTTAGACGTTAGCAAACATGATCGACTACATGTTGAAAGCATCAGACCTAGGGACTAAAAGATGAGATCGGTCTGATCACAAAATCTAAAGTTGCAGGCCAAAGTGGCATGAACTATAATAAGTGGGTGTGAAAGTTCTATGAGAAACTTCATCAGTGGCTAGCTAACGGTATTGTCAAATGTGGATGTGTTGTATCATACAGATAGTAGCTCCGTCCGTGTTGTGTGTTTTTACCTTTATTTATTGTCCTTTGAATTTCCCTCTGGGATCAATTAAGTGTCTGTCTGTCTGTCTGTCTGTCTGTCTGTCTGTCTGTCTGTCTCACTACTATAACATTTTTCTGTGTACTTCCCAATTAATATTTATACTGGTTATATTATTTTAAACTATTTGATTATTTTAATTAAGTTAGTCTTTTATAAAGTCATTTTTTCCACTGTTTTTATGACCCCCAAGTAACAAAACTGACTCATTATGAACTACTGAGTACGAAAGAATGTTTAGCTGACTACTGGTGGTGTTAATGGCAGTGTAGCTGGCTTGGAGAAGGAATGGTTCGGGCATCTTTCTTCCAGCTTAGTGGCGTCAAACAACCCCAGTTGTGTTAAATGTGTACATGTAAATAAAAATCCAATGATTTACAAATCTCTGACTCTTTTTTTTTTTTTCCTTCACAAAAAAACAATAGAACAAAAATCAGATGGTAAAAGTTGGACAAAAAATTCTGCATTTACAACTTGGCTGCAATGTATCTCATAAGTTGGTTCAGGGTCATGTCTACCATTGTGTAGCATCCCCTCTTATTTTAACAGTTTGTAAATGTCTGGGAAGTGAATAGACCAATTTACTGGAGTTTTGGGAGGAGAATGTTGTGTAATTCTTGTCTCATTTAGGATTTTAGCTGCTTAACTGAGGGACCAAAGATTACGAGCATCCAATATTGAAGTCTGCGTTGTCCCTTGTGCAGAGGGATTTATCTAGATTCTGTATATCATGGCGTTCTGTACTGTATATTGTGAGATCCAAACTCTCCGAATTTTACTTTGAAGAATTTTTTTCTGAACTTGTTCCACAATTTTTAAAAACTATTTTTGTAGATTGGTGAACCTATGTCTATGTTTGCTTCTGAGAGACTCTGCCTCTCTAAATCATACCCAGTCATGTGATTGAGTTGCAAATTCGTCCTTCAGTTGTTTTTTATTAGTACCACTTACTTTTCCAGCATTTTGTCCCAAATGTTTTTGTCCTACATTCTAAATTAGTTAATAATTTTCATGGAAATGGTATTTTTATTTATTTATTTATTTTTTTATTTGTGTTTTATGTTCTATTGTGAATAAAATATTCTGTTTTGTTTGTTTTTGCAGTTGGGGTTGAAGGTCTGCTAGGTAGAATTGGACATGACATGACCGAATTGGGGGTGTAAAAAAAAAAAAAAAAAAAAAAAAAAAAAGTAATAATTGAGGGAAAAAAAAAAAATATATATATATAAAACAAGTTTTTTTTAATTGCATACACAAAAACAACAAAACTGAAAATATTATTTTGATGTGACATGGACTGTGATGTACATAGTGTGTTTTCACAGCATGGGACCGTATGGCTGTCTAAGCAGACTAGTGTTTATGCGTGTTTGAGAGGCTCCTAAGGGCTTGTTATTGACAGTGTGATATGTTAATTAATTTCTCACTTTTGATGAGTTTCATTAGTTGAAGTACACAGAAGCAGGGGGTAATTGACTAGCTGGAAGGCATATTGGACAGCTCCTCAGAGTTTGAACTGTTTACTCAGGCACATGCACCCATACATATGTACACACACACATGCACACACACATTTGCTTGTCTTGCTGGTGCTGGAGCATTAAAGGTACTTGCCTAAGCCAGTTGGTATGACACTTCTGCTGAGACTTAGAGAAGCTCTGGAGATGCAGCACAGAGCAGCAGAGGCACGTTTGCAATCCAATTAGTGCAGAGACCATGTGCATGTGTGAGAGTGTTGGGAGGAGGCAGAGATGGAGGGCATGGGGTTATGGAGTAGTGTGCGTGAGACATGAACTGAGAGTGTGTTGGGGGAGAGTAAGCATATGTGAGGGGCTTTTATATGTTTGTGAAGCCTTTTGTGAGAGGGATTTCTATTTATATGCTGTGAGTTATTGTGAATCTCATGGCAACTATAGTTGCATATTAGAGATTGCAGAGCTACTGTAAGTTGCTATACTTGAGTGCTCATCAGAGCTGGCTTTTGGCTGATACCTGGAGGACATGCTGCATTGGAGAAAAATAAAAGAGCAGATCTGATGGGAAGTAAAACAGTGTAACTTCCTAAGTATTATACTACAGTGACTATTATTGTAATTAGTCTAATAGTGTGTGTGGCCCAACCACAGATTTTTATAAAGTCGACAGTTGGCGTATGATGAATGTCAAGTTGACGTTGACAGACTGCTGATGACATCATCAATAAACCCACAGGAGAATGCTTTGCAGACGTGTCTTTAATATGTGAGACTGTCAAACTCCACAGGCCAGCAAAGTGTGACATACCCTTTTCAACAAGCTCTGGATCGCAAAACTTCAGGGAACTGGAGAAATAAACCCCGGAATCTCACACATTTGTATTTCACTTAAGTGCACCCTAGGCGGCCTTGAGGAGAAGCTCAACTATAGCTGAGGATATCTTTAAAGAATATCTGTTCACTCTGCGGTCATCTTTGGCATGCTGACGAGTATTCATATCTTAACCAATGACCTGTCTCCTCCTTCAGGAAACTGGAGATATGAATCCCAAAATCGCTCCTCACCTAGTGTTTTCTCTGATGCTTTTATGTTGTTAGTATAATAATCATATGATCAGCAGGTGATCAACATTAGGCTTAAAGCGACATCGGTGTTCTGTGAAGTTGACCCCTAGTGTATTCTCCCATGCGTGCACATATATTGTCACTCACCACATTGCTCTCGTGCACCTCAGGGTTCATGGTGAGCTGCACTACGAACCAGGTGGCATTGCGGAGGATAAATGCTGTTATCAAATTCCAGTGAATGATGTTCCTCAGGCACCGAATACTCCTGTAACATACACAGACAGAAAAGAGTAAGGATAAGAGAAAGCAAAAGCTTACACATATATAACAAAGCATACATACATGTGTGTGTGTGTGTGTGTGTATATATATATATATATATATATATATATATATATATATATATATATATATATATATATATATATATATATATATATATATATACATATATAAATGATCATTATAAAAAACACTACTTGTGGTAGAATCATGGCTTATATTCAGATTTACTAAGTAACTAGGTCATAGCAGGTTCTCAATAAGGCTGCACTCACTTAAGCTTACAAGCTTGCACATGAATTTTAGGAAGGTTACTAGGCAGACAGCCCAGTATAAGGTTACCTTCTGAGAACCGTCTTACCACGGTAGCACTAGTACAAACATATACTGGATTCATCTCACATTTGCATGGCCTCTGCTATATGAAGTTAATAGCTTTGTTTCCTAAAGAAGTGCAATTCAATTGAATCATTGTCAGAGATTTACCCCTCTGTGATTTATGGATTAGTGAAAGCAGCACGTTAGTGACGGCTGACAGCTCACATGACATTTAAAACCATTTAGCAATTTCCTTCCTTTGGTTAGGCTCTTGTAATGACCTACTGCACCTTTTTGTACCTCTCTGAAAACATACAACAGGTTAGATCAACAATGCCTCCTCCACTTTCAACAGAATGACTTCAGCCTGTTTTTCCTTTTCACTGCCACACAATGCTGAATAGAACTTTGGCCCTGGTGGGGTTGTTTCTAGGTTAGGTACGGATGACTATTGTTCTTGCGGATTCTGTGTTTTTATAATAGCAGCTGCATCAGGTGTCAAGCGTATATGATGTCCATCCATGAGTGAACTTATTAAACCCTTTCCAACCCATCCAATGTCCAACATTTAATCTGCAATGCATTCAGGCACTTTGGTTTTGTCGCATCCGACACACAGAAATCTGTCATTAGAGCAGTAGAGCTGCATCCTTGGATTACCACATAAAATTAGATATTTCTGTTTTCGTTATGAAAGAAGCATGAGGCTGCCATTGTTGGACGCATAGTAATTATTTCTGAGTGAAGCTGCACAGGCATTCAGAACAGACCCCAGATTATTAAAGGCATCTTATTCATTTGTTTAAGTAACAATTAAAGACAATTCATTTTGTTGTATTTTATTTAGTCTACAGTGCATATACCTGCTTAAAATTGCTCAGTTAGATAATATTTTATAAATATCAACATAAATGTGATGACCAGATCCCATTTGTGTTGGCCTTTAATGGTTAAATCTAAGAAATAGCAGTTAGGAAATGACAAACTAAGAAATAACCCTTTATTTATTTAATTCCATGTCAACCACTAAATGCATAAAGTACATTATTACTGTATAGTAGATATGTCTTATTTCCAAAACTTAATAAAAGCAACAGAGAAAATAGGGCTATTAACCACCATCCAGTGCATAACCATCAAGACTTGGGATTTCACCAAAACTGCCACTATTAGGTATACAGTACTTGCATCAAAGTATTTGTCAGCCATACAAATTACACAGTTAAGCTTCACTGTTGCTTCACAATTGAAACAAATCTGCACTACAATCAACACTAAGTCTGAAAGGGTGTGTATTCATCAAGAAGCTGTTACTGAGTAAAGGCAAAGTAAAGACCTTAACATCACTAAACAAGTTTAAGATTATTTGAATTGTGAGAAGGACAAAATGCAACCAATTTCTAGGACTGAACTCAGGAGGTGTTAAACATCCCTGCAGGTTTCTTTGATAAACTGAAAACAAGTAACCCCCTGAAGAATGGAGACTAAAATATGGATAACAGGTGAGCACATTAAACGCTGGAACAAAATGTTAGATTGATTAATTTTATTTTATCTTAAATATGGTTTGATTTGATGATTTTTTTTTTTTGCCTAACTATACTTATATTTTTTAAGTATACTATACTTATAACTATACTTATAGTATAAAAAAAAAAATTTTTTTTGCCTAACTTATACTATATAATTTCCAAAAAATAAATAACTAAATGACAGTTTTGACTGGAAATATAAATAAAGAGCTGTTTCTGACTTTTGTACAGTACTGTATATAGTACAATGAAATGACTTTTGCTGGTTATGTGTGATTTTAAGATTTTCATTTGTTTTAGTTTGAAAAATATAAAGCTAATCTGTCATAGTGAGATTGATGTTACCGAGCTGAAATACATCTGATTCTGCCCCTTTTAGCTGGGTTACATGCCAAGTTAATGAAAGCACATTAAATGCTTGCAAAAAAAGAAAATGTGTGTATAGTTTCTGATAGCACAACTGGGGAAAACGGGCCAAGCTACAGCTCTGTCAGGTGAGCTATTGGGCTTGCTGTCAGGCTTTACCTTGCGGTTGGAGTCAGAGCTCATGTCACTGAATACTAATCCCTCATACTCTGCCGAGGGTAAAAAAATAAAAAAGGAAAATGGTCAACACCTACTGCAGGTTGCCTGGCCAAACTGGTCTTTAAATCGCTTGCTCTAAAAGGTTAGCATGCTTAACAACCTGCATAACTTAATCAGAGCCGGAGATGGTAGTTTAGAAAATATATTTAAGTTTTGGAAGCTGTGCTGGGGTTCTGTGTTTGTGTTAAAAAACCCAGATCCCTAAAAGCTTCAAGTTATGCACATAAAATCACAGACATATTTGATCACAGGTTATGTTGTGTTTTTACTGAATATGTGCCAGAATATGCTGGCTGACTGACCTCTTTTTACAACCTGGACACTTAATTTATGCTACAAAGTACTGACAAACACCTATACAAAAAAGGCAAGTTAGGACAAATATTCATACACCACACATTTGTACATTTTAAAAACAAACAACTCGTCAAAATTAATTCTGGTGCTGCCCGAAATAAATCCAGAAAGATTCATATGAAGTCCTATATTAGAATATGTTGTCCTGTTTTTCTGCACTTCTTTATCCAACCCCCCCACCACCACACATACTCACATATTGTACATCTTTTCCTATTGTGGGTCCAACACAGGTACATGGATTGAGCAACAGAAATTACCCCAAATTGCTTACATTAAATTCACATGAGGTTTTTAGCCTCTTCTGTGAATTTAGTACAATATAATGTTGATCATCACACAAAAACTGAAAGGCAAAGCCAGCCAAGCCGTACTGTCGGACTTGTATACGTTGATATTACTTTGTCAGGGTAAATAGTGTCTTCAGAATTGTTATAACAATATAAAAAAAAGTTTGTTTTTTATTTTTTCTTTGAGCTACCTTAAAAATGGTTTATGTGTGGAACGTCACATGATCAGGTTGGACCATGGGCACTTTTGCTTTTATAGAAGTGTGGTCTGATGTGGACCTAAGGGAGGGGTGTGCTTGTATTCTCGTAAGGGCACTTGTAAGCACCTCCTTGTGGAAAAATAAGGAAATGGGACTTCTACAGCCTTTCACACCAAAGCGAACATGCGCAAACGAGGGGTACAAGGCTGGATGTACAAGTATTGGGACTGGCCCTCGGAAACCTTCGCCTCGGTTGTATTACATCCTTACTTTACAGTTAAAAACAGCAAGACATTTTAAGTGGCCACTTCTAGGTCTAGTCCATTAGGGGAAAGAGATGAGTAGGATCAGGTATGTAATGAGCAGTGGAATCACCTCTAGAACAGGTGCAGAATACCCCAAATATTATCTCTGCTCCTAAACAAGGACTTGTTTGTGAGCATATATGTAAATACAGACCTCATTTATATTTCAGCTCACAGAGGTTAATTAGACCTTATGGGTATCTCTTCTCTTTTACATCTTATTGCTCTTTGCTCTCTCTTACTCGTATGCCCATACGCAGCACACACTCTGAGTTGACTCTGAGAGTTGGAAGAAAGTGCACAGAAGCATGAAACCTTCACTGCTGAGTGTTTTGAGTGCTTTGACAAGAGTTCAAACAGTTCACGAGGACATACAGTTTGCTCTTTTAGACTTTTATAACCGTTTAAAAAAATTGGAACTTCTGATTCCTCCATATGTACACTGCTTTTGGGGTTTGGAAGGGAATCATGTATATTTAATGACTTTAACAGCAGGCATAAGAGGAGTTTGAACATTTATGAATACGTAGGATCTGTTTGTTGGCCAACAAACTGTAGTTTTTAAAGTTTACATTTGATGTTTAATGCATGGACTTTGCATGATAGTAACCTGGTGATGATAATAGCCTGTTAAATGTTAATTAGATGAACCTTGTTGCTGCAGTGGAAAAATCTGAGAAGTAAACCTCAGACACCACACGTCTTGGCTGATTGACTGTATTTGGCTGAACTATCTCTTTCGGTAGATAATGAATTTGCGGGTTGCTGGGGATGGGAGGTTGTTTACTGTCTTGCTTTTGGTGGACAGAGATGATGCATGTGTGTCTATAGTAAACAAGCGGATGGGGAATCTGTCTAGGGGATGAGCTCTGACCCCATTAACTGGAGCAGATGGGGATTTTTAAAAACATTATATTGAAAATATTCCATGGATGAGCAGAGCAAGGTGACTGTCCAGAAGTCCCACTGTTAACCCCTAAAGGTCCAGAGCATTAAATCAGAGTTTTCTTTAACGGTCAAATGTAATCATGTAGACACAAATTAAAATTCATAGTGAAGTATGCAAATAATTGCATTAATGTTTAATTTACATTCTGTACCAACAGGTTCCGTGTGTGTGTGTGTGTGTGTGTGTATTTTAATGCTGTAGTTTGTTGATGTGGAATTCTTTAGAACTATTTTGTGTCTATCTAATTTTTTATTATGGATTAATCTGCTTATTTTTCCATTAATCAGTTGATTGTATTGTCTTTAACTCCCACACTCCAAGCTGAGAATGTCAGATCTTGTTTCAGATCTGAAGTAAGAGGGGAGCTTGATTTCTCCTTTCTTTCTTTTAGGCACTGCTTACCTGTAGGTGACAGTCTACCTGGTCTGAATTTCCCTTATGTTTATGCAGATGTATTATTTTATTTATGTATTATTATTTTGCAAGACATGTCTCCTGAAAAATGCATAATGAACAAGGAAAAGAATACTTAACAAATTAATTTGATGTCTTGTAGCATAATACACAAAGGGTGGTCTCTGGTGTTTGATTAATAATGGAATGACAAGCCTAGAATTTAAAAGGTTATCATAAAGCACATGGTATATAGTACAACATGCTTTTGTAATTTGCAACAAATTCTGAGGGCCAGAGGAAGATGAGGAACTGAATTTAATATGAATGTCCATTTTGTAAAAGTGATGTGCAATATGCCACTGCGGGAAAATTTAGTACCTACACACACACAATCACAGGCTTGCTGTCATCTTAGGGCCATTCATCTTGACTTTGCTTTGGGCTCTGGTCTCAGTGGAGAGACGTAAAACTCATGGAAATGTATTTATAGCAAAGAGGCTGCTGCAAACGAACAAATTAGGATATTGAGAAGCATCAAAAGCTTCCTTTGATATCTTTGGCACTGCATTTCACCCCCAGATTAAACAGAAATAACAAACTCTTTTTGCATAATAGTGGTGGCTTTAGTATCGCCTCAAGCGCTCAGTAAGCCCAGACAAACAAAAACGAGAGAAAATGTATGCAAGTGTCTGGATAAAGAGAGGAAAGTGTAATGGAGATTGGGGAATAACAAGAGAAATAACTCAGATGGACATTATTATATTAATGACCTGAACATGCACTTTAATAACGGCAATAACTCTTTAGTAATTATTCACACCCCTGTGCCTCCTCTCTGCATATCAGCGAGAAAGACAGAGAGAGACTGAGTGTGTGCAGAATGAATGTAGGGATTGAATTAGATGTAGATGGACATGGTGTTTTTTTTTTTTTTTTTTTTAATCTGTTGGAATCCTCATGTTTGATATTTAGCATTGGATCTGCAACTATAAACAGTCAGCACAAGCTAGCGTTACCCTTCATGGCAGCATGTTGGAAAGTACATTCTGAATCATTATTATATTAATGTATGCATTAAGAATTAATGTACAGCTTACTTAGTAAGGACTTTATGCACAAACCTGGGGAAAACTTGCAGAACCACTGCAATCCATGAGGACAAGAACAGGAGATATTAAAGGGGAAAAAATGTCCGGGAACGCCTGACTCTAATAATGGAGCTATACATAGTAACAGCTAAATGTGCTCTGGGCCTGAACACAGTGACATAGATTATAATACTCCCTGAAGCTGCTGCCCAGTCCATTTAGGACTCATTTTGGGGGGAGTTGTCTGGCCCATTAAAGAACTGTATTTAGGGGAGTTGACCAGTCGATTTAGGTGTTGCTTTTGCGGAAACTGTCTGTTTCTGATCTGAGTAAAAAAAAAAAGCCCTTATAAGGGCATTCTGCGTCCTTCCTATTAGTTTAATGTACATCGCGTTTAGTTATCATGCTGTTTGTATATACACACGTACAGATATCTATTGACTCACTCATCATAACCATTACAATATTTATTATTGCTGAGGAGTCATGTACTAGATGTTCATTGCATGAAAATTTATATGTATTTATGTAACCACATAACTGACAATTTTTTTCCGCAGATCAAGGCTGAATACACACTAACTATTACGCTTATAGTATAACATCAGTAAAAATAACATCAAGGTCAAATTACTACATACTTAGGAACATATGTATAAGCATTTAAATTAGATGTTAATAAATCCATTATTGAGTACTGGTTGCAAAAGGCTTATGACGGATGTTGTTTTATGAAGGTAGTGACACTGCATTGTCAAAGGCCCTAAAACACAGTGATGGACATGGGTTTCTAATTATAAGACCGTTAGAAAGCCTAATTTCTTAAGTAAAAGATCGAGGCCTAGTTACAAGCAGCAAATAACAGTATTTATGAAGATTTTGATGGCTTTAAATTTAAATTTAATAATTGTAATGTATTTTTGTATATGCATTTCTATATTACATATAAATGTCCTCTACATTAAACAATCTTCATAAAGAAATTACTCCAGTGAAAGTTCCTTGCCTCTTTTTTTTACTTGAGGTAAAGAGTAGAACATGACTTTTTGTCTCTACATGTCATAATAGTATTTGTACTTTTGTATTAAATGCATAATTATACAGAACTTAAATAAAGCATTACTTGAAAGTTATAATTCATAACACGTCAGTGTGTCTTCAGCTTAATGGTCCTCATGACAATACAAAGTTGTTCAGCACTTAATCATCGTCATCTTGTGATTACTGGCATAAACTGTGAACTATGAGTGAGAAATAATTAAACCAAAGGTAGGAATTTGCCTCTTAAGGTGTTTATAGTGTGGGGATGGTTAATAATGTTTGATGGTGGTACTATTTCTCTAGAAGGTGTAGTAACAATAGAAGGCTAACTTCTAGGATGGCTCATACCACCATTTTTAATCACGCTGTTGTGCAATATATGTACATGCTGGTTGTTTCCCATCAGTAAGACATTGGCTTCCTCTACCACAAGTGTGGGAGACATAACAAAACTGGCCTCAGATCATTAAAGAGGTAAATTATGCCAGCTCTTTTCTACTGTCAAATACATCATTTTTCAGACAAAAACCAAAGAGTCGGGAATATGCTGCTCAGATGCGTCAAGCTGAGACACATCAAGCTCTTCTGCACAGCGCAGTTATTCTAACTGACAGTCAAGCTAAGAGGACTGTTGGTTTATTATGTGCTATAAATAAATTCCTGTCAATCAAACTCACAGGCTGTATACTGCGTGCTAAATACTGCAAGGAGATATCCATCTGGCGAGTGTGTTGTGAAATTGACGATGTAATTTGCCCTAGTGATGGCTGGAGAGCCGCTGTGTCTCCTGGACTGTAATCAGGAGCACTGTGGATTTCACAAATGGATCTGGAGGAATGAGAGCTGACGGCTGAATTCAGACCCATCAGCCCTGTCTCTACTGTTTATAAGCAGTGGCTATAAATGATAAAAGTGGCAAATTGTTGACTCTTGTTTATTTATTTCTTATTTAAAATCAGAATTTGGTGATGTATGATTTTCTGGGTAGAGGTTTTCTTTTTTAGGCACGTCCAGTCAGTGCGTCCAATTAAAAGTACATGCAACAACCTCTGTCCATCATGGCCTTGTCTTCAGGCAGTCATGTCCAGTCATAGAACACCAAGCTTCTGTCTTTTTGAATGGAAAGAGACCTAGAAACCCCAAACTAAAAGCCACATTTTAAAAGCATATTTGGAACTGCTGGAAATGTCATAACACATAAACAATTTAATTTGACTCAAATAAACAAAGAAGCATTTTTTATAGCTGTTTCTGGCTGCTGTGCATGTCTCCACAAACAGGGGAGCTTTTCCCACTAGCGGCTTAAACAGCAAGCCGATTGAGTTTTGTTATTCAAGGATGAGACTTTCCCAGAGAACAGATGCCCTGTTGAGTGTTACAAGCTTCTCTTCTTATAGTATAACATCACAGTCTGTTGCTTTTTGCTACTTTTAGTACATCAAGCATGCAACATGTATTATTCAGTAACCACTAGGAATTATTCAGCAACTATTATTAAACTGACATTAGTTATAGAAACATAAATTATGGATGGGGCCACATATGGGCTTGTAAGTTGTTAATTCTAAAAGAATGGTTCACAATGTTACACTTACCGCAGGTGTAAGAGATCACACATGGCATGTTTGTTGTCTAATTCAGTGTTTCTCAACCCTGGTCCCGGAGGCACTCTTCCCTGCACAGTTTAGAGCTTTTCCTGCTCCCTACACACCTGATTCAACTTATCAGCTCATTAACAAGCTCTTTCAGAATTGCAGGGGTGTGTTAAAACAGGGGATCCACTAAATGTGAAGGGCAGGGAGCATCCAGGGCCAGGGTTGAGAAACACTGGACTAAGACATGTTTGAGGTTCAAATTCCTTTGCTTCATTAGCTTCACCTGTAGATCTGCATAATGGGTATGAACGTGAAGGGTAAGTCGAGTTCTGCTTTGTTCAGAGGCAAAGACATAGTCATTTTCCATTTAAAGATTTTTATAATCAAGCAATAACTGCTCTAGGCTAGCATGTAAAGGGCTAGAAGCTAGATATATAAAAATTAAACAACTAATATTACATGCTGCATGCTCCAACAACAGCACTCTTCATTGATTGTTGCAAATGAAACTAGTTCTACATCTCTAAGCTTACGAGTTGTCATTTTATTTTCATTGCAAATCATTAGTATTTAATAAAGGATTAATAATTGAGCAAATATAATAGGTATTTATCATTATAAAAAAAATATATATATATATATATATATATATATATATATATATATATATATATATATATATATATATATATATATATATATAATGAAAATAACCATTTACACTACATGAGTCTTGACTTTTATTTACAGAATGGGGTTCTAGTGCATTCTGGCCCATTTCCATCTGGGTATATACACACTGGTATACCCTAGATCCCTAGGATGCAACACTGATTAAAATCTTCAGATCAGATATCAGAAGGTACAGTCCAGTCCATTATGATCAATTCGCTTGAACTATCACATAAATTCATAAGCAAACTTTTTTCACAAACTTTCAATTTAAAATTGATTTTGTATGTATGACTGGTGCTGACCTACCAGCTAAAAGTATACTGCAGTGTGAACAGCAGTATTGCATAATAGCGTTTTGTTGTGGACTGTGTGTTTTCCTTAATGGGAGGACAATATTTTTCACAGATTGAACATGAGTGGTATTGAGCCACCCCAAATATATATATAATTTCTGTATTGATCCTTTTATATAGGGTATAAAGGTACAGTATAAACATGGAGTATGTATACATGTGTACAGTAATGACTAATAATGACTAAAACAATGCTGACTTAAATATCATAAAACTAAAATATCATTAAATATCATAAACTAAACACCAAAGTTTTTAGACATGTTAAACCAACAACATGATGGTATTACAGTGCTATACTGTACAGCATTATTTCAAATGATCTGTTTTGAGATCTCGAGACTCTTGGTGCTACCCAGCTCTCCCTCTTATTAAATATCTGCTACTGCTCTGGTGTTTAATGTCCCGAAATGCCCCAACACTTTTGAGAAAACACATTATTTTGGACATGTTTGCACATTTTATTTCTAGATTCATAACTAACATATAACAGTAATTTTGTTTATTTAGTAAGTAGTGAGGAATGATATTGTATTGTTATTGTGCTAGTTCTTGTTATTGTGATACATTGTAAACCGAGCATTACCATTACCAAGTAGAACACTGACCCAACTGCATGTTTAATTCCAAAGAGAGCACAATAAGGCCTGTATAATTACATATAAAGCATTTAAAGCATCTTATGTTAAAAAGAAAAAAAATAACATTAAAAAAAAATAAATAAATCCAAGACCTGGAGCAGCGGGATTCTCAAACTGTTGGTGTGTGTGCTGTGTTATGTGTGTTTAATATTGGAGGTCTGAAATTAGTGGTTGTACACTCGTTTATAGAACAAGTTGGTTGATCCCACTCTAAAGCTCAGTGACATTTTCTTTCAGATATAGGTGGACGATCCACCGCAGCCGAATGAATCCGGTCGCAAACATGTGTGATTGTGCATTTAAAAGCTATAACTGTCAATTAAGAGGCGTTTCCTATCAGCTGCCTCGTTTCTGACCCCGCTTTCACTACTGGCGCTCGGGAGCTTTTCGACTGATCCCTTGACAGCGAGATAACTACGATTATTCTCTTCGGCCTCTCCCTGATTGGATAGTGTATGGAGATGATGTGATTCCTATTGATGGGCAAATGAACTCAATTTCCAAAAGCTCGAGGGGTTGTGTCTGCGCTCTATATGTAAAGCTGTGGTGTCTCACCCCCAATATGAATCGGCTTCGGATCGCGTTTTGAAGCAAACATATATTTACAGCGTTCTGAATACTGATTGTGGTTGAACTGGCGCGCTGGATGGGTCAGCGCTATTTTTGTGTTTTTTATGTTGCTGAATGGCGTGTGTTAAAATGTAGCTGCTGATGCAAATCAGATTGCGTCTGTTTTCATGGGTTGAAGTCCCCAAAAAAACTGTGCTGGAGTGATTTGAGATTGGTAGACAGAAAAGTCTTGTATGATATGGACTGTGTAAAGCAATGTTATAGTACCGGTGAGTTTGTGTAGTCAGGTTGCGCATGTAGCCGCATTAAGGTTGAGGACAGCAGAACAAAAATGATACAATGTAATACCTGTAGAATCAAAAATGGCATCCTAGAAAGAGTGCAGATGGACAGATAATTTTTATACCACACACGTGAACATAACCCAACCTCAGTCCTGGCTGCGTATAAGGTATAAGAATCTAAATGCGACATTATTATTTGCTTATTAATATTATTTTTAATGATACACCCACCTACCCCCCACACCTCCCAACACAACCCATGCCTCCACCCCTCTCGACCACCCACCGCCCAAGTGCGCCACACAATACGCAGCAATAACTTGAAATTGGTACAAATGTAATAGCGACATCTCAGTCAAGTACATTCCAAGTAGCCTTGAGCTGGAGCCTTTGTATCAAATGATGTTTCAGGTTCTAGGCAAATACATCTCTCGGTCGTTATTTTTTGTTCGCTTTACTATTAATTTGCTAATCCATACAGATGACGCTTGTACAGCTTAGCATGTATCCGCACAGGGACTCCACTCGCTTGGAAATTTTAGTAAATATTACAGTGTATATGCAGTGTCTAGTCGAATCTAAGGTCAGCACTGTTTTAAGCTGTGGATTGACGGATCAGGAAGGGGCAGAGGCCAGGGCGGGAATCCACTATACACATGAAGTCAGATACACCAGCATCCTTCTGGACCAAAGTGTAAGGAGCGTGAGTCTTTTGGTAGTGGCATTTCCACTAAGCTTGTCAAGTGCCTGCACTCGCGCGACGATCTTTCGTGTTATTGGTTCGCAGAGGCGTGTGAGATTGCAGGACAAGACTAGAGGAAAGTGCGCAATAGAGAGTGCAAGTAAAGGTTTCAGTCAACTCCATAGAAACCTCAAGTCTTTATATTACGATGCGGTTATGCGTCGCGACTAATGGGTCGCGTTCCCTGCTAGACTAGACAATCTTTAATACGGTACTTCCTGATGTTTGGCTATTTCGATTCCCGCCCAGATTGTGAAAACTTTTCTCGACAGTGCTGTTTATGCACGAGGTTCTATGTCATGCTTGTGATCTGTTGACTTTGTTTGGGGGGAGTTGTTTGACTACTGGTCTGGTTTGGCCTCCATTTCATCACGACTAGATAAGAAAAGTAATTGGACTCTTAGGTGTATCACAAATTTAACTACCAACTACTGTTGTCGCTTTTTTATAACTGGGACTTGATGTGTTGTGGGTGTAGTGGTCTTTGGAAGAATTGCGGTCTTCCATTTTATGCTCGTGCCATCCCTAGCGCCATTGGACGCTATGTGTACTCGTGTACGAGAAGGCTATTGGGGATTGATCTGTCCTTTGTGGCCATAACGCGGTTGGCTAGGTTCCAAGCGATTTTGTATTTATGCGAGCTAGTACGTGATGGATTTTAGCTGAGCCACAGTCACAGTGAATTTAGCTAGTTGGTTATGGACAAGACACATTCTCCCAAAAGCTGGCTAGGATTATGTTAAAGCTAGATTCCAGCTTAATCTTTTCCACAAGGAAACTCGCCACAGCCCATGCTTCGGTCTTTCTTGTTTTGGGGGTATGGGGCTCTACCATGGCCGAGGGTGATGCCTATATCGAGCAGAAGTGGTTTAAAACGCCATTCGGGTGACAGGCTTGTGACCCTAGTGGACCTTAAAGGGGGCCAAGGGTTGCTTTTGAAGATATCTCACGCACATTATAGTGCCTGGTAATCGCAATTTATCTCCGATACACCCACTCTACATACTACTCTTGCTTCTGTTAAGGCCATGTTCTCTGGGTCGTGACCCTTGACGCAAAATGACCAGGTGGGTATTATGGGGCCAAATTTCAGAAAGGGGTTTGACATTTTTCACCAGCTTCGTTCAGTGGGTGTCATTACTGGCTTGTCATTGATAGTAAAAAGTGGCATGTTAGCTGAAGCAAAAAAGGCCGATGTAATCGAGGGTTGTTTGTGGTGGGATTTCACTCATTCACTTAAATTAAAAATCTAGGGATTTGTGAAATGCACTCTCGTTCATGTTCATCAGAATGGGTTGAGTTGGGTGAGAATGGATGAGGCAGAGTGGCCATTCGCAGACCACAGTTGCCTCCTCTGTGTGTGAACTACGGCTAACACCAGCGTAGTGTCCTTGCGTTACCCCCCAGTAACAGGAAATGCCAGCATATTTCTTTAGGTTGAACATAATGTATGGGTGATTCCATAGGTGTAAGATCTTCGTATTCAATTGTGTGGAACAGTGTGTTAATGCTTTATTATATTATTAATTTAATATGTAGTTACACTGCTTGGTGTACACGTGTGTTATGGATGCTTAGTGTGTAATAGTTAAGGATGCTTAAGTCTGTAATTTGACGCTGTTTATTAGCTCATCATCTATCCTACCAAATGCCAAAATGCAGATTGTAGTTTATTAAAGTTGAGCTTGACTACCTATAGCTTGATCTACCGCATTGTGTGTACATTAATTGTTGTCCACGTCTTCACGGACTAAGGTCTATGTATGGATCAATAAACCCGCCGTAGGTGTCACTGTGAGTAATGTACTTTTACCTGTTTGTCTTTTCAGTTTGCAGCATTTCTCTCATAGGGCTGCCTTGCAGTGGCAGGGTGGACATTCCTGCATGGTGGCATTAAACTGGACCATAGATCTTGGTCAAGGAAGGGATTGTTAGCAGATTAAAGTTTTGTGTTTATAGCTCCATTACTCTCAGACCATAATGCTTCCTTTCCCGAAGTGGATGAAATACCTAGGGATTTTGGCCCTAATTGTGATACTTATGAAGCAAGCTTTTAATGCCATTAATACCAAACTAATAATATGTAGCCTGTTCGCTAGTGGAGACTGCCTATTTGATTTGGCTATCCAATATGGTGTAACTCACATTCAGTGTGACCACGATTTGAGAGTTAATTCCATATGGTGAGTGGAATAACATGAAAACAAGCTCATTTTGTGCTGCTATTTGTTTTTTCCTGTTTTCATATAGATTTATGTTCAGTAAGATTATGTAAGGCACTTTCTAGAAGTATTTTATTTCCTTGATCACTGTTGCGTGGAATATAATTGTGGCGCCGATTTTGTGCGATAGAAAAACGTAGGCAGGCTGCTTGGAAGATGATAGCTAAACCTGCTGTGCCGTTTCATCGTGAATATCTATGGTTGTGTCTGGAATCGATGTGTATGGTCGGAGTTGTAACGATGTTTGAATGGCTAGGCACAGCTGATTGCGTTTGAGATGGGGTGAGATGGACCACTTGAATCATGCCAGTGCCCATGGGGTTGTGTTTCAGCTGTCATTCTGGCAAGAGCTAATTTAGGTGTGCCATGATAAACGTGTATGGCGAAAGAAGACTGGACAATGTGCCGGATTTTTTATGTAACGCATATGGCGCCTTGAATGGGGGTTGTTATATAAAGTGGAAGGTTTACTTTATGCTAGTTGATACAGAATATCGTCGTCATGTGACAATACCTTTTGAAGTGTTATTTCTAATTTGGGGGGTTTCTCGTGTTATTGTGGTGTCGAAGGGTCTAGAAGACTTGTTTACTACTACGATTTGTTTATGGCAGGGTTTCGTGTGATCGATCTGGGCCTTGTGTTGTTTTTACCTTTTGTTATTGTGTTGCTTATATAATAAGCAAAGAACTACAAACCCTATTTGCGACCGAATACTCACTTCCTGTACCAGTTAGCACTGCGAATGATTGGCGCTATGGGACAAACTGCTATTGCCAAGATTAAGATTCAAGTCCTTGGATAAGACTGTCACTCTGCGCTTTTTCTTTTTGCACTCTTTGGTCACTTTATTGAACGCGGGTTAAAGACAGTCTCGCGCTCGACGGTGGCCTTGCCATTGAGTGAGTTGAGTCGTCATGTGTGCCTCTGAGTACTGGCCGTGCTTGTAAATGGGCTGGCTATTACTGCAGGCTGTATCCCTTCACAAAACCGTCACATCATGCTATTACTGTCAGTGGTGTCACTGATTCCAGACCGATCAGGGCTGTTCTGTTTTACATTGAAGCAGTGTCCTTTCATGAATGATCTTTAGCAGTGAGCCTGGCCAGTGTGAACGAGAAGCTAGAAACTCCCCTGCTGTTGACCTTGTTGTTAGAGATCGAACGCACAGCCCATAAACAGGACAAGGGAATGAAAATGGCTGGGGCAGAAGTGCGTTAAGACAGTTCGGTTCCGCTCTCCACCGGGGGCCCACATTGGATGGCCTTGAATGCTTAGTGCAGTTCCTGCGGCACTGGAGAGCTTACGGAAGGGCCTCCTGGAGTGCCTCACAGCCCAAATGGTGTGCAGATGTACCGGTAACACCCCATACTGGGGCCTAGCTGGAGAGCATGGCCTATGTACACGGATGGCCCGGCAGGATTTTGGCACAGGGCCAGAGCCTCATGCAGTGGCCATGTGCTCTGAGGTCTGCTGCCTCTCTCACCCTGCTGCCCTTTCCTACGTCAGCATGGACACAAATAGCAGTATAGAGGTCCTCCTCTGGCGCGATAATGGAAACATGCATGGCGATTACGTTAGAAAGTACATTAAACTGCGATTAGTAAGAAACGTAATTGAGATTTAACTTGAAAATCTGTCATTTAATTTCCTAGAAAACCATTCCTAGACATTTAGCTGTGCTTTCCTAATAGCATTATCATCAAAGCTGACACTGTAATGCTTTTTAGGTCAAGCCTTCACATTGCTCTTCTCTGCTCTCACAATGCTTCTACATGTTAGTTGTTTTTATTTTTTGGTGGTATGGTTTTCTGTTGGAAATTAATGGCTGTAGGGCTGTACCCGACTCAGAATTTTGCCAGTCAAATAGGATTCGCCCGTCCAGGCCGACGATTCGACTATTCATTCATGTTTTTTCTCCATGTACATTATCTAGTAATCAGTAAATCAATTTGCATACGGTTCAGATCTAATGTCCTCCTCATTTAGAAAGTCAGCAGAGTCACAGGAACGTATTTTTGAACTAAAAGAGACGTGGCATATGATGAACGATCTGAATTTGGAGCTTGATTTAATTACAGAATATAGTGTTTTGCTGAAATAATTATTTCTTGTTTATTGGCAGGCATATTAAGGGACTATACTTATCTTTAAATAAAATAATTTTAGCTGTAGATGAATAAATATTAATATCTGTAATTTAGGTTCTAAAATAAAGGAATTATAATAAAACAAACGTCTTCGCTCTGTTTTTCCTTTATCGCGAACAGTCATTGTCTAAAACAAAAGTCAACTCACTCGTTTGAAGCAGTGTTCAATGTCTGACTAAACGACGAGCAGAATTAGGTTTAATTTGTTCGTATTCTCTTCTTCAAAACCTCCTCCAGACTTTTTTTGAGACATCATTCCACCCGTGTTTCTCAGCTTCACATCTTTAGCTTCTTTCAACACTGAACCACCAGCGTAACGTGGATTCGATTTTTTAGCAAGCATGCGTCATAGCCTTGCTAGAACTCGAATATTTATTTATTATTCCCCTTTTAATAATTATTAAAATGTCTTCTTAAATTCTTAAAGTTCTTTTGCATTTTTGTAAGCTTTTGTAAGTCTGTTTTACAAAAAAAAAAAAAGGTCACTGTTGTCAGTCAACTTGAAGGTTCTCAGTCGACTTAAAGGGTCTCTGACTAACAATCCGAATAGTCGATTTCTAGAGGGCAGCCCTAAAAGGCAGTGTTCTGAACTTAAGCATCTGTGACAGCTGCTATTGTTAAATAATTAAGGACAGACCAAACAAAGACGACACCTGTTTAACTTTGATTGCTTTAGGTATGAACTCGGGTTTCTCTGAATCCTTTACAAGAACAATGTGCCATTGGGGCTGTGAGCAAATTTAAATCAGTAAACACAGCTCAAACTTTGGCCAAACAGTAAAATCATGTAGCCGATGTTTGTTTTCTCATAGGCCACTTGGAAAGAATTATTGTTTTGGATTGTACACAAAGTATGCCTCATACTTCTTTGCTAGCTGACATGTTATACTGTGATGTAATGCGAAAAATGAACTGCTTTGCATTTCCTTTATTTTTCTTGCTGTGCAGAATGACTGTGCTGGGGGCATATTTTAGGAGTGTTCTGTATCATATATCACAGGAAGACTGACTCTAAACCAAGTTATGTTTAATGAAATACGATATGAAATGCTGGAGTTCGACAGTGCACTGTCACTTTAGGGTTGACCTCAGGTGTTGTGAGGTTAACCTTTACTGCGTCACTGACTGGTTCTTTGCCTCTTTTTTCAGTCTTGAATGCCTGAGCGAGACAGTGAATGTCATCCATTTACCAAGCTCTACTTCCACTAGCTGCCTGCAGGAATGTCTCAACATCTCCTAGCTGGCTGGCTTAGTCCCTGGTGTGGCCCACACTGATTCATCTGACTGCTGCAGTCAGATGGAAGGAAATTCCACGGCTGCATTTAATCCCACTACATGCAATATTCAGTTTAGCTATTCATGCTTGCCATTGTGAGGCTCTACTTAAATCACAGTTAGACCGCATAGCGTGCTGCATAATCCAAGAGACGTGTAGGCATTATCACAGCTAGAACATAATATATCAACGTGGCAGGTCGTCATGTCTGTATTTGCACAATCTGATCAAGCCGATTATACCTCATACTTCTCAGCAGTCTGACTGTGCTTAAACAGGTCAAATCTTAGCCTTTTAATATCTTTACTGGCATACAGTGACAGAGACGTAGAGGCTCTGTCTTAAATGTTTTATCATACAATAATGCAAGCAGTTGAATCTGAGTGAATAGTATTTGATTCAAAGGTGATATCTATCTCTTGAGCCTCATACTTCTCAGTGTCTATGACAGCTGCTTGAGCTCTGTGAGAGCTCGCATAGCCCAAAAGGATCAGGGCTTCATAGAAAAAACAGATAGATATCCATGGATTTGAAACCCTGTGAAACACTAACAAGCCAATTTAAAATGCTGCCCCCTCATCCCCTGCATGGAATCCCTCAGGTCAGAGATGGATATAGGACAAGGGACTGAGTGCGGAAGCACGGCAGTGTGTATGCTGGACATCTGTTCCTGATGCTTATTTCATTATATCGCAGCTCTACGAGATGACCAGTGCCAGACAGCCTGCAACTTTATGACCTCTGTTTTTCCATTTATTGCCTTCAAGCACAATCCCTCCATGACGCAATGACTAGGAGATTCACTAGGAAAGGGAGAGGTTAAACAGGAGGCTGAAGGGATGTTGTGCATGTCACTGTCTACAACAAAATGTGTCACACAAAACAAGTGACAACTAATGCAAAAACATCCAGACAGGCTCATCTTTAAATGAGATGCTTTGATTAGGAATCCTAGAAACCAGGAATGAGAGTTTTACCCAGATTAAACAAGGCAGCCTAATCCAGAGATAATCTGCCTGAGAGTATTCAAAGCGGTATTTGATTGTCCCACAACCTCTCTATTGACAAAGTAGACTTCAAGAAAAAATGTAGTTATGCTTTTACAGGAGCTTAATTGTTGGTATTGAGTCAAACTAATTAACAGTTATGCATAATCCAGAGACACATTCTTCTGTCTACAGTCACTCCAATGCAAAATAGAGAACAGTCTTGGACCAGTCGTGCTTAGGCCTTGATGCCAAGGAACCAACTGTGGTCCCTGAACATATAATCTTTGGGTCCTTGTAAGCAGCTGGATAATCGATTGCTATGCTGGTGAGTTGCAACATTATCCTGTTCTGTGGTTGTAGCGAATACTGGGTCCAAGTATCTTGCAATTAAAGTGTTCCAAAGTCAATAGGACATTGGTAAAATCTCTGAAATTGTGCTTGACCAGAGGACTGGCAAAGAGCCAGGACAATAGTGCTAATTAAAATGATGTGCCTTAGTGTTGAAGCCAAGACTGAATCAATGAAAGTGATGCATTTTATTAACGTTATTAGCGACAGAATATCCATGAAACCAATCCTCGAATGTGGTAGTTCATTCAGCCCTTAAAAAGTCCATCCTTATTACATCCTAAGGTTTATTATTTAGTAACAACAATGAGATGTAGTAATCTGGCTATTTAAGGATCTAAGGAACACAACTTTAACTGAGCAGATATTTTAACTGGTTTATTTTATATTCAAGTCACTTTCATGTCTCTTTTGATTTTGCTTTGCATTAAGATGCATATGTTGTAGGATTTGAAACATTCCAAAAACGAACTAACTAAAATTAGCAACATAATAAAAAGAAATATTTGTCAAAGATATGTCTGTATTGTGTTGGAGAGATACCTACTTAAGTTAACATGCTAACCAGCTAGCCACAGCACATCCTCACATGTACTTCCAGTTGTAGCACTGTAGCAACATAAGAGCATAAAGAAGTAGCGCTGCCCAAATAATGTGTTCTAACCTTGTGTCAAACATCATTAAAGTCATTCTACTGGTTAGTTCAGCTCAATAATAGAAAAAGAAACAAACAGTAAACCCAACAAAGGCTAAAGCTCTTGGTGAGTGACTGCCGCTGCCTGCTAACGGCAATTTGCAGCAAACAAAAGAACTAATGGGAGCAAAACAGGAGTTAACATTGGTGTAGCTTTCCACCATGGCCCCTGGCAAGCAAAGAATTATGCTTGATGCTAATGTTGTGGCAGTGTTTCTTCTAGACTGGTAAGGGATGAAACGGGAGAGGAAGGGACTGTGTATTTTCTGACAGTGTGTTGCCTCGGTTATTGTCCGAAGTATGAATTTGACTGACTGCATCATCTCACAAATTGTTCCTGCAAGAATACCATGCTCAAGTGTTCTCATGTATAACTGCCATTAAGCTGCGTATGACCTGTGTAAATTGTATTTGTAACATTAATTATTAATTACAGCATGATCATCTAAAAATCTAAAAGGTAAAAAGATCAAAGCAATCAAGAGATTTTTTTTTCAAACCTATTTTAACTCACCTGAGCCTCATGAAGAGAATGAAGGCAACCAGCAGAGCTCCCAGAGAAATGCAGTGGCCCAGGTAGTTTATGATCACTGCAATGTGGTAGTGCAGCTTGCTTTTTTTCTGAAAGAATTAAGGCACACAAATAAACACGAAAGACATCAGAAGGATTGCAGGCTTTTAGATCGCAAACTTTCTAACATCTCAAAGCTTCTTAGGTCACAAAGTATAAATATCATGGATTATCATGATTATTATTATGATTATGATTATTTGATTACCATTGTTTTTTTGCGATTTTTGCAATAAAAATAACAGAAAGCTTCTGGAAGGATTTTTAATTTCATCCTCCAACGCAATTCCATGCACTGTTGTTTTTGTTGTTTCTTTTCTTTTTCTGTGTGTGTGTGTGTGTGTGTGTGTGTGTCTGTGTTACCTGACTAGACCAGAGCATTTGCAGTGGTGGGATTTGATTAAGGCAAAGATCTTTATGCTAGTTAGCTTTAAAAGGAGTAAGAAAATGCCAATATGAGAGAGAGGAATGTGGATGTGTCTTGCAGTGCTAAGAAGAGGTTATTGTAATTTAGTTTTGTTACATACAAATGCACACATTTTGTATTCACTATTACTACCGTGTCTCATCATGAAAGCATCAAAATGCTGATGGTAGCTATTAGATGGAGTGATGCTCTGTTATCTTATCTCTTAAATGGTTGAAAACACTCAAACACAACATTAGCATGAATTAACACCAGCCCAACATTCCATGGATTACACTGAACGGAATCCTCTCCTCGATAATCTGTCATCTAATCTGTAATTTTTGAGGATGATTACTTCAGAGAGCTGCTGTTAGATTAGAACTGTATGCCTGGCGGAGTGCCGTGCATGTTTCGAAAAACAACGTGCTCAACAAACGGTTCCTAATACCTTATAAATATTACGTCACTTCAATATCCAAAAGTCTGCCAGATCAAGATCGCTTTACATAGTCCTGTCTGACAGTAACAGTGGTGCTAATATGAGACGGGCTGGAGTTTCCAATAGCTAAATATTTACTTTTAAATTAAAATGTAGCAGATGTGAAATGCACCTTGATGACTGCCAAGCTGACCTCATCTGATGATTTAGGCATGCAGATTGTATGCAAAATGACCCATGAGCCATGATGTGTTAAAGCTTTCGAATGCTTTTGACATAGGGAAACAAATGTACTTGATGCCTGTCCCATGATCAGGCTTTTGGTTTTGGGGACCATATGCTGTTCACATAACGATCAGGCTGGTATGTCTGCATGCGCACGTGTGTGTAGGTATCATGCGGTCTGCGAACACAGGGGCCAGGAACCCCTCCCTGAGCCTCCAGGCTGTGCACTCCTGCTACACAAATCTGTCACTGATTTCCTGTTGCCCTTACAAAGTACATCCATGAGCTGGCCCCCACTGGTCAGTGACCCCATGATACCTTCACACACATGGAGTTTATGAAAGTTCATTATGTTCTGTTGAAGTTGAATTATTGCAAAAGCATCTGACAGACTTCTGTAGTACAGGTATACTGGTACATATGGCCTTTTGATTTTTATTTGCAGCTAGCCTGTTTCCATAAATGCTCAGTACATCACCAAAATAACTGTCAAAATAATGTATCCTGCTGTCAGTGTGATGAACATGAGCGTGTTTAAAAATGCTGGAAGACTTCAGTCAATCAGCAACACCAAAAATATTTTAAAATATTAATATCCCCTTTAATCGTGCAGCCTAAGGCCAGGATTAAGCCTTTGAATGAGTCAGACCAGCATGATTGCTGTCTTCTAGGAAGGATCATTCTACATGGAGTAAGACTGTATAGGAGGCCTTTTACTTTTTTACCGGTTGTCTACAGTTCCTGGAAAGAACTGTGAAGTGTATAAAGCAAATAATAAATAATAAAGCTTAATGTTTTATGGATAGTCTCGCAAAACAGCCTTCTGTCTGTTGGCAGAGAATCTACTACTTTAAAATACATTTTATAATCAAGAACGGCCTAATCTCTCAGGAATTTGACTGACATGCAAAATGGCCAATCACAGCTCCTTTTTGGCAGAATGTAGGAGGATCCCATTGATGTACATCTCATCCTAAAAGGCTCATTGCTGATGTAAATGTCTGAAGAAACAGCACTTTGTTTTCCATTTAACTGAAGAAACCAATAATTGCCTACATGCACCCAGCAAATCAGAAAGCAACCCACAATATCCTGGTAGTTGTGATCAACTTTGAGTGATGGGTTTTACCTTGACATTTATTGCTATTTGAAGAACAGGTCATTTTCTGGAAGGGGACTTGTATATAAGTGACCACTCATTACTCTCCTCATTGACCGTTGTAGTAGAGGGGACAAGGGAGAGGTGTATGGCCTTTCTGGAATGGTAGAGAGCTCACTTGTGTCCAAAACTATCTCCTATTCACTATACACTGAGATGCCAACAGCCATGAGACATAGGAGCATGTAAATTAAGTGGTGTTACCTCAGTAACAGTTTGGGAATTCCCACACCTGTGTAAGTTGTCTTATGAGTGAGGTTGAACACTGGCTAGTGTGCTTGTGGCAAGGCAACTTGCATTACTTTAGTGGAGCGAGGCATAATAATGGTATGATGTTGGGCAAAAGTTGGCATTAGTCGGAACTCTCTAGAATGCTCCTCAAACCAATTCTGCATAACACTGGCTCAACGGCCTGGTGTATTATCCTGCTGGAAGGTCCTGTTGTTGTGGAAAAGTCATGAAGGTCGGTAAATGGTCACCAAGCAGTGAAACATAGTAGGGACCGGACAATGATCTGTTTAGGCAAACTAGTGGACCCCACCCATGCCATGAAAACACACCCCACATAAAGGGGGAGAATATTGACATTTTATAGCAGCACTCATGATTAAACACACATCTGCGGATGTCTTAAATGGTACATACAGTGACAAGCAACATGCATGTAAATTGCATGATATAATACAGTTTTATGTCTCTTTTAATATGCTTTGATTGATACAATTGTATCATGGAATAATTTCAAGGCTAGTGAATAGATGGCAGACTGAGAGAGATGAATATTATGGACTTATCTTCACCCTCTCTGTGCTTCCTGAGACCAACCGCACAGGCATCCAGCAGACTTCAGAGGGTCTGAGTCTAAGCCTCTTCCATCTGCCACTGGAAAGGCAGACTGTCAGGGCCTTTGAGCCTATCATCCCACCATTGATTCTGGAGGCAGTGTGGGCACACACATACTCTTGCACTGTTTCCACTGCTTTCGACACAAACGAAAGCTAAATCCTCACAGGAGGGTTCTTCAAAGACAGCTCGTCGTAATCTATGCAGTGATAGCGAATGACATACTGGAGGCAGCGGTCCACCTACCCCACTTTCCTCCTGCCTGTCCTCTCCATTGGTTGAATCGCACTACCATAAGCATTTATAGTAATCCGCTTTTGATGTATTTCGTCTTCGGATGATGGACAGATGTGAAGGAGGGGGATTTGAAATTTTAGCTAACTTTTTTCGGTGTAACCCACAATTTGGGTTATTAATTTGGATATGTTCTTTTAGGATTTGTATTGTTATAAAACCTTTACATTATGCGGAGACATCAAATTTATCTTATTCATAATAATGGCTTTTCAAAGTGCCTCACAAAATTCTTTAGAGGGCTAAAAATGAATTAATTTTTAAGGATGTGCTGGTAATAGCACTAGTAGAATAGAACATATACAATACATATAAAAATAGCTGATTATAAAGGATGGCTGATTTCCATGTTAGGCTAATAGCTAATTCCAAAGAGACTGGATAAAACTTTCATATCTGTATCTTATGCCATCTGCCTTGAATACAAATTACCTTAGACTGCAGCTGATACAGCAAGGTATGGCTGATTGACTACTACATTTTTTTTCATCTGCCATTTAGCTAAACAAGTAAAGGTTAGCATGTTCTGCATTGTTTTCCACTTATGTTAAATATGAAGATTCTGACAAAAATCATACCACAATAAGAGTTTTAGCCAGTATACCCATTGATCCTGCTAACTAATTTGCAGCAGACTTATGACGATGGGAAATACTTTATCCTTCACTCCTAAATTCTCTATCCAGGCTAAGCTTCTTTCATTCAGAGTTGCCAGCATTTCCAGGACAAGCTTGATTGTCTTGCAATTCAGCATTTTACTTCCAATTTGTGTTTCACAATGCTCCTGGGACCTTTTTGATTGGAGATATGTCTGACTGTTTTTGACTGCCATGCTTCCATCTTTACAAGTCTCTCAAGTTAGCATTTACTGACAGTATCGGCAGGGGTAACGCTTACTCCAATGTTGCATTAGCACCATGCCACTTGTACACTCTTTAGGGAATGACTAGACTCCAGCAGCTCCATTGTCATTGCTTTCTTCTTACCCCTATTGACAGAGCATCAGCCTTGTCTTCATCTCTCAAAGTGCTTTTTTGTGTTTGAGGAGCTCGTGGGATTAGCAAAAGGAACTTTGCACCTAGGTGACCTGAGAAATAAAAGGAGTAGTATTTTTTTTTTAAATGCAGTAAAAAAAAAAAAAAAAGATTCATAGACCTCAGCATTTGTGTTGTCATTCTGGAGTTAGTGTTATGTCCCTATTAGGAATTCCGGGAGGATTTTCACTAAGAGGAAAATGGAAAAAATGAATGTCAACCATAATGTTCTAAAGGTGATATTTTTACCATATGGACATTTTTCCACTGAACACTGCCAGATCGTCTGAATTACATGATCCTTCACAAGAAAAAAATAGGACTATGTCCACATGCAAGCATATTGAACTGACATCTTAACATGAGAAACATCAGCAAGTACCTCACACTTACCAGCAGGCTTTGTGAAGTTAAATTGCTTTGGCAGTTTTGGGCTACAGTGTGATAGTAGATATACTTTTCATGCAACATCATTTTAATGGACAAGCGTTGGCTTGCTTGGAGTGTGCATGTAGCATTATTCATATTTTGACAGCTAAACAACCTCATACTTTAGAGGTTCCAGTGACATTTGGGAGGGGGTATGTCCACAGGATAAAATGCATCAGCTTTGGCATATTTTGTTTACTACATGGAGCGGCAGAGGCGATTTTTCAAATGGCATTCATTTTTTTAATACAGAAAATCTGCTGACCCATACCTCCTAATCTGCACATGAGGCCAGCTACAGAATGACTCACAACTTGAGAGGTTTACAGAGTATGGAAAAATTTATATAAAACTAAATTATTTGTGATCCCTCTTTTACACTGTACTTTAATGTTCTCTTGGGCCTACACAAGCATCCGTTTTTCTTTCCTTCATTCTTTTTTTTTTTTATCAGTGTTAAATGCAATGGATACAGGGCCAAACCCAGCCACCACACTCCAATCTGTTTTACCGCTGTAGGGAAGAAACTCACTGGAAGCATGTGCTCTATGTTGTGAAAGAGGAAGACAAAGCAGGAAAGAAGAGAAAGAGCAGCCGGTTGGTTGGGCATGATTTTAACAAGATAAGCACTCAAGTGAGAATGGCCAACTTAAACCCCTTTCACATAGCAAGACTGGACGCGAAGGAGCACAAACTTAGATTTTCTCGTTGACCTACAGGGACCTAGTTAATTGTGTAATTGGATGAGATGGGTTCGTGTTCCATATATTCTCACTTTTGAATAACGTTCCAATTATGTTCAAATATTAAAATATGTCCTGACAGCTCTACGTGCTTCCATGTGCATAGACAACATGGCCATTCTGCACTTCCCCGAGACGGGGTTGGGGGTGGGGGGTTACTTTAAAAGGGCTTAGGAAAGCTCCACAAAGAGAATAACACAGCCTCCTTTCAGTACGAACACTACTTACGTTTTGCTTCCTCCTCTCAAGTGAAGATTGATCCTTTCTCATGTCTGGAGGTAGACTATCTATCCATTTGCTTACTCAGCGGGAATTGCAAATGTACTTCCACCAGGAATCAAAATGAAGTAATATCCTGTCATGGGTGAGCTTGTTCAAAAGCCTTTACAAAATTCAAATTTTTTTCAGCAGCAATTTGCAAGTGTGACTCAAGTCCCTTTCCCTGATGTATATCCTAGATTATCCTAGACATACTATTGTGTGATAGCCTTTTATTGCATTTATACAACTTGTGGATAAATGCATAATTGTTACAGTGGAGGCTTGCAAAGGGAACTGGCACTTTCTACTACTGCTTTTGTTAATTTGTTGCTCATTGATGTACCCACAGGTTTCCTGCTAACACTGTTCAGCTTAGTCTGATTAAGGTGCATAAAAATTGAAAGGCTGAATGTAAGGGCTAATATTCTGTCATAGCAATATACAATGTGGGCTTCAGCCTGCACTACTAGGCTGATCTGAAGAGGGTGCGTTAAAGACATATTTTTAAAAATGAGGCATTAATAATTGATACCAATACTGTGTTGTTCAATTTTACACCCCTAATAATTAAGCAAATCGCTATTACAGACTGTATTTGAATTGAGCACCTCTGTGGTCTACTATCTAATTTAAG
Organism: Prochilodus magdalenae; assembly: GCA_024036415.1. Lineage (NCBI taxonomy): Eukaryota > Metazoa > Chordata > Actinopteri > Characiformes > Prochilodontidae > Prochilodus > Prochilodus magdalenae. The sequence goes on along the minus strand of JAMWET010006960.1, from coordinate 49,691 downwards.
TGCAAATAATCTTTTCACTGCGGAAACGAAGCCAGATGCAGTGCACTGTTAATGCCTGCATATTATACTTAATCCACCAAACACATGAAGGGTAAGGGGAGCAGCCATCAGAAGCCATTGTGTTTAAAATGACTGATGTACAGAGGGGTTATACACAATTATCTTATATACAAGTCCAGGTTCTTTATAGTGAAGTACACAGTGTTTTGTGACAGAATATAATTAGTATAATATAGTAATTAGTACTCAAACTGAGGCACAGATATTAATCTTAGTGTCAAACTGATAATTGTTGCATGTAGTTTGCAAATACATTTTAATTGTAATTGGTCATTAAATAAATGAATCAACTCCGAGCCTGCTGGTGGATCTCTGAAGCCAAGATATGTGTTTAAATTGGCAATATCTCCCTTCCGCTTGAAACCATGTACTCTACCTGCTGCATCTTTCCCTGGGCTGGATCCATGCAAGTGGCCTATCCTATGGGGTTCGTTCCCACATTTGCCTAAACCGCAAGCGCCATGGTGCAACCACATGTTCCCCTGTGTGAGTGAACTTATTAATTATTAAATCTACAGTCCTGCAGGAAACAGATGGCAGAGAGAGCTGGTAGCTAGCGTCCCGTCTGCCTGGCATTGTGTGTGTGTGCGCGTGTATCTGTGTATATACTGTGGACTCTCAGTGCCAGTTGGTCTGGCCCATGGCCAGTATTGGTTAGTGTTCGCAGACCCATAGCAAGCTCTTCTGTAAAGACCACCCAGATAGGGTTATAGCAATTAGCTGTAACAAATTTGTATACAAAGGGCAAAAACTATATTAATATACAGAGCACATTGAATTTTATAAATGGGTTTGTTTTTGTTCAAGTGAGTAAAAAATCAGTGTCACAAAAAATCAAGTTTCATTAAATGAGGTATAAACATGATTAACAACCTTTCCATCAGCCCTAACCCTCACAACACTTAAAATAAATGTGTGCATTTTTATTCAAATATGTAATCAAGAGATGTTTTTACTATTGCCCTTGAGTAGGTCTGCACGATGGATATAAAAAAGGATTATGCACAATAATTCAAGGCCTGCATCTCCTACGCCTTAAAAGATTACTGGCATTCTTTCATCTTCAAAATGGAGAAAGGGGATAAAATACATAACTGGACATTTCAATTGATCCAATAACATTAAATATGATGAAAAAAGGTGTAGCAATGATGTTGTATTTTAATGTAAGTGTTACATTTAAATAAATACCCTCTGATTTGTTGGCTAAAGGTGTAAAGATGGGTTTAATAGGGTTTTACGATAGATTTTATTACCTTAATATGAATCGAGCTTTATAACTTTATTGAAGAATGTGTAGTGTGTTTGATGCATTTGGTAGTTAATGAAATTGAAGTCATTATGCCAGTAGAGTGTCTATATGGCTTATCTGCGTCCTTTAGCAGTAAAAATGGCTGTTTCTGTTTATCTAGTGTTTTGGATGCGTAATAGAATAGTAAGCATAAATATTAGAAAAAATCTGTTTAAATTATAAACCCTATTGGCACTGATGTGTCTCAGTGACAGTGACAGTCTTTTCCTTTCAGTCAACAAAAAAGCTCTGATTTTCAGGTGGCATGATCATATTGACAAGCTGAGCCACAGCCATGGAATTCACTCTTCAAATTGGAGAAGAGGAAAACAGTCATTTTCCTTTAGTGAATCAATTAACCAGAGACGTGACAATGTGAGATTTACTGCATTCTTTCCCAGCACAAGGTGCATGCAACAAAACAGCCTGTCTCCTCAGCTCCACAGTGAAACTGCTAAATCTAGACACCACTGTACAACTCATGCTGGGGCTTGTCAAGACTGCTAGCCGACGCAGTATAAGTGTATTCTGTTTGATAATAATGCACAGCATTTGAAGTACTGCAATTCAGTTCAGTTGCTACAGTTCAAATGCTATAATGCATTGCATTTGAATTGATGACAGTGCCTAGCATTTGAAGTCTGCCTGTCTGTAAAGGTCCTTCTTTTCCCCAGACTGGGAAAATCTAAGAATTCATGTCCTACAGGATGTTATAATTACGCTGTCATTTTGGCTGCACTTTAAAATTGGTTTTAGGTTCGAGTGTTTGTCTGCAGCATGTGCTTACCACTCAGAGCTATAGAGCTGTAACCCTAAATAGTTCATTGTCTTCCCTGATGTGACATCTCCTCAATTAACTAATATATTGAACCTGGCACATCACGCATGAGGGGAAATCGCCAAACTGTGCACTACTGTGGTCCTCCGGGACTGGACTAGTCTATTACTACATAACACTGCCCAGGTTTGTTCGATCTGCTCAGGCAGTTCAGACTAAACCTTGAAATCACACCCTTAACTTAGCCCATATGCATAATTTGACTGGCCACAGTGTTCTGTAAACTTGCATGTATATGATAAGTCCATAATGTAAAAACAAGAGCCACCCAAAGGCACACTAGAGGCCTAATTTGCTCATGACGTGATTCTGAACATCTTGATGTGAAGCCACTTGCCTGCTTTAGTGGTACTTATTTTCTTTTAGCATTGAAATGGTATATTTAATAAGGAGCATGAGCACATGAGTGGGTGGAACAGGATTTCTGTGCAAAGTTATTAAAAAAGAACTTGTTGACCTTTAACAGCTTGCACACACCAAGTCTTCAAATCAGAGGAAACTAGTCGCAGGGTACATGCATTGAATAAAAAGGTATCCAGGGTTCTCTCTTTGTGTTTTTGGTGGTTTCACATCACAATCACTAAAACACACCACATTCTACAAGTGAGTAATTGTTCTTTGGCCACACATTGCAGTGATTCAAGTAGAGCTGTATATTATATTGTTTCAGCATCATCGCAATGTGCAAATGTGCAATATTCACATGGCAGGACAACACCAACAACAACAAACGTACTGCATCATTATAATGTTATTGCTTGTCTGCAGTTTTTAGCGGCAACTCCAACGACATGAGCACCTGTAAAGAGCCAGATGTTAAACCAGACAGATTTAACTAATGAAAAAAGTTTCGTAGCTCTGCAGCAAACAAGGTAGGCATTAAAGCACCTTTTAAAGAACATGTCCGTTGACCCTTTTAGGCAGATGGCGAAAGCGGCTATTTCTGGCATTAAATCTACACTTGTCTGTTAACAGAATTTCTTAATTCTGTTATTGTGTCTGATATGTAAAAGAATATGATCTAACAAAGGTAAAAGTAATTAGTACATTTTTTTATCCAATCTAATTTTAATTGGATCGCTTTACAAACAAATTTTTTTGTACAATGTTGCATCAGTGGCATTTTCTCATTACTCTGATGTAACAAGTTAATAATAAGTGTCGAATACTTCATGCGTATATTGTGTGTGTGTGTGTGTGTGTGTGTGTGTGTGTGTGTGTGTGTGTGTGTGTGTATAACTGATAAAACAATGGAAGCCTCATGCATCTCCTAAATAATTATCAGAACACAGTAGTACAAAGTGCTGATTTCTCCTATATATATTCTACAAAATGGCATAAAACTGGACAGGCACATGCTGTAACTCCTTAAGAGTTACATGAACTGAAGGGGCTATCGCTATAGTCTCTGAAAATATATCGCTAGCCAGATGTTCTGTGTTTTAGGGTTTCCTAAAATTCAGTGCAATTAATTTTCTAAGGGGGACACCTACTTGCTACCAGTGAATCTGCCACTGGGTCCGCAGGTTATTTAGGTCTTGTAATGTACCTATGCTAAGACCATGATTAGATGTAAATAAGCACTGATCTGTAATTTTTCAGAACTGATGAGCTGCAAGACGTTCTGAATGTTTATGATGACCAGCTGGTGGCTGCACAGCAAAATAAGCGCATCTTGTTGTGTGGCAGCATTGGGGAAGCAGATTCCGTGGCCTGCAGTGGTGTTAAGGCAATATTACATAACCTGCTGTTATACTCTCTCTCGTGTGCTACATCATCCTTGACAACTGGAAGCATACTTAGGCATAGCCTTCCATTCACTGCTTTGAAGGCTACAATCTCTTCCTTTGCCGCTGTAAACCTTGTTTGAAGCAGGAGCTCTCAGTCACGTGTATTCTCTGAACTGCAGTTTTTCTTTATCCACAAGGTGAGTAAAATAAATAAAATAATTTAATTCAAACAACACCCAACTGTTCCAAAAATGAGAAGTCAACACCCTTCACAGTTTTTATTATGATTTCACAGGGTAAAGTCGGTGGCAGGTGTAGCACACCCTCCTCCTGTGACTGTCAGCCCAACGCGCTATTGTCCCGTGAAAAAACTGCTTCCTTTCCAGCAGCCTAATTCCGTTGCGAGTGGTTTCTCACTTTGAGAGCCTCCCTGTGGGCAGCATCCCGCCACACTTAGTTAAACAATCACTTTGAAAGCAGATAAAGAGTCTATACATTATTTATCTGCTCTTCCTGCCACTCTATTACAATAGATGACAGCTGCTAAATCATGCAGATGTGTAGCCAAACAGTATCTGTGATGTGTCTAGGAATGGCCAGTCAATTTGCCTACTGAAGGTACCATAATGAAGTGTTGAAACTACTGACTTTAAGTAGTTAGGTCTAAATCTAAATCCATAGAATTTAAGCTGCAGACGGGAGGATCAAACAGCAATAGAACACGAGCTGAAAAAAAGGCTAGGCTACGTTGACTGAGGTACCCGGCCTTTAACATTTGTCTGTTTATCTAAAAGACTGCCTTGTGTACATTTCAAGCCACATATCATCTATTGTTGATTTCTGTGGTCTTGATATGACTTTTATATAACGAAGTAATGGCAAAATCCACGCCTTGTCAGCCCCAGTGTGCGTACCTCCATTAAAAATGTTGGTTATCCTGATTGCCATCACCTATTGGCTGAGTGTGGTAAAAAGTGATAGAAGATCTGTATTGGCTCCAAAAACAAGGATCTCTATTTTAATCTATATTACAGATTAATAAATTATTCTGCCTATAAATCTGGAACAATATAGTTTACAAACAAGCTAAATGTAATCTTTGTTGCCAAACTGCATTTAATACAATGTTCAAAAAGACTAATGTATTCATACATTTGTATAAAACCGTATAAAAGATATAAAACCGGAAGGTTCTGATACTATCTACTTTATCTGTTTAAGTATTTGTTGTTAAAGGAAGTAAAATCCTTTGGTAAATTGGACTTTGCCCATTATTGCCCAGAACTTTACATGATCGACCACAACAGCTGCTGTGCTAAGGTTTAATAAGAAAAGGACCAATAGAATACCGTCAGTGTTTCTAAGAATAAAAGGTCCTTGCCTTTAAAGGTAAAAAAGTAGCATAAATAGAAATGATCAGGTTCTGAATAACACACACTAAAAGGTCCAACATTTTGAGGAAAAAAGGTTCCACTAAAACAGTGGAAATGGTTGCTTTTGTGTTAGCGTTGAAGTCTTGCAGATTAGCAATGCATATTTGTGCATCCATTACATGAATCACATTTCTGCTTGAACCCAAGGCCATCTGCGTCATACTGAAACTCTTTGCCAAGTGACCTACACCACCACTTCACTTAGGTCAGTGTGTTCTTAGTGCATCCTATGGAGGGAGTCTTCCGCTCCAGTTAATTATTATCGCTTAGAAGTTGGAGTGTTAGAACTTTTGTTTTGCTCAATTATGTAAATGGCTCACAGAGACACTATAATACACCAAAAGTATGTGGACACCTGATCATACCCATATGAACTTATTGGTCATCCTATTACAAGACCATTTATATTCATCTCCCTCAATCCCCTCACCTTTTTGGCTATAGTAGCCTCCGCTGTTTTGTGCCCAAGCAGGCACTAATGTTGCATGAAAACACCTAGCTTACAATTGAAGTTCCAGTTCATCCTAGTGGTGTTCCTCCACACCAAATTCCTCAAACCATGCCTTTAATGATCTCGTCACATGCAAGTGTCTTCCACAGGCGTGCCACAAAATGGGAATCGTGTAATTATTCAAAATGTCTTTATAGGCTGTAGAATTATTGGCCAAAACCTGAATAACAGCCCCAACCCCATTATCCCTTCTCTGTCAAGCTTTACTATAGGCACTTCCAGTGGGTAGCATTCTTCCAGTGCTTGACATTGCGTATAGTGATCTTGTGACTTGTGTTCAGCAAGGTAAAACATTTCACAGACTGACTGGTGGCAAAGGTGACATCATTTGACAGTGGCGCTTATAAAGTTACCGACCTATTCTCCTGCCAATATTAATCTCAGGAGATTGCATGGCTATGTAGTTGACTTTATACAGCTAACGAATGGTTAGGTTCTAAACTAGACTTGTTTTAATGTCTTAAAGACAAAGTGCGACAAAACTAACACATTCTTCCCATTTTTATTTTCTTTTTTTTATTTCTAAGCATTTGTTCAGTTGGAAAATTTAGTTATTTCAGTTTGAAAAAGTTATTTATAAATAGAAACAAAGGAAAAAAAATCACCGGTACAATCTGTAGTGTCTATCTGTCTATGTGATGTGTATTGTGTATGCATGAGGAGTCAGAATCTCGCCCAACAAGTGTTATCCTATGCAGCTACTTGCTGGGTGCTGCTACCTGCTGGGTGCAGCTACTTTAGTTCAAGTCATGCTGCCGTGATGGTCATTCTAAACCATATGGACAAATGAGCGACCCTGATGAACGCCGTTGCGGATGCTGTTTGAGTGAAATTTTACTGATCTACAGAATAGGTTTGGGTGACTGACTTGCAGGGTAACTTCGGTGTTAACTTAAAGACCCAAACTTGTCTTGAATGAAGGACTACATCTGAGGTAAATGGAAAACTCTGTAAATTACAGTTTTTTATTTTTTTTAATTGGTTCAGTGAACTATGAATCATAAAGAGAATCACGCTTTTAAATTTTGCTGGCTATAACAGTGACTTTTTAAGGGTCTGTACAATCCAGTATCCCACAGCTTTTTGCTGCAATAATGCTTAATAAAGTGTGAAATATAAAAATGTGTCCTCATACCTCTTCATTGAGTATTTCCTGACACTGGGAGTAGTTCCCTTTCTTCGCCCAAGTTCCATTGGCGAGGCATTCTCTGTAGACATTATCTGGAAAAATGCAAAAAGAAAAATTTTGGTATTTAGCCATTCCTAGTGAGACTGCAACCTCGTATGACCTTGTAGTTAAATGCATTGACAGCAAGGAACAAATGAATGGTGCATTGATGCCTTACACTGTTTACCATGATCTAAGCAATACTGGCAAATACAGGCTCTTCTGAGACCACAGACAGCATAAAGGATCAAGGTTGCGATGGCTGAGAACAGCCTGGGTAAGATGACGTCTGGCTACTTTATTACCTTGTGTCTGTATTTTATCTCTGGGTACAGGATCAGTGTTACTGATGTAATGTTCAGCTCAAACCCAGTGGCAGCTGCAGGCTAAGCTGGCATCTTGTCACTATCGCAGATTTATGCTTATGAATTGCTCCACCAGGCATTCCTCCCAGGCCACAATCAATATGCGACCCCATGATATTCTGAGCTCCTCTAGGACAATACATCAATACTTGACCTCAACGTCTAACATGTTAAAAATAGTCCGGGAACGGAATTGGCACGTCCGCTCAAACGCCGTTCAGTGTTTAGATAATGAAAACTGTAATAATCTGCCCACACCTCTGAGAAAGTCTCTCTGATGTCTTTCTGTTTCTGCTTTGATATAGGAAGGGTTGAGTTTCCATGGAGACTTGTGTAACTTTGCCAGTGTGGGTGGGCAAGTGCAGCAAACCGTTTGTCAGTATGAAGCAGCAGCCCACACCTCCGAGAAAGCCCACAGAGGGTCGGTGTGAGGAGACAGTCTAACAGCGCTGCCGTTAAGAGACTGATGGCCATAGCCTCTTGTTCATTGTGAGGTTATGACACTGGGCTTAGGGATCGATTGGTGTGCAAAGACGCTGCCAGCATGGGCGCTGATCAGATCGTTTTCACAGTTGGAGTCATGACTTGAGAAGAAAGAATATTAACAGTGTTGTTAAATAGAGCCAGTAATGAAAGTGTCTCCCGTGTCGGGCTTGTCAGATTTCCAGTAATTTCTTTGGCAGGAGACCATTTCGGTGAATGTGACCATGTGAAAGAGCTTGTGCTTGTCTATTGGTTTCTCTCTCTCTTTCCCTTTTTCTTTTGCTGTCTCTCTTGTAAACTCTCACTCACTCCCTTGCATGCTCTCTCAGTCTATTTGGTTCTTTCTTTTTCTCCATTTCTCTTCCCACTCTTTCTCTTTTTCTCTCTTTCATCCCCTTGCCTCTTCTACCTCCCGCTCTGCTCAGTCTTTCTATCTTTTCTTTTTTATTCCCCCCATCTCTCTCTCCTCCACTCTCAAGTTTCTCTCTCTCTTCTCTTTTCTTTGCCCCCACTCTGTCCTTTTTCTCTTTTTTTCCTCATTTTGGGTGTCCTCTCTTCTTTCGTTATACCTTTTCTCTCACTTTCTTTTCTATCTCTGTCTGCCTCATGTGTTTCTCTTCTCTATTTCTTTCTTTTTCCTATTTTCCTTTTTTCTACTCCCTCTCTTCAATGCTTACTTGGAGCAAAAATCTAATGATAGGCAATAACATAAATATAGAAGTAGATACAAATTAACAGCCTGTAAGGACATTTAAATTATGTTGCACACAGCCTAGAACAACTTTGATATAGCAAGACAGGGAGTCTTATAGCTAGAGTGTGCCAGGAAACTCTGCTACTAATTGACTCAGTCCCTTATCAGCAACTGCCAAAGAAATACTACAGCCACCTCGGGACTAGATCAGAGTTTAATAACGAAGCTAATGACGCAATGATGGCAATTTATATCATGGCTGCTAAGAGTAGTATCACTTGCAGCTACATAGTAAAAGCCCACGCATTTGTGGTCGCTTGCCATTAGCTGCTGGTGGTGCGCTGAAACTGTCATCCCTCAGAGAGAAACAGATTTACAGCAAGTTGTCACAAGAAGCAAAGAAGCGTAGAGGTTACAGGAGATGGAAAAACACCTAAGAGATGTCTGTGAGAGGAGTGCATTAGGTGCAAATAGTGCAGTGACCCAAGTCGGCTCAATGTCAATCCAGCACAAAGCAAGCAGCAGAGGTGTGCAGATGCTGAGCTGGCTTTCTTTAACTGTCATAAGAGCCTGCCACAATGCTGCCTGTCTGCACTCTAAGCCAAAGCGGAGGTTATAAAAGAGGGCAGCAAGGGCAGAGGAAGAATGATCTGGCCTGAAGGGCGGAGGAAATTTACATTGCTTGAAATTCCTTCCACATCAGGATACAGTTGACCTTTGCTTACTTAGCCTAAGGTGACACAGACTTCATACGTAACTTCTTTTTTTTTTCCTGGAACATATGAAACAAAACAAAGGCACAGCGCTTGATCGGGAAATGCAGCTCCCTCCATAAAGAGTGATGGACCATGGCAGGGTCAAGCCTGTCAAATGTTTGTTGCCTGAAAGTGCTCACTTGAATTGCTCATGTAGAGGAAATGGGACAAGCAAATTCATCCCTCATTATCTTCTCTGGCATGTTATAATTAAATGGATTAGCAAAGGACTCGTATTTCATAATGGTTTTCTCACAAGCAAGTCACTGTGGAGGTCCCAGCAGGAACATTAGGCTGGCATAGGGCCAAAGTCCTCTACGCTTTTTTGAGAAAGTGCTTCAATATCTACACAATGCATTCAAATCTCTTTAGCAAAGGCAGATATGAGGTAGGGATGATGTATCTGTATATGTCTGCAGTCTTCAATTATAACTTTTTTAAAATAAATTTTAACGTCCCCCTGCCATGTTACACAGATGGGATAAGGCTGTATGAATGCAGTGTTGTCCTTTCTCTAGGTCTTATCTGTCCCCAAACCAGTTTGCCAGTAGCCTTCTGGTTTGCCCATGTAATGTAAACTGCAAATGGGCAGCAGAGTACTTTTTGATGGACTGTCTAAGTCCTCTTGCAACCCTGCCATGCATGCCGTTCTTGCTTTAACTTTTTTTTTAACTAAATATTGGCATTAGCCACTCTGAAAGAGGCCTTTAGTTGCTTAGAAGTTACCCTAAGTACCTTTGTGACCTCAAGGACAATTACATGCATTGCTCTACAAGTTATTTTTCTTGGTCAGCCATTCCTGGAGAGGGCAGGAGTCTTGAGTTTCCTCAGCGTGGATTAATGGAGTCCATGTTTTTTGGAGAGGGTTTCATAACCCTTCCAAACATGTCCATGGTTGCAATAACACTCATGGTCATTTGGTTCATACCTATTCACACTTGAATAAGGCTGAGAGCAGAGAGAGCATGAATCACACTTTCAGGACTATAAACTGAGGATAAATTTGAGTGACAAACATGGGTGCTTGATTAAAGTGAAGCGTTCAATGTCGTTCCATTCTTTACCCCTCTGGTAGCTAGCGGTGAGAACACCCACTTCACATTCATCAGCAGCCTTGTCTCTCTCTGCCATTTATGCTCACCCACACACGCATTCTCACTTTTCACACAATCCATGCACACGCATTTACAGTTGGAGAAGCTCCACATTATTCGTTGCCATTTATTTTGAGCCTTACTGCCTGGAGATATACAGTATGATGCTTGGGTGGGACTTTAGGGATTGTAGGCTTTAAATATTTGCTGGTCACTGAAACACCTATTCTTGAAATCATCCTACAAAAAAAACAAAAGCATAAGATTTCTGAAATGAAAGCCAGGGACTTTTCCAGTATTTATATATTAAAAAAAAACTTAAAGGTTTGAGCCACAAAAGATTCAGTGGCCCTATGATTCCATGATTTATATTCATAATAAATATTTTGGCAGCAAATAGAAACCAGTGAATACAGTCCAATAGCCACACCCTTAACACACCCCTGGACTAGCTCCAGTCCTGCAGAAGCAGAGAAGAGAAGCAGATTGTATGGTAGCTGTCATGAACTTTACACATATTAGCTTCTGGTTTACACAGCAGTATACACTAAATCTACATGAGCAAGTGCTGGAAGTGGTCAGTAGTTGGCAGTAACTGTAACCCTCTCTGTTGGCCAAAACAAACACAATGGTTCACATGAATAATGAGGTGGATTCTCAGGTATTGTAGTTATTTTGGACAGCCCTAGTCACAACAGATGCAAACGTTTTAACAGTTGAGAATCTACGGCTTTGTGTTTCACTCTTGTTTACTCAAACTGTGACAGAGCACACAGGGTCATGTCCTGTACTTGCTGTCTGCTTTTTTTTTTTATTACTGCTTCCTTTGTCTTGATTCTTGTGTATGTGTGTGTGCTTGGGTGTGCACATTGGTGCATGTTCTCTGGCCGTACTGTCGTGCGTGCAGAATTAGATTTTCAGCTTTCGGGGTCTCGTTAAAGAGGTTTGCTCAGAGTAGCAGCAGGAAACAGGGAATTAGAACTTAAGCCAAAAGATAGTAAACAACTATTTTTCATAGTAGTTCAGTCTGTCCCATGGCTGCTCATCCAGATTTCCTCACCCTGGACCTTTAGCCACATCCTTGGCTTCTATGTGTGATATGCTCTCCCATAAACATATTTCTAAGAATGTGACTGACAGACAGCAGCATATTTTTTGAATAACACTGCTTTCTTTGTTCCTGATTTTGGCCAGCAGCATCTGTAGCAAAATTACTATCTGAGCCACTGTTTCACCAGATGTTGACCATGGGACATGCAATTCACTGTCATATTTTCATCAGTGGTTTTAAGTAAATAGGGAAAACCAAGATGGACACTGTATCCCTACCTAAACATGTAACCTGTAGTGTAAAAATATTGGATTACTGTTGGATATTATAGGCAGTCCAAGTTGTCTAATTTACTATTTAACCTGCATTATAACTACACTAAAAGATTTGGGGATTTGGAGACCTCTCTTTTAGTACCTACTATTGTCATCACATCGTCAGTAAAGTTTTGATCTTGCATTTGAGACCTCAACATTTAGCAACACAATGTTGTAGTGTTTCTCCCATTTAGCTTCTTATATAGTGCAGCTTTAACATTAAGAACATATAACTTCTACCATTTTTGGTTGTGTTATAATTTGAATGATCCACCCCTTGTACTTCCACTCATTGTCCACTTCATGAGCTCCTCCAGTTCTATAGCTGAACTGTACAGGTGCACATTTACAAACAGTAGTCCATATTTTCTCATGCCCAATTTCTCATCCACCCTCTAACCCGTTTTTCATCAGTCAGTGTCTGGCCACATTACCACTCTTGATCAGATAGTTGACTATATTTGAGGGCTACTCTCAATGCCCTAAGGTCACTGAACTATTAATGGCAGAGTAGGGTGTTCAGTCCTGTTATGAGTATATTAGTCATAGTGGTGTAAAATTATCCATCTGTGAACAAGTAAAAGTGGCCTGTGGGTGTAAACATATGAAAGTGAAATTAAACTCTGAGGTCTGTGTTGTTGCTATTGTCAGAAAATCTTGCATGTCTACTAACTTTACAGTAAATGGCAAAAATCTTTTATGGTAAATAAAGTCATATATAGCTGCAAAGACAATTATATGCTAGCAATCTGTGAACACTGCTTGAGTGTTTGAACCAGTATAATCAATTATCAGTCTTAAAGGCTCAGAAACAAAAGCAACCTGTTTAATTCTAAGGGATAAAGAGAGGTGGAAAATTAATTGTCCATGTTTGGTACATAAAATCAAAAAAAAAAGTTGTAAAATAAACATAAAATAAATTTAATCATGTAAAACTTCACAGACCAACAAAATGGATAAAACAGAAAAAGTTCTTAAGGCTTTCATTTTTGGGAAATAGGAGAAAATCTGAAAAGAGAAATATTTAGGAGGAAGTCTTAAATATTGAATAAAACTACCAAACATGTCTTTAAGGGAATAATGTTATTGTATATTAGCACTAGATTTATTAATTTGGCAAGTATTTTAAGTGTATGTGTATGCATCTAAGTGGTCTATGCATCTAAGAGGGTTAAGCTTGTCAGCTGGGAATACTGTTAAATAATTTATATATTCATGTAAATTTTAAATTCTGAAAAGATTTATACAATCTGAAATGCATACATACTGCATATTGCTGTACTGTCTGCATTCCATGATAACTCTGTTAACTGTAGTGCAAAGGTTTTTCTACAAGCGTACTCTACCCTGGGGGTTACAACACAGAAAACGGAGAAACACCTCTGGGGCAAACAAGCGCACAGGCTAAGAATACACAAGCAGCATTCAACAATAGTCATTATCATAATTTGGAGCTGGAACTAAGCCCCTGACTCTGCAGAGCTCCCTTAGGCTGAGTTTGGAATGGGGAGAGAGGGGGAAAATTTAGAAAGTGAATATTCAGCAAGCAACTGAGTGAAACTAATTTAGAAAACCTACACAGCAGTCGGGGAACAAGGTCTCTCTTTTTCTCTCATCGGCACAACTAGTGTTGTCTCTGCTATGTTGCTGTAATTAATGCCCCTTTTTCCTGTTTTAAACAACAGTTGTGCTCACACACACGCAAACACACCATGCGTCCGTGTAAAGCCTCGGTACCTGGGTCTCATCTGGCAGGTCACAGATGCAGCCGCTGCTATTTCAGGCCTTATCTACCAGTGCCAGGGACATGAGCATCTACAATACCATGCGTAACTGCACATAACCCAGACAAAGCAATAACTCCTGGCTGTTTGCCTTCTGATAACATCAAAATGTCAAAAGAAAGGTCTTTCTTTCCATCTCGCTAGGCAACATACACTGACCAAGGTGATATCTACTCGGTAAAGGCGATTAGTGTTCTCCTTTGAGTATGATGAGGTATCTGGAAATGCTGGGTGAAATATGAACGCATGAATAGGAAAAATGGAAAGATGGCCACTGACATGGTTATCATGACAACAGTGTTGCTCTTAGAGGTACAAATGCATTATAATCACTTAAGCAGTGAATGTTTTTAAATTAAGTGTATACTCTTTAAATCATATTGTACTCTCTGTGTACACAATTTGTCGATTTTTTCTGCATTTGTGAATGTCACTTGGAGTCTTCATGATGCATTAACCTGTGTGAATGTCAGAATAACAGTCCTTTATTTGGAGTGTCATGTGACATTTAAAAAAAAATCTAAATTATTTGATAGGTTTGAAACACAAACATTCTAAGCTATTTAAATTATTAAAGTATATTTTTTAAAGTCTGTACATATTGCACTATTGGTAGGTCATAAGTGCCTAAAATTTACTTTCTTAGAATGCACTGAAAATGTGATATTGGGATATATGTGTACTGGTTCAATTATTTATATATATTCAAATCATCATAAAATATTTCCTCTTTTACATACAAACAAATGTTGCATTAAATTCCCTTTGGGACAACAATTCTGGTACTCACTGGTGGTGTTGTAGCGGACCCCCAAGAATGTTTCAGGACAGGGCCGTGATACCACTTCACCCGCACTGCTCCTGGGCCAGCAGGTCCCGATGCCGTCTATAGATATATTACAGAACAAACCTGAGAGTGGAAAGAGAAAGAAAGGGAGATATTTAACAAGGTATTTTGAGCATTATTTATGAATGCCCTTGTCTAAGTGCTTACTATGCAAGAACGTGCTGAAGTCAAGTTAGTGTCCTGGCTTCTTTAAATGCTGTTCTCCCAAACACACATGCAGTGTTCCCTGCAGTGGACTTATACATAATGCAAGTCCAGTATATAGATTTCACTGATGAGAAATTCAGCTTGTTAACAGTAATGGCCTGAAGTAAGTTTCTTTAAGCTGCCACACATTTTCCATTGCCAATTCTAAAGCAGATACATCATCATCTGAATTAACCTAATTTTTGAGAAATTAGTTTGTTTTCTCCACATTTTATCATCAAAAGCAATCTTTTGTGGCGAGTGGGGATTAAAAAAGTGGTCCTTTAAGCATCTCAAGCTATTCCTGGGGGGGGTCTCCATGAGGTGAGTTTCGAGAGAGTGTGTTAATCCGGTAAATTAAGACTCTTGGGTGGTTAAAGAAAAGAACCACATATAGCGAAACCCTGGTGAGTGGTTTAAATAGTGTTGATGTAGCGCATCCCATGAAGATGCGTCATATGGCGCTCTCAATAGGAAACAGAGCATACAGTATCACCGTCTGCATATTTGCACAGGGTTCTCCTCAGTACATGGCCCTTGATTATTAGATAGTACTCATACATTGTCAGTTTAAAAAAAAAAAACAGTTTGAATATCAAAATATAATAACTACACAGTTTGCATTAGTTAGAGAAGTCTGTTACATTTATTCGATTTCCAGTTAATGTGGATTATTCATTATATTATTCATCACAGTGTAAGAACAAAAGAACAAAAACAGAAATCCACACCACACAGCAACAATAATTTAAGAGCATTCATTTTTTTAATAGCAGCTGTGGCGCTTCTTAAGACATTGTGCATGTGGCCACACCTCCCACTCTACCACAGCTCACCATGGTTTGCACTAGCTACAATACTCACTGCTTCATATACCATTTAAAACTAAAAAATATATTAGTGGCTGTGCATGAACATATTTTTTACTGCTTTAAAACAGGTGCATATGTATACGCTGATCTGTTAAGAGGCCCACAGGAACATGAAGGAAAAGCGGCATGTGCATTACTGTGACTGTTGACGCCACCTGTGTTTGCCTTGACATGCTGGTTAAGTGTCCTGATTGATTAGCTTCAGTTTATTGGACTCTTAATGGGGGTTCTTCACAGGAGAATAGGCTATGTGCTAACAGTGCCGTCCAATTACCTCTGAAACGGGTTTTCGTCTGATGGCTGCCCAGGCACACTCAAAGGCTAAGGGCACAGTGCTTCTTGTATATTTATGTCCAGTTTGTTTCTCATCTATCCATAGACCAAACTCAGTTTTCCTGGCAATTATTTTACTATCTTATTCAATTTGGGCTGTGATGTTAGTAATCTTGACAAGCGACATGTTGCTTTGCATGATTTTGCAAGGCTCTAGCCACAAAGCTTTAGGAAGAAAGTACTGGACATGTTGATATATTGATGTATGCTCAGGATAAATCTCAAATGGGTGCCTCCTGTGTATGTTAGGCTAGGTAGGTTTCTGAAATTCTGGCTTCTACACCCAAATTGTCCATTGTTTATCAAGAATGGGATTTTGCATATGTTACTGAATCCTAAATGGCTATGTGTGAGTCATATTATGCATGGTGTGGGTGCGGCATGAGCCAATATTTAAATTCCCACATAGTGATCTATCTAGGGAATAGGGAGCCATTTGAGATTCAGCCCCAGCATGACACAAGGCACTAACAGATGCCTGGAAATTACATAGAAATTAACAGGGTCAATTTGGAAACAAACTAGTGCTGCATTATGAGTATGAGAGAATAATTATATAACCAAAAAGTTCATGAAATGACTGTGCAATACAGTGATGGCTGACTGAATGTTCTCGTCCTCATTCAGCTGTCCATGAATGCTTGGCATCAACATACTCTGAAGTACTACTATTCCTTTATGGTGGAATTATTGTCAGTTGTGTTTATTGCTAATAATAACTCACATGATTAATTGGTAACATTTTGTATTTTATTATATTTTACTTGTCCAATCTTTTAGAAAGGCTATTAGCAGTTTGATACCCTGCTTTACAATGTCTTTGGTGTCTTTGATGGGTAAGCATCATGTCTAAGCTGGTTTCAAGGACATTTATGCATTAAAATGTTTGTGGTGAGCATTCAAAAATTGGCAGCATTATTATACATACTTACAAAACATATAACAAAAAGAAATATAAAAAGAGATATATTAAATAAATACAAAATACATTAAATATACACTTAAATACAGGCTATCCATGGTCTTTGTTTTATTTGTTTAACTAAGGATTTGTTTCTACATGATAGAGAAGAAGAAATGTCTTTTCCTCTAACTAAATAAATAGATAATTAACTGGGGAGCTCCATGGGCCAGAAACAAAATCACCAAAGGTGTAAGCATAGAATGTTGCAATTCTCATACATTTTGGTGATTAGGTCAGTGGAATTGCAATGTGTGTTTGAGTAGGAGAGTATTATGTAGGAGAGTAATATTATTAAGAGGAGGGGTACCATAGCGCTAGGAATATTTTTGGCTTGCAAATATGCCATTTGTTCCCTTTATGAGAGAAACAATATACAGTCATCACCAAAAGAATGTGCACAGTTGTACCCAGTAGGAATCAACCCACAGGAATGAAACTTGGTGTGTAGGTTTGATAATGTGAGATATGCGAATGACGAGTCCCACTTATTTCTTGGTGAAGATGGCCAATGTTTACCTGTGTTGAGACAGTGAGCCCAGCACTAAGATGAACATTTGTTTTCACGTGTCACATGTCTAGAAGGCCTGGTGTCACTCCACCTCCAAACGTACCACAAAATCTGCTGGAACTGTGTGTGAATATTTAAGATGCATGGAATAGATTATCACAGGACATCATGTTGAAATGTTTGGCATGTTGCACTCTATGAACATTTGTCCATAAATCTAAATATTAGTTTGTCACTAGTAGCATGCACTTGCCAGTTGCAGGACACTGGTTTGGCACAACTTGTGAGATTTCGGCAGTTTAAGGTAGCAGTATCAGCCTGCTGCTCCAGATTGCTAGCATGTTAGCATGTATTTAAATGAAAGCATGTCGGCTAGCTAGGTGTCCAAGGTCATGGGAAAAAAAAATTGGACAGCACAGAGCACAGTCCTAAATGATCTTGATCTCCACACCATTCTTTGATAAGAATCTAATCAATAAGTTATTTTTGTTTTTAGGACAGTTTAAACTTTGTTGCTGTTTCCTCTGCTCTCCTGCACTTCAGCCCTTACCACAGTTCCAGTAACAGAACCGGCAACCTGATCAGGGTGGCGAGAGTGGGCAGGATCCCAGCTTGCTGTGAAAATAAACTATCCAGAGGAAAACAAGTCTCCAAAATGGAAACTTTACCTACAATGAAAGTTAATATAAAGAGAACTTATTTAAAACAATTTTGAGCATTTCTAAACATTATGACATTTCTGTGGAAAGGGCAGATGCTTTATTATAACAATATTATTGTTATTGAAGAATAATAATAATAATAATAATAATAATAATAATAATAAAAATAAATATAGCTGCAACCAGCGATTTGTTGGGTCTAAGCTGTCTTTGCAAGTTAGCACAGCATTTGCTATTTTGTCTAGGGCCTCCCTGGGACATGCAGGTAAAGTACTGTACACAGATACATGGTTTGTAAAGTTGTTTGGATCTCAGTGTTTACCTCAATAGACCCATAAGGGCCCTTCAGACATACAGTAGCTCTGTGAAAGTGAGTCAGAATTTGAAATGTGTGGTTCACAAACAGTTAAGTTGGGGGAAAAAAAGTAATGTTTTGAATACACTTCAAATTGCAGGTTGTTTGGAATACTGTACTACATGATATGAAACCAGTTATGTGACCATCTGTAAACATATGTGGATTCAATGTGTAATAAATACTGTATTTTCAAGAAAAGGGCCCCCGCACTGGCCAAAAACGTTACCTCTATAGACACATTATTCAAGTTTTATGACGATTGGTTAATGTTAAGCCTTTCAAATGCCTGCTGAAAGTTGATGGGCTAATAGGGGACGTAAAAATTGATGTCAAAATTTGAAGTTGTCCTTAGAAATTCACTCATAGCGGTTTCAAAGACAATGCCTGCAAACATGCAGCTTAATCCAATGCTTAAATAGCTATATTGCATGTATAGCGCCCCAAATGGATGTAAATGCACCAAACTCAATATGTTAGGTCAGAATCTAATCCTAAACCAAATTCTCAAGTTTCAAATTTTCTGGAGGTAGCTTTCTTGGGTTACATATTTTTTATGAATTCAGTATTTTTTCAGAAGGGCTCATTTGCATTTGGCAGCCATATTGTGTACAAATGTAAACATGTTTTTGATAATTATTGAGGTTCAGGGTCTGAAGAATTTTGAGACAAATCCAAAGACTAGTTCGTAAAAGTAGGTTTTAGCATATTATGCAAATGAGCAAAAAATCAAAGCAGGCGGAGGTAAATGGTCAAATACAGAAGTAGTGTTTTTCTGTGTGGCGTCCGACCACCATCTTTGCTAACATAACATGCCAGATGTCTCTGAAGAAGACCCACCGCCATTCTGGGTCACTCCATGACAGTCTGGCATGACACCATTGCGATGTTGATGTGGTATTTAGGGCAGTTGTTGTAGAGTCCTGTATGCATGCAGTCATATGCTGTACAGCCGTCTGCCAATGGTGCTGGCACTAACAAGATGACTTGTAGAGGTCAATACTGTTTAATGAATGTCTGCAATCATAGCTGTTGGGTCAGGCAGGAATCATTCACATGTCTCACAATGTCAAATTTTTCTACTGGTTTCCTTCTGAGTATGTTGAGTGTAGTTATTGGCAAACCCTGCAAATGCTTCTATAAGCATATGCTACTCAATATAAGTAATTCTCCTAATATTACAACACTGTGGTCATTATTATATAAAATAGTTCATTTGTCAGTATTGGCATTTTATCTGCTACATGTCGGTATATGTTGCTGATATGAATAAATCCATTCAGCCATAATATCGGCTTATTTAATGATATATCAGACAGGTCCTCCAAGCAGCAGGGAGCAACAGGGAATTTAATGGATTAACCTTGTGGAAATTAAGACGGATTAATGACTGTGGATACAGAACAGGCACAGTGTTGGACAGTATGGTGTACAATCAGTCCACCAAAATGTGCTAAATGGTATGAGGCTTGATGGACCGTAAGTGCTTGTATTATCATTAATAAGATCCATTACTCTCTTTCTGTTAGTGGAGCATGTCGCTGTAGAATGAGATGAATTCCAGCTACTCTCCCATTCAAACAGAGGGAAGATTAAAAAAAACCAAAAAAAAAAACCACAGTGCGTTGTGTCTGGAGGGACATTAGACTAATTAAAGACACTCAGATCAGAGGAGGCAGCTCACATAGCCGAAATCTGAACCAGGATGTGAAAACATACTCTCATTCATCGGAAAATAAAATTAATAAATAAAAAACATAATAAATTCATTCTTCTTTTATTAATGTGGAAGAGTTGAAAGTGTACACAGCGGTTTTGGATCCAGATCTGTCAAATGCCTTCAGAAACCTTGATTTATATGTAAATCAACAATGGAACTGGACGACTCTTATAAAAGAAAGATATGTTTTGAGAATGTGATGAAAGTGGGTCACTAAAGCATGAGATTCTGTGGTATGGTAAGTATTTTGACTGCATATACTAATTTTGTTTTTCGAAAGGACTGTACCGTTCATTTGACTTATTAGTCATACATATTGTCCAGTGGCTCAATTTTTAATTAATTTTTACTTTCTATTATTACTAAATGGCCCAAAGTTGGTTGGGAAAAAAGTCTGGTTCCATTGACTTACATTCAAATTAAATTAGGTTTTGTCCTCAACCTGTAAAATTGTCATTTTGGAGCTACTTGTTTTTCTTTGGATAGTGATGATCTGCTTTATATAAATATAAATAAATAGGGGATTTTTTAAATCCCAAGTGTATGTTGTTGCTCTAAGCTACATTTGTGACATTTACATTGAAATAGAACATTACGTGTAGGCTTATTTATTGTATTTAAATCTTTGAGGAGTTGTGGTTCTGGTCAATACAAAGCTTTTGGGAAAATAACTCTACAGCTTGGGCTAGACTGTTAGTGTTAGCTCTCCTTTGTTGGCCACCTTTGAAGCTTGCCGACATACCCAACTCTGCCTGCATCTAACCCCACCCTTCAGAATAAAAGTCCCCAGCAAATGTAAACCACATAAAATATTTGCAGACAATTTTAAAACTAAACAGGTACAATATATTTGGTTGCACAAACACCAACCAACCTAATTGCACACAAAAAAAAAAACAAGCCAAAATGTTACCGGCCAACCGACTATCCCAGTTTTTGCCATTTTCCGAAAACAAGCTTACCTTTTTTGTATCCAGTAAAACAATATCTTAATAAAAACGCAAAGTGTATCTGTAGCAGTTTTAGTATATAATAATTGTTAATGCCTCCATTCCACGTAAGTAGGAATGGTGCGATTATTATATTGACAGTTGGCACCACTGTGGCTCATGATGTTTTATCAATACCGAAAGCTCTAGCATTTTCCCAGCTACAATCTAGACTGGTTCAAATGATAAGTGATATGAGTCTAGTGTCTGACACAGTTTAGTGATTTAACTGATCAAACAGGAAGCTGGAAGGGTGCTTCCTTACACTGTATGAACTAATGAGTAGTACATTTAGGTGATGGAAATTAACCTCACCTGTGGAATTGCTTGAGTTGGATGTCTGGTTCCACAATATTAATGTTCGAGCTGGAAAACAAACAACAAAAGAGAAGGATACGTCAGTATCAACATGATAGCAAAAAGATCTGTATCCAATTAGTGCATGCCTTGTTGATTGCACTTTACAATCAGATATTATGCGAACAGACATAGTCCTACTTTGTGGGCTCAGTATGTTCCAAACACATTCATGAGTTAATTGTTGAGGCCAGGAAAGAAAACACAAAAATGTGCAGTACTTAATGTGACTGAGAGCCATTTCAGGCCCCTCAGGTCAGATGACAACAGCAGAGTGATGTTCCCTGTAAAATCTGTTAAAGAAAAATGTGTAGTCTGTAATTTGAATGTTGTACATGTTAGGTGCTGCTATAAACCTGCTATATTTTAGGGACTTCTATTCTAAAGTGTTAGGTATGGCCAGAGAACTGTTATGGAAGGAACAGTGGCTTGGTGAATATTAGTTCATGACAGACTGTATTTGGGGCAGGAGCTATAAGCTAGGGCTGCTGTATTCCAAGTTCAGCTTTTCAGTAAAGCTTGTTATGGACCAGAACCTCAACTCTTTCAAGTTTCTTCTGAGAACCCTCTTCATTACAATATATTCAAGATGCAGTGCAAGTATAGTCTATACTGTGCAAAAGGCAGAAACCCACCCTTCATTTATTTAATTTCCTGTCAAAATAGCCTTTAAGTTATTTTCAGACAGCATTCCTGAGATAGAGGATGACCCACTTACATAAGGCTGTGGAAAGTATAAGGAGAATAAGATATTAAATATTAAAATATTAAAAAATAAAGACTAATGACCGTGTAAGCCCCAGTGGACCACAAAAACTCTCACCGTTAGATAAACAGTACTTTAAGCTTTCATTAAGACAGAAGAGAAACTCAAGCTCCATACTTGAAAAATATCCACAGGGGTTTTTGTCCAATCTTCCATCCTTCCGCAGTGAGAAGATTGCTTATTGCATGTCTAAAACTTTGTGTGACTGTCAAAAAGCTTATTGCCAGAAACATGACTGTGGTCTATCTTTAAGCAGTGATGCCCTCCATGAGTCATCCTGTTGGCTGACAGCTGCACAATGGAGAATTACATGCACGCAGACCGTTAAGACAACTGCCCTTAACACCACGTCAATGTTGCTGAAGACTGCAGTGGTGTTGTGCCAGACTTAAACTGTCACAGCAATGGCAGCGAGTCACCTTCAGTAGTGTGTCTCTCCACTTTTGTCTTGGTAGAGAATGACCAATGAATCTGTCTGTGAAGGCACCGTGGTCAGCGCCAAGTAGGGCTGCCCTCTAGAAGTTGACGAATCGAATCGTCAGTGGGAGACCCTTTAAGTCGACTGAGACCCTTCAAGTCGACTGACAACAGTGACCTTGTTTTTTTCTTCCGTTAAACAGACTAAAGCTTACAAAAATGCACAAGAACTTTAAGAATGTAAAAAGACATTTTAATAATTATTAAAGGGGAATAATGAATATATATTAAAGGTCTAGCTGGACTGTGACGTATCCTTGCTAAAAAAAAAAATTAAATCCACGTGACAACATGCGCTGGCGGGAAGCTAAGACTGAGAAACACGGGTGGAACGATGTCTCAGAGAAAGCCTGGAGGAGGTTTTGAAGAAGAGAATCTGAAATAAATTAATGCTAATTCTGCTTGTCATTTAGTCAAACATCCAACACTGCTTCAAACGAGTGAGCTGACTTTCGTTTTAGACATAACGGCTGTTTGCGGTGAAGGGGAAATGGACTGAAGACGTTTGTTTTACAATAATTACATTTACATTTTAGAATCTAAATTACAGATATGTTTATTTATTCCTCTACAGCTAAGATTATCTTTATTTAAGGATAAGTACAGTCACTTAATACGCCTGCCGATAAACGAGAGATAAATATTTCAGAGCGGGTAATATAATAAACGGTTTCAGGTTTACCATTCTTCTTTTTATCTAAAAATAATTTAAATATTGACTCATTTGGTTTTATTTAGCAGTTCATTATTTATGAGAGATGAAAGACGAAGGGTCCTCCTACTGAAGAAGCTGTTGGAAGTAAAATTAAATAGACTATACGTTATAACCGCTAATGTTTAGCATAAATACGAGCTGCTGCCCAGCGCTATAGTCTGTAATTAAATCAGGCTCCAGTTCAGATCGATCATCATACGCCACGACTCTTTTTTTAGTTTAGAAATTTGTTCCTGTGACTCTGCTGACTTTCTAAATGAGGAGGACATCAGATCTGAAATGTATGCAAATTGATTGATTTACTGTTACTAGATAACGTACATGGAGAAAAAACCCAGTGAACGAATAGTCGAATCGTTGACCAGGATGGGCGAATCCGATTCGACTGACAAAATCACAGCCGTAGCGCCAAGATAAACAGTTTGCTGTCATGTGTCACACGTCCAGAAGACCTGGTGTCATTCCATCTACACCTCCACCCCCACCACAAAATCTGCAGGAACTGTGTACGAATATTTATGTTGCATGGTATGTGTTATCACAAGACATTATTAGGAACCTTTACAACTCTGTATGTGTAGCTCAATAATTAGTCAGTCTACATTTTTCAGCATGTATTGTTCCTGGTAACCTTTATCTTATTCTGAATAACACTGCAATCTTCTATCTTATATCTGTATTTGGTATTATGTCTGAGTCAAAAAATGGAAACAGCTTCTAACAATTGAAGCTGTAATAAAGGCAAATGTTGGGCTCATAAAATACTGACAAAATGTGATTTAGTTCTTAAGGTTCTCTGAACTGGACCAAACTGAACTGATTTAAACTGAATGCAGAAATCAATGTTGCACATGGATTTGTGATTTGTAAATGTTCTGTGTGCCCTTTGTGTACCTTGTGCAGTTGCCAAATATGGAGGTCACAAGGGTGCTTATTGATCCTTGACCTTGTCATAGTGGAGGACCAATAAGTTTAAGACAGAGTGATTTGTCAGCAGTCCTGAACCTGCAGCTGAGGCAGCAAAACCATGTCAAGAAGATTTATCCTGAGCACTGTGGCTCACAGTTATAACATAGATGGCAAGCGCTCCAAAGCATCTATAATGGTGGCATCTGAAGGTCATCACGAAGGACTTACCTCTATCTTCCTTTGTCTCTTGAGGAAGAACCTCCATATCTACTTCCCTTTACCAAATCTTATTCTACTTTAGACTGGAGAGAGATCAAAGCTCTCAGTGGAGATGCTATCTACGGAAATACAAGACACCAGGCGCAGATTATAGCTGAGGCTGCTTTTAATAACGTCACTGATAAGCCCGCACAGTGTGCTTTCTATGAGCCCCTTGTGTCCGTAAGACTGTCATCTGCGATCAAGGGAGGAAGGAGGAATCAAAAATCAAAGCACCAAACACAGGTGGACTGAGGCCTGTGAAGGGCATGGTTTGGTCAGTGATTTCATTTATTTTGTTGGATAAGTGCCATTATTGCTGTTATAAAAAAAAAATCTTATAATTTTACAAGAGAAGAGAAAAAAAATCTTATCTAAACACATGATCAAAACAATAAATCATTGTTTGCTAATAAATTCTAGTTTAACATAAGTGAGATTTTGCGTTCTTCACCCATTCTACATTAACTCCAGTGTTGTTGACTATGCTAGCACTAGCTTAGCAGGCTATTTAATGAACAGGCTAGAAACTAGTAGCTTAACACACCACAGTACAAACTGAGTCCTTTTTCACACCCACACCAGTCACTCTTCATTTGCTCAGATTTTAGTCTTTATCCTATAAACGTCTCTTTACATTTACGGCATTTAGCTGACGCTTTTATCCAGAGTGACTTACAAGGTTAATTGTACTACAGGTAGGCCAATGTAGTGGGCTCCTATTGGTGTAGCACAGCATAGTCACCCATACCAGGATTCAAACCCCAGTCTGCCACATGTGGTGGTGGCTCCCTGGTGGGTAGTGGTGTTATCCGCTGATCTACACCAACCACCTGCCACCAATCAGTAATCAGTCTAGTAGTAGTTTAGAGTAGTTTAGCTGAAAGTTCCACACACAACACCAGAGTTTCTCTTCCTCAATTCCGCAAAGAGTCTTTGCTTATAAACTTGTGGCAATCAATCAGAAAGGCTAAACTGCTGTTGTCTGCTACTAAGACAGCTAGCTCCACATACAAAATTTGACAGTGTGTTTAATACATTTGGAACATTTGACACTGTCAAATCTGTGATTTGGGAACTCGGGATTTTAATGACACATTTGACTCAAAATAACCCATTAATATAATAAAATAACCCAGCCAAGAATAATTAATAAACCTTTAAAAAACATGCATTTGAGTGCAATAATACAGCATGATCACAAGATTATGTAAGCACTACTGGACCATCCTGCTGGTCTGTTCATCATTTAATGTTCACACGATGTAAAGACCTGCTGCCATTTGCAGTTGGTGTAAAGACAAACTAGTTCCAGGGCTTCAATACAACGATCCCAGTTTGCTTTGAGGCACCGTCTGCCGGTGATTCTGCTGAAGCTGCACATTTCTGTCATCGAACGATTCCTGCTTTTAACAGCTATCTGCTTTTAGGAGGATGTCACAGGTGTGTAATATAGGCTTATTGTTGACGTGATGATTGATTTACCACCACACCATACAGTGTGCTTTCCATGATCAGCAGCAGTTTTGTGGCTAATGTTGCTTGACAACATGACCCATTTCTAAATCATTCCTTCTCGCCATGCCACTGTTGCATTTTCTCAGTGGTGTTTACTGTGTCAATTTGGTGCTGGCGGCGTTTTGCTGCCCATCTCTCTGAAGCACTTTCAGTTTGCCTCTGCATTCTCCCTGTAGTCTGCTGCTCACCCAGATAAAACAGGCCGACCTATTAATCATTTACGGCACAAAAGAGATGCTCTTAGCCTAACGGACTCCATGCTGTTCGAGATGACACGTCAACACTGCTGCCTGCTGGCTAACCCAGTACGAGAGACTTTTTCTCCCCGTATCATTCAATAATTGATATGAGCAATCAAATTTACACTCTCAAAAATGTTGAATAGGTACATGGTATGCATGGGGAATGCTGCAAGAGATGATATCTTGTCAAGCAAATGCGCCCTAAGTGTAGCCAATCTATTGAACTCGGCGGTTATTCTAAGAGTGTTCACCCAATTTCTCGACTTTAGACTTGTGGACCATTTTCCACAAGAAAGCCTTTATCTCACTTACTGAGAGAGAGCTAGACATCTAGCTCAATGAACCGAGGTCACTGCCCTATTACTTAGCCTGCAGTCATGCTGAGCTAGCATTAATAATGAAGGCAGGAAATGCATTCATTGAAACATTAAAAATGAAAAAAGAAAAAACACCTTGCAGAGTAAGCATTTGTACTTAGAAATGCTTTTACTCTTACACATGAGAATAAAATCATCAAGAGTTAGTACACGACCACTAAGTGCACCAGAATGTGTCTTTAAACATATTAGTAATGCTATTACTGATAATAACACTGACAAAAGCATCCTGTATTATGTAAGATATAACCTTGCAGTTAATGGGGATCCATCAAAACTAGTCTTGCTTGGTTTTGTTAAAGTACAGAAAGTAAGCTCAGGACAAAAATTAGTTGTCTGTGCCTTAAACATAACTTACAGCATGTTATAGCTCCACAAGTATGAATAACCCTTTGATTTGGCATGGACTCTGGATGTAGGAGACATCAATGTTCAGACACTCTTGCATCAAAGACTTGTGCTGTTGGGCCAGGTTTGGTGCCTTTCTTGACTCAATTCATCATCCTTGTGCAACACCATCTACATCTTAAACATGCAAGGTGACAAATTTTTTGTTTGGTGAGCTTATATACACACACGCAGACACGTGCACGCACACACACACACACACATATATGTGTGTATGTGTGTATATATATATGTATGTATGTGTGTGTGTGTGTGTGTGTGTGTGTGTGTGTATATATATATATATATATATATATCATCTATCTTGTACCAATGCAGTACATTTTCTTTTTATTCTCTCTCTGTACCTTCTTGGTGATGGCTGTTATCCAAATACAGTAGCACCATATTAAATGAGATCAGTTTGTTGTCTTTGAAGAATATAATTTCCCTCTAGCTGTATACGTTGGACTTGCAAAGTTATTTCTAAAATGGAAAATCGGTTTATATTGGGTTGAACATTCAAGCCTTTGGTGTTTTTATTGCACGCAGAGTTTATCCCTGTGACCATGTGTGTATTTAGCTATGGCTTTATGGGGAGAACATAGTTCTCAGAGGATGTGAGAGATAAACACATATGCTTCCCCTGTGCCTTGTGAGAGCCACTGGACATCGGAGAGGAATTGTAGTCCACACCACATGGCCGTGGACATGAGGCGCTCCTCACTGCCGCATTTATGGAGTGTTTCAGGATCAATTCCCCTCTGACCCAGATTTCTCGCTCGATGGGTTGGCTAAAGAGACTAGCTTCACCTCTGCTGATGCGTTTGTTTTCAAATCATCTTTGCAGATATTTGCGGACTCCATCAGGCTTACTACCCTCGACTGGAAGTTCACAGTAGACAAGGATTTTAAGTAGGAGCACATTGATAAGAACAATTTGCCATTGATTGCCTTTTTAAGAAGCAACAACCCATTTGCTAGCCCATTTTCAGCCGAAAAGGGGTACAACAGTGATTTTATTGAGGAATTTACAAAAACACTTCTAATTCATGTTACTATTATATCATTAAACTGGAACAGTACTGTGCAAAAGTCATGTGTTTAATTTGTAGGCAAAGATATTCTTTTACGCAACATGTTAAAAGCAGAAAATTACAGAGGTCTCAGCACTTATATATAATATCTGACTTTATTCTGTGTGCTCTTTACTTTTATTACAGCTTTCACTCCCATTGAGAAATTTGCCATCAATTTGGGAATCAAGCTTTGACGTTGTGAGACATCCAGCAAAACCCTGTGTGGAGGTCTCATACTACCAGTATGCTTTCTTTCCCGCCCTGTCACACAAGCAGTTGAGCCTGCAGTTCCTTTGCGTAATACTTAATAATAATACTTTATTTTTGTATAACGTTTTTCACAAACCC
Source organism: Prochilodus magdalenae (assembly GCA_024036415.1). Taxonomy (NCBI): domain Eukaryota; kingdom Metazoa; phylum Chordata; class Actinopteri; order Characiformes; family Prochilodontidae; genus Prochilodus; species Prochilodus magdalenae. The sequence goes on along the minus strand of JAMWET010006960.1, from coordinate 21,248 downwards.
AAAGTCACTTACAATTGATTGTTGAAGTCGAACAGGAAAGAAAAAAAACAAACATTGATAACAACAAGGTCATACAGTAGACAATAGACAAGATGAGTGTGATCATTTAAGAGAGCGGTTTAGTCTTGAGGCAGGTTGTAGGTGAGTGTGAAGCGATGTGTTTCAGATTAGATTTAAATACAGAGATTGAATTGGACTGCTTGGCCAGGGGTGGGAGAGAGTTCCAGAGTCTAGAAGCAAGTCTGGAAAATGCTCGGTCACCAAAGCCATGTAGACTTTGCTTACATAAACATAAATGATACATTATTGCCTTTTCATTGTGGTGAAACAGGTAAGGCATATCATTCTTCTCTACCCTCCATGTTTAGCTTTTGAGGCTGTTGAAATAAAAGAATAATCACGCCCTTGGGTACTGAGTGTTTTAACTGCCTCAGTAATGTAGTATGCACAATGAATGTGAACAGAAGGGCTGTGCGTTTGCAATGTGTGGGCTTGGTTTGGCCATTTGCATGCGCGTACTTGCGTTGATTATGTCTATTACCTAGCGCATCTCTTCAGACCCACTACACTGAGTTGTCTTCACAGTAGAGAATTGAATAGAAACACCTGTGGATTTATTCAGATCTAAAGCGATAGTGGAGCTTGATTTTTTTTTCTCAAAGATGAAAGCTTTTAGTACTCTTTGTCTGATGGCAGAGGGTTTCTATTCATATGCTAAATTAACACTGGTAGGGAAAAACAGAAAATGACATGTTTTGTGTTTTATTCAGCAAATAAACAGAATGTGTAAAATCGGCAAACTATGTACAGGGCTCTAGACTAACTTTTTGAACTGGTTGCACTGGTGCGCCTAACGTTTTTTCTTAGGTGCACCAGCACCAAAGTTAGGTGCACCCAAATTTTCAACTGCATCACATTCAGAACAGCAGTTTTACATGTTCACTTTTTCTTTTCTTTTTTTAAATCCCTGTCCATATAGGCAATATTGACTTGTAAATGATTAACTAACAATGTGGTCAACAAAAACTTCTTTATTTGAAGCACAATTCTACAAGAAAGGTAACACTGGGCAGTGCATTTGTGATGGTGTGTGATGTCTTTGATAGATGCACTGTGCTTTTTCAGCGCTTCAATTCTAAATGTATTAGAACCAGTCACAAACGCACTACTGCCGGCCATGGTCTTCCCACACTCCTTACAGTCAGTGCAGGCTGTGACTCGGAGTCGATCGTATGTGGCTAGTTATCTGATGCCGTCTCCGGACCAGGGCTTGACATAACCAACGCTCTGACACGGAGCCATCAGCCTCCCAGGTTACGCAGCTACACCCGCTCTGTTTATCTGACGGGCCTAGGCTACTCACCGCTCTGGGGTGCGTTTCACGTACAACGACGGAGGTTAGCACTGAACTAACATTGTTCAAACTACAATGTTAGTTAAACTAAACATCGTTTCCCGAAAGCGTCGTACTTTGTTAGTACCACAGTAGTTTTAACAATGTTGATTTGAACCACCATAGTTCGAACCACCATGTTTCCAGATGTGTTCGGTCGGACATTCACAGTGGGAAACTGTGTTAAAACTCACAAACCGGCAAGATTAAACCAAAATTTGATAGTTGTGACCGAAATCACGTAATGAACACATTATTTTGGCAACCCATGTTTATTCATATTATAAAAATCCAACTATAATATTAATAGAATCAACAATCAAATACTAATAAAAAATATAATAATAATAATAATAAATATATATATATATACATACACACATATATATGTATGTATGTATATATTTTATTATAATATATAATTGTATTAATAATATATTAATGTGCATCATTATCATTACAAACATGGTAATAATATGTAAAGCTTCTTTTAGAAGGAACAAATGGAAGAACTTTTAGCCACACCGATGCATTTGTAGGCTCTGATACTGCAATTACTTAGACACATCGCTGTCTCTTATTGGCGCCATGCGATAGCGATGTGATCCGTTTCTCCACTTTATTTGCATTGCATTATATACTGGTGGCATAAACAGCAATTTTGACAGCCTTTGACAGTATAAATGTTTGTACCCGGAATTTCATGTAAATTTTCAGCTTACTGACACGTTACCTGGCGTCCTGCGTCATCGATGACGTGGTCATCAGGAACTAAGCTTCTAACCACAGCTCTACAGCTGTAGTTCCAACTACTCAACTTAACGACACTTTAACGAAACTTGCGAACTTTCGGTGGAACTACGGTTTTGGGAAACACCTGTGTCGCTTAACGATGGTTCGGACTATGTAAGTTACCAACGTGGTTACCTCCATAGTTTGAACCATGGTTTTGGGAAACACCTGCGTCGCAGCTGTGTCGTTCCAACTATGTAAGTTGCTAACGTAGTTAGCAACGATGGTTTTGGGAAACGCACCCCTGTCTGACTGCAGCACGCGCACTTTCAAACGTACACACGTACAGGAATATCAGGACCACGGCCAATCAGGAGGGAGTCCCGCCCTTCGCTATCTTTGATTGGTTTAGACCACGAAATGGGCTCTGTTTTAACCACAGGGAGACTTTCAGAGTCGCGAAGACTTTTTCTTTTTTCCCCATCGAACGGCTGGTCGCACTGGTGCGACCTCAGATTTTTTTTGGTCGCACAATTGAGAAATTAGGTCGCATGTGCGACCAAATTGGTCGCACTCTAGAGCCCTGATGTATCTGTAATTTGAACAGAGGTGCCCAAACATTTGTAGACATGGACACTTATAAAGCTCTCTTATTTTGAACTTAATGTTTTACTTTCAAATAAAAGTGAAGAACTATAAAATAGAACTCCCGGAATTATGCATTCCACCTTAAAACCTCCAAAATGGAAATTTACAGGAGGATAAAACAGCTTTCTTTGCAGAGGAGGTTGATATAGCAAGATTCTTGGACCAATTCTATTGGTCTGTCCATCATGAATATTCACTAAACTAGAGCTTTTAAAGTGTGTAGAAAAAGGAGCTTAAAGTTTTTTGCACAGGTGGGAGATATGGCAAAAATATAATACAGTGATACCTTAAGAGTACATGTGGTATATCAGGATATGTATTAATCAGACATGAAATGTTAAGAGTGAAATATTTTCCATTGATAATGTACCTTATTTTTCCATGTATCTTTTAGTAACCTTTTAATTAAATTTCGTCTTTCCTATGCAAATGGAATATCTTGCATGTAATCTACATTGTTTATTTATGTTTAACTAACATATAAATAAACTAAAAAATAATATAATATTAACTAGATTTCTGAATGGTGATCTCGGACTTCTATATTTACCATGTAAAAACCTCACAAATATAGGAGGTACCTGTATTACAATATGAGCAATTCACACACAAAGTTTTTCCCTCTCCTGTAAATGATGAATTTGCGGAACCTTAATTGGCCAAGCAGTATATCCGTTGGGCCACAACAGACGATTGCATCTGTGGCTAAGAGACTCTTGTTGTAGTAAAAGACTAAGAACACATTCCTCTTATTCTTTCTGCCATTTTTGGCATTGGCAAATAAACACAGTACTAAAGGTAATAAATAAGAAACAGAGGGACCAGGTTATTAGAAAGGCTATTAGTCTTTTTTGTACAACGTCTATTAAGCAACAGAAAAAAAATGACATGCAACCTCTAGCCTACAGTCATATTGTTTGGGCTGTCAGATTGTGGATCAGTGGCTAGCTCCAGGAACAGATGGTCATTGTGCAGATGACTGAACACTGATAGAGAGAGGAGATGAGGATGAGGGAGTCCACAGCACAGCTCCATCAGCCGGGATTGTAGTGTGGATAGAGGGGTAAGAGAGGGAAAGCAGCATGTAAAGGCTGGTACATTTTAGTTTTTTTTGGGTTTTTTTTGTGCAGTGGTATCATATTTTTTCCCCCCCAGAATAAAGAACTTTACCCCCTTTATATATATATATTGCAAATTAGGGTAGCATTTAGGGTTGTCTGGTGAAAGCTTATGATCCATAATGCAACTTTTTTAATTTGCTTAAAACTGCGATATACAGCAAAAGGACCCTCTCCAGCACTAACAATAAAAAAATGTCCTTTGCTGTATCCTTGGAAAACCCACCACTCCACCCGTATACACACTCTTATTAAAGTGCTTGTAGGAATGAGCTAAAAAAAGCCCAACACAAACATTTGAACTCTTTAAAAAACCTGGGTTACTTAAAACATGGCTTGACGACACCACAGTATGTTTTGTCAGCACATTCTTGTACTTTGTCAAGCTCTACTTAGCCCACACCACTATTATCCACTAGATCACTGCTAAAAGAACCCTGGTAGGCGGAGCTAAGCCGGGCTCTGAGCACTGCAGCTCTCTGAAAGAAAGGCAGCTAGCAGCTCCAACTCCATACACAAGCTGTGTAAGAAAAAGCAATCCACTGTTCCATGAAATGGAGAGACACCAATTCTTTTAATTGACTTTCTTCCTTTTAGTATCCAAACCTTGGGTCTCTCTGGGTCGATCGGGGCCTGTTTGGTTGAGCCTGTTGGATAGGTTTGTTGTTGTATTTCCACTGTAACGGGCAGTATTGTATAGCCTTTGAAACTGTATTAGGCCCGTCCCTGGTGATGGTTAATTGAGTTACTGTGCCAAGAGCCCCAAGAGAACTCTGGGGGTGAAAAAAAAAAAAAAAAAAAAAAAAATTATATATATATTAATTTATTGTGTTCAAAGCCTGGCACGACAGCAGTATTCCCACACATGGACATATGTGCGCTTGTTCTAGACACACGTTAAACAAGCTGATGAAATGTGCTGCTGGCGGGTGTTATGATGACGGCTTCCTCAGATTGTAGTGTCAGCTTTCAAACTAAAAACCAACATTGAAAAAACACAAGTAAAATCAAGTCTCAGCATATGTTCATCACGAAAAATTTCTCTCTCTTTTTTTTCATAACTTCTGAGATGAAAGTAAATGGCAAACCTAAGAGGCCACAACTCTCATGACCAAATGACCAAAGGTACATAGGTACATAGCCACACTCACCTTTATACATTAATTGTCAAAAATGTAGTTGTGCAAATAGTTGCACCCAGAAAGAATCAATCATCAGGGATGCAACTTGGTGGGTAGGCTTGACAATGTGAGACGTGCAATGTAATGGTGTCGTTCCACACTGTCATGGAGTGACGCAAAATGATGGTCATCTTCAGTGAAGAGCCCCACTTTTATCGTGGTGGAGACAGCAAATTAATCTGTGTGTGGAGGCATCATGGTTAGCGACAGGATGAATGGTTTGTTGTCACATGTTACATGCCCAGAAGGCCTAGTATCACTCTTTAAAAAAAAAAAATGCAAACACCACAGTACGTTTTGTCAGCACATTCTTGTTCTTTTCTGAAGTTCCGCATAGCCCACTACACTGTTATCCCCTGGATCACTGCTAAAAGAACGCTGGTAGTCGGAGCTAAGTCTGTGAGCACCACAGCACTCTGAAAGGAAGGCAGTTAGCAGCTACAGTTGGAGCAGGGCATAAGGATGGAAGGAGAAGCAATCCACAGGACTTAAAAATAAAGGGACATTGATTCTTCTCATCAACTTTCTTTTTTTTTGTATACAAGCCTTAGGTACATATTCATTTCTAATTATGCAAAGTTTTGAGAAAATGAATTCTCCAGTAATCTGTACATTTGGACATTTGTAAATGATGCTGTCACTAGTATAACAGACTATTGCATAACGAAACGGTTTTGTTTACTCTGTTAAAAGCAAAATTGAATGTGTACTTGAAATGACTGTAGATGCTGTTTTACACATTTGGGTATGTTAATGTTGTTTTTTTGATTTCACTGATTTCAAGGGATTTTACTATACAGTATGCTGGACATGCTGAGAATTTATATAAAAATTCATGCAATTGTAGTAAACACAGAAAAACTTGTTGTTCCAAGAACATTCCATGCATGTGAACCCAAATGTCCATAATGCCAGACCCTGAAATGTATTTGTTTCCCACTTAAAAAAAAAAAAGTTTAGTTCAACTGGATTTATGACTACACTGAATAGACAAGCGTGATTAAATGAAATATACACACAGAAGTGGAATGAGGATAATAGAAACAACCCAAAGCAAAGAAAATAAATGAGTACGTCCTTACCCATAATATGACTGATTAAAAATGAAAACATTCCAAAATCCGTGCAGCTGATTCTCTTCCTTCAGATCAATAAATAGTGTGCCTCTGCATTTTTACATCCAAAATTAAACTGGTTGGTAATTCTTTCAGTGACCTAGAAAAAACATTCTAATCATCTTTTCTAAGGACTTTGCCATCAAAACTTGTGTGTAGCCTAGAGAAATCAAATACTATACAAGGATACTTACATACATGTATTAAAATGCAACAATTGTGGTACGTGACAGCTTGGAGTAACTTCTAGGCAAGTAAGATAACAGAGACTCTTTGGCGTTAGCGGATAATCCTTGAGTGAACACAAGAACAAGCACATCCTGACCAGCCTGCTGGTAGTGTTATTCCACAGGTTATGTAATGAGTACATCGTTACACAAGGGACTGTGGTGAGAGCTGTTTATTACATGTGCTGTACTCAACAACTGTTCAACATCTACTTCAACCGTCACCCTGTGACAAGATTGTGTACAACAGCATACAAAAGTCTCAGGCCAGCTGAGAAAGTGATGTTAAGCTGTTTATCTGGACAGTAAATTATTGGTTAAAAAAGCACTAACAATAGATCAAATACAATAGCACACTCCATAAAGGTTTAATGCATCGGTGCGTTAGCTTAAACACTCCAACCAGGATCCGGTGACCTTGTTTAGTGATGGTTGTGGGCTAAACATGCATGATTTTGCAGCAGCTATTCTCAGTATTTGTGGCAATGTGTTTCAACTTGTTTTGAATGCAGCCTCGAAATAAACATTCAGACTTGAAAACGTTTTTGCCAGTCAGTTTACGTTATACTTTATACCAATGCAATGTAATAAACTACTACTACAAGGCTCTAGAGTGCGACCAATTTGGTCGCACATGCGACCTAATTTCTCAATTGTGCGACCAAAAAAAATCTGAGGTCGCACCAGTGCGACCAGCCGTTCGATAGGGAGAAAAGAAAAAGTCTTCGCGACTCTGAAAGTCTCCCTGTGGTTAAAAACAGACACACATTTGGCCCATGTCGTGGTCTAAACCAATCAAAGATAGCGAAGGGCGGGACCCCGGAGCGCCGTCAGCACTGAGTGATAGTACGTTCAGTAAACGAATCAGTGAGTGAACGGGAGCCCTCAGTTCACTGAACGAATTACTGAGCAAGCACAGTTCCCTCGCAATGAGAGTCTCCGCCACCAGATTCGCGGGTGATTCAGTGATTCACAGACCACACAGCAGTTTCCCTGCCGGCCTGCACGGTCGCTGCTGAGTCGAATCAGCTGAGGAAGTGATTCGGTTCGTTATGTTTACTCAAATGATTCGTTCATTCGAACGAACTGTTCATTTGTGACTGGTTCTAATACATTTCGAATTGAAGCGCTGAAAAAGCACAACGCATCTATCAAACACATTACATGCCCGACAAATGCACTGCCCAAGTGTTACCTTTCTTGTAGAATTGTGCTTCAAATAAATAACTTTATGCTGACCACATTGTTAGTTAATCATTTACAAGTCAATATTGCCTATATGGACAGCGAAAAAAAAAAAAAAGTGAAAAAAAAAAAAAAAAAAAAAAAAAAGTGAACATGTAAAACTGCTGTTCTGAATGTGATGCAGTTGAAAATTTGGGTGCACCTAACTTTGGTGCTGGTGCACCTAAGAAAAAACGTTAGGCGCACCAGTGCAACCAGTTCAAAAAGTTAGTCTAGAGCCCTGTACTAGGCTTTGCGTTCCTACATTCAAAAATTCCGTGCCCTAAAACTTATTTGGTAGAATATCCAGTAGCACTGTGTGACTCTAAATTGGACCTAGATGATATCTACATAGAAATGATTAAAAATCAGAATTGTTGTTTATGTAATCTCCTCCGCAGACTGCCACAAAAGCATACAAATGGATCGCACGGCACAAGGCATGTTGCACAAAAGATACAAGCCCACAAATAACTGTGCATCCAGTTAGATGATTCACATGTTTAATGTGCTACTAATTCACTGAGAGGTCACATTTGAGAACCTTGTAAGTATTGTGAGGATTGGTTAAAGTTGTATTTTGAATTTGTGATTGCAGATTTTTGGAGGGTCTGTTGATTTATACATAATTCACTAATTCATGTTGTAAACAAAGTCTTATAGAGATGTTTGGTCTGAAATGAACCATGTTGGAGAAAGTCAGAATTGTGTGCATTGGTGACAATAGGAGCCAGGCATGTGAATAGTTCAATACCATGAAAAGTCACCTCACAAAGTTTTTATATGAAATGGTTACGGATAAACTGCCTGATATGCTGTTAGTGATAGTTTTAGGAGAAACTTTTGGCCTAAAAAAATATTGTCACTGTCCAAACTAATACTCCAAAATGACAAAAACCTAATTTTATTTTAATGTAGTCAATTGAACCAGACCTTTTTCCATGTGACTTTTTGGGACTTTTGGGTGCATTCATCTTGAGACTTTCACACAGTGTAAATTCCAGCTGCTGTGATGAATAAAGGTAAAAATTTACGAAAATGGACATACATGTTTTTCTATGGACAGGGATGATTTGTTATCTAGGATTTTCATCACCAACATTACATATAAAAACCTCACGCAAAAATAAAATGGCTATACTTGTGTTGTAGACATCACAAGCACAAATTTCTGGTTCCTATCTCTGCCGCTGTAAGGAAATCAGAGTTTAATTTCAAATATTAAGATATTAATCTCAGCATTCAATCTCATTTTCTATATTTTACCAAAATAGTTTTTAAAAAGTTAAGATTAAAAAAAAATAAATAAATAAATAATAAAGACCTTCTTTATGTTAAATCAGCTGTTCTCGTGGTAAAATATATCAAATGCATGTGAAGGCTGGAATACAGCGAGAGGTCAGTAGTCAGACCTGTGTCTATCTTCTAACCACAAACACAACATTCTTCATATGTTTCACTGTATGTTGTTATATAGTGAGTTTTTACTGACACTTAGAGCCAAGATAAATAGTTTCGAGCTATTTTCTCGTCTGGCTAAGACTTTGGCCAAGTACTGTGCTGTACACTCATTTGATGGAATCCGTTATGCAGGAATGAGATTAAGAGGGAAAAAAAAGCTTCTAATCAGCACACTGAACCGCTGTACTCATAACAGTGGTGACAGTGCTGTCAGAGAGCAAATGGATGCTAATCACTTTAGTGTTAATTGCAGCGTGGGAGCTTACGCACACAGTTAATCACGGGTTTCTGCACAGCCTGCTGGGTTAAAACAGGCACACGTCTGCAGAGTTACATGTTATGGTACCCCTTTGGCTAATGACTGCGCCACTGTAGAGTGCCACAAGCCGCGTCACAGAATGACATACACTAGGCCTCCTGTCGTTCTGTAGAGCATTGTACCAAATAAAATCTCTCAGTCTCATGTATGCCTTTGTTTCTGTAGTTGATATGTGTGGGGAAAAGAGAGAGCTCATTTGAGGTAGAAAAGATTCCCATCTATTTCATATCAGTGTAGAAACACTTGAATTCCCTTGAACTTGCATCTCACGTTACTGGATTCATAACTGAATAGTTCCTTAGGGAACCAAAAATGGTGGTTATCTTTTCTGTGTTTTTGAAAGTGTGATTTAAAACCTTTTGTGGATTTATTCTTAACATGTACATTCTTTTGTGGCCAGGTTAATGACTTTCCTATCAAGTAACAAATAATAAATATGCAACATTATAAATTATAATTAAAATATAAAACAAATAATTTAAGATAATCAGATAAAACAAAAAAAGCAAATCAAAATCAAATCAGACTGATGCAGGTTAAGTGAAGGTTTTTAGAGACTAAGTGTTTCAATTGCTCACACCAGCGTAGTGTTTCCTGTAGTGAGTTCCAGGTCGCTGGTGCGCTGTAGCTAAAAGCCGTTTTTTTCTGTTCACTAAAAAGCCTTTGGCACCCGAAGGGTGATCCAGGCACTGGAACAAATCTGATAAATTGCATTATTTACAATGAGTGTTTCTGTGATGTACGTTGGCATATGGCCAGTAAGCACTTTATAGGTTACAAAGAAGCCAAGAAAGAGTGAGTAGGATTAGAAAGAAGACCCAGTGACATTCATGGTGCAATGCCAAAGTCAGATGCAGTTTCCCCCTCCCCCCAAAAAGGTCATTTTTGAGTCCGGATTAGGTTTGAATGTTTATTATTACAGAAATATGTATCCAAAAACTTAAGACTGATGTCCAAGTCTAGTCTAAAAGGCAAAGGCTGGTTTATACGTCTGTTCAATAGCAGTGGAAATCCTTTTTACTGATGTGTAGTTACACCACCTGACATTGTGGTTGTGTGGTTGGGCCGCTTGACATTTTCTTGGCAAAAGTGATGATCCTGTTTATAACTGAATTTATTCCATCAAAACATCTTTGAAACGGGTGTCATTAAATCGATAAGGATACTAAAATCACAGAACATTTTTCACAAGAATTTTTAAGCTGCTATTTTAAAAGTCTTGATTGCTGTTGACACAAGTACAATATACAGTGTAATCTCCTATTGGATGAAGAAAACAAACATGTTTGTGCAATGTTTGTCAGGAAAGGTTATCCAGCATGTAATCAACCTTTTCACAGAGGGCTGTCTACTGACGAAGAGTCTGTGCTGGAATTGTCTTCAATGGTCTATCGTAATATCTTATCATGATTGATGCTGTGTATGTTTAAATTATTATATATCATAGAAATATACTAATAAATACTATATTAATAGGTCACCTGTAGCTGAAACATTCCTAGCTTGTAATACCTCCGTAAGCACGAATAACAGCTGCAATCTGATTTGGCATGGACTGGATGAGTATCTGGATATAGGCCACATCAGTGTTCAGTCACTCTTGCGAAAAAGAATTGCACAGTTGGGACAGATTTAGTACAGTACTTTCTAAGTATCATAATCATAATACACTAATAAAGCACTGACTATCCATTTTATTATGTTCATTGTGTTTCATCAGTTAAAAATAGCAAGCACAGCATCTCTTTATTAAGCGCAAAGCTGTAACTTGAATGCTTTATTGTAAGTGGTCGTTAGCTTGCTAATATAACCGAATATTTAAGCTAAGGTAATATTCACTTTGGGGAACCTTGGACGATCTTTTGTCATGTGAATATTGTTGCAAGATATAGAGGAGGCCTGATTCTGTTGCGAATAATTGCTCTCTATTCGACATCACTAGAAAGGGACATGCACACTCTCACACATACAAATGTGCAGTGGAGGTCATCACCAGCCACAGGCTGCACCCTGACGGTGACCCCACCCACTAACACACACACACACAAAACACCCCTAAAGTAAACCCACTCCCTGATACAGAATAACACACCGAACATGTACATTTGCATTGCTAACTTGTGCTGAGTAGGTTTCTTGTGGTGAATGGTCACTACAGTAGCAATGCTCTGATTTCCTTAATAGTCCATTAAGGTCTACACACCAAAGCTAATTATTATTGTATAATATTATTATTTTATTACATACAGTTATTTAAGGGTCATCAGGTATTGCTGAGCCATTCCTATGAGTCAAAATGAACCCCATGACCCTGACTATAGATGAGTGCATCTATCAAATTGTTGCACCTCTTTTATTCTAATGTAAAAAAAAGTCTAAGTTAGTTTATCGTGGTGCTCATGATCACTGGTGTGCATTCAGTTCAGATGTTTTCAGAGGTGCATTCCTGCAGTTTGTGCACTTTTTAGCCCACCACTTGTGTATGTTGGCCTTAATAACACTAGGCTGCTAAAGCTCTGAAGAAAACCAGGGAATGATGACATCAGTGTTTCATTAAAGCGCTGTGTGCCAGAATCATTACGTTTTTGAAACAGATGGTGAATACAAGTGCAAGTGCTTGTACTTGAGATGAAGCACTGTCTAAATTGTTAAATATATTTAAATAATTCCACTCATTGTCAAAAAGAATAGTTGCACCCAGCAGGAAGTGTCAGTTTACAGTGCTATTGGGAAGGAAGATAAAGGTCACCAGGAACAATGAATAACGATAATAAATTTAGACTGATATGGGTAATATTTATTGAGCTACACATACAGAAGTAGAGTCTCTCAGTATGGTGCTGGGCCACCATGTTTGATAACACAACATGCCAGATGTCTCGGCATGAAGTTGTAGAGGTTCCTAATGATGTCCTGCCAGAATCCATCCCATGCAGCTTAAATATGCTCACACAGTTCCTGGAGGTTTTGCAATAGGGTGAAGTGTGATGACAAACCATTCATGATTATCACGGTGACCCACTGCCTTCTTCTGGGTGCAACTATTTGTGCATCTATACTTTTGATGATTAGTATTATTACCCACGAATGTATTATTAACCATTAAAGCTTCTTAGATCAATCTTCCCAGTAGCTGGCAGGCTTCTACAGGAACTAAAGCTTTCAAATATTTTTCTTTTTTTTTATTATTTGCATTGCTGATGCAAAATGTTCCATTTACACACTTACCATAATTTCTGGCCTGAACTTTAAATCTGGAGGTTTCCAAACCAACTAGAAATGAGCATCAAACAGCAAAGTATAGATGTAGCATGTTGATGGTTTGTCATCTGGTGTGGACCGTATTCAGTAAATTCTGCTTTAAGACATAAATACAAAATACAGATAATTATCAGTAAATTTGTGCCTAATATTAATTAAAGAGCTTACACCTGCTAGAGCATTCACAGGGCATGCACCATTACAAAATAAAGTACCTTTGCAGACTTTGAGCTTTGTTTTCCTTCTCCAAGGTGCTGAAAGTTCATGGTGAATCCTTCTATACACGCTGTAGAGACTGGTATGTATATGTTGGTCAGGTTGTTTGTAGGTTGAATCTAGAGTATCTGGAAAAGGTATGTATGCTTCCATTGCACTACACTGAAGCTACACTATGACCAGTGGTTAATGTGTGGCATCTGATTATTGTGTAGAATAGTGTTATTGTTTGCATATGTATATATTATTTTTTGGCTGCATACCACTGTAGAAGCCTGAACAAATAGTGGGGTTAATGGTGCATAATGACCAATGACCAGTAGTTAATGTGTGGCATCTGATTATTGTGTAGTGTTATTGCTTATGACTGAGCCATGGTTGTCCTCCATAGCAATTATACAAAGCACATCACTTGGCAGTTTGGTTAGAGCAAGGGCTTTTCATTTTTCAATTTTCATTAAACTAACAGACTCTTCTTTTCCTTGCTGAGACTTCACTGTAACAGTCGGAAGCAGGCTGTGATTCACTTCAGCTGTTGCCGGTACAAGTGGTACTGCTTGCCTTGTGAAAGCATGTGCAAAATAGTGGGGTTAGTGGTCCACGATGACCGTTTGATGGAACTTTTTATTGGGCCCAGGACTGATTGATCTGCAAGTTCAGTACCAGTGTTGGAGTCCAAGAGTGGTCCTGAGAACTACTGAAATTGGTGGTTTTGGATTCGCTTCCAGCAAACCCTGTTGTCTGCTGTGAGTGTGTAAGCTATCCACGTTGCATGCTTGGTAATTGCTGGGTCATTTTTGTAAAGCGACTGTCTGCTTCGACTTACATTACTACCCTTTTCCAAACTTTTTGATGGGAGGTAACAGATTGTTGTGGACAAAAAGCTTTTTTGTGCCACTTGATTGTTTATATATCCAAGCAATGATAAAAACAATCTTGTCTTCAAAATCCATTTGCTTTTGATTAATATCCTAATTAAAGGCAAATGGAAGTAATCCGTCCATGGTTTGGATGTAATTCTTCAATGTTTCTCAATACCAAGAACAGGAAGGGCAGGCTTGTCGTTTTGGGAAAAACGTTGCAAGAACATAGAGGATGGGCGTATATGAGTTTGAGATGTGCTGTGTTTTTGACATTGTGCAACAGCCCACTCCAAGTCCAGCTGATTTCACCAGCGTTAAGAGACCATTTTGTAGGTGATAAATTTGGAATTTAAAACAAGGAATGCTGATATTCGATATTCGAAAATGGGTTTTTCTCTGCTAAAATAAAGCCAAAGACTGTCTGCTATGACCTTGACGGGTGCTGTAATTTTGTTTAAATGCAAACAACAGGATAAACTGTTGCTAAAAGGAAAAAGATGTTGCTGTCATCTCTTAGGCTGTGGAGAAAGATTGAGAGCCTACCTGCACTGCAGTTTGATCTAAACAGAACCCCGCCCTGACAAAATACCAGAACACTCTGGCATATTAGGTTTTATTTGTACCAAATGAACCAAGAAAGTACATTTTAATGCAGCCTTTACTTAATAAAGAAACTTTTTTAAATGTACAGCTACAGCAGGAATACCTTTGGGTTCTTGAACTGTTTCTGGTACATGCATTCTCAAGTATTGGAACACAAACATAAGGATGCAAGAACTCACAAGAAGGCATATTGCCCCTTGTGCATGAAAGCAAACCAGCAATAATGAGCCCCACCTCCAAACAAGGCCAGGAATCAATCCTGGGTGCATTTGGCAGAAGTGTGAAAATGCCCGAAGTAAACCCCTGACTGTGTACACATAAAATACAAATGAAAAGGAGCAAACATCCCCCCACACTCTTTAAATGAATTATTTCTAAGGGTTTTATGCTGTTCTGTATCAAACATTTACAATATGTGAATGTTCTTCAATGAACTATCCATTTAAGCTTCTTTAGGAAACTTAAAAAGGTTTTTTCACCCTTTTTGGTAAGCTTTTTAAGGGTGTATATTGTGGCATGCCACACTATCTGCATTGCAGCTTTATCAAAGATATTCATGAGGAGGTGGGCCAGTGTATTGCATGTTTAATTTGCTGGCTACTCCAGGGTCTATTAATCTTGAGATACAACTTGGGGTGTGGGCTATAATGGCCCATAGTGTTGTGATTAACATGGACCGATACTGGTTATCATTAGTGGTAGAAGAAAAATATATACATTTTGCAGAAAATTATGCATGCATGTGTAGGGGATTATGCATGCATGCACTGTGCCAAAACAAATGTTTTACCCTCCAGATATGTGCATATTCAAATACAGGCATGCTTATGAGGCCTAAAACACTTCCTTTAAGTGGCTTAAAACAAATAACTATATTGCCAAACCTACTAGTAATAACAGTGTGTGGTTTTATGTTGCAGCTCTATTGCAGGAAACATTCACTGTACTGACAAGGCCAGCAAAGTGTACAGCACACTGGTCCCAAAATGGACTCCTTATCATCTACCTAGATTGTGCCCCTACTGACAATAAAAAATGTCACCTTGCGTGTTTAAGGTGGTAGTAACTTAAGGCTCAAAGTTGATGGGGCTATAAATACCTATAGGGTGTGTGACAGGATTCATAGATTGGTAGTACAGTGCAGTGAATGTTTTGTTCGGTGTGTGGAAAATAAGTTCCAAAGTGGATGTCAATGACTGGTACAAAGGAGTGTGTGCCAAAGGTCATAGTGTGAAGGAAGTAGCTGAATTTGCAGGTGTATGGAAGCGTATGGTCATATAAGTCTACCAGCGGTGGCTAAAATCCCAGTCTACAGGAAATTATCCTTAAAATTGTGCCAGGTAAGGCATCCATCAAATCTGGCCCAACTGCGCAATTATTTGATGCAAGAGTGGTTGAACATGGATGTGGTCTACATCCAGAAACTTGTCCAGTACATACCAATTAGTATCACATCTGTTATTCATGCTTGCTTGTTTAGGTTTTACACTATATTAGGTACATTTCAGTCACAAGTGACAAATATTTCTATATAATGTCATAAATATAAACAGAGGTCTTATGTACAGTATATGGCCTTTCTTCTGATTGACTTCCTTGTAATTACATAGGGAGCCCTGACTGTAAAGAGTTCAAATTAACTTAATATGTAGAACTTCATTGTTGTACTGTGATGACTTCATATGCTTCAGTGATGTCACACACTAGCTAAAGCTGAAACGGCTGAATGATATTTTGGACTTAAATTAGATATTTAGCTACATGTTTCCTCTTGCGGTGGAAGAGAGCGAATGAGCAACCATCACATGCAGAAGCAAAGATGGCTGCCTACTAGTAAAAAAGTATATCGGGTGGCATTGGACATTTACACCATACTAGAACCTATATACTAGCCCCTCAACAGTCAGGGTTTCCTTAAAAAGCTGTCTAGCCCGAAGCACTGCCTTCAACTGTATTTTTGCAACTTAGTTTCCATATATGGAGTGTACCGAGATGGCACATTTTGAACTAGAGCAATGTTTACATAGTACAAAAGCTATTCGAGTAAAACAAGACGTAGATTGCCATCGAATGAGAAATAAAATGGACAACATGAATTGAAATTGCTTGGTTAACCTTGTAGCCTATGGCCCAGACACTTGCATCAACAGTAAAACTAATGCATATTGTTTACAGGGAAAAGCAGAATAGAAGGCAGAATAGCTGTTTTCTGTCTTGACATTACACGGCTACAACTGGTAAAAACTGAGACGCAAAACATCCAACCCCCTTTGGTTGATACGGTATTTGTCTTTGGGCAGGCAGAAATTGGGATCTGGCAGGATGTGCCGTCAACCACACTTCACCATTTTATAAGTGCTGTGTGGTGGTCATGTTGTGGAGAACGCTTGTGTGTTTCCACAGCTGTGGAGAAGATTACTGTCTGAATTCCTCCAGCCTCGTGTAATTATCTCATCATTTGGCTCAGGCCAAAGTGCAGGTTTGGTGGCATTTTAGACACTTTAATCACAGAGTATATGAATAACTATATATCTACATGAGCTATAGGGGGGCATTTAGTTATGTGTATCTGTTGTCCCTAATATTTATGTCTTTGTTTATCTGGGATAGATTTATAGGTACAGGTATTTGTCTGGCACTGTAGTCTGAGGCTACTATAGGGAAAAGGGAAAAACACAATGCACATGTATTGTGTACCTTTTATTATTGCAATAATAATATTAGCATAATTAGAATTAATCTAGAATAATCTGCAGTAATTTAATCAGTGTCCAAACGACTCTCTCCTTGACAAGCGAAGAGCAAGAGCTTTTAAACTCAGTGGACTTGTTTTACAGATTAGCTCTAATATTGTTTACAGCGTGCTAATTCGAATCACTGCAAGTGCGCTTTACTATAATCGTTCTTAACAGATTTTAAAACATGCCAGAAGAAATGTCATTCAGTATGACAGTTGTTTCCTATTATGGTTAGTTTTGCAACCTTAGCGTACACCACAGTGTGTGTGTGTGCGCGTGTGTACGTGTGTGATAGAGAGAGAGAGGGAGAGAGAGTAACAAAGGCCTGAATAGAAGAAATGATCAGGCTCAGTCAACACTTACTTAACCAGATACAGAATGCGAAAGGGCAGAATGCGAAAAAGCTCTTGTTTGTGTTTGCATAAGAGAGGCTTTTTGCTAGAGAGAGGTTATTTTTTTTAGATTTGAGCCCTTGCCATAAAATAATGCATGTCACTTAATTACACATTTCATTCTTAAATTATGTCATAACTTTGGGCCATTAAAGCTTGACTGACAGGTAAAGTTTACCTGACAGGCTTGACACATTGTGTTCTGTCAGGCCATTACATGATTACAGTATTGTGGGACCTTTTATTTACTATATTTCCCTAAAACACACATTTATCACAAATATATTCATTATTATTTATTTATTTATTTGTTTGGGAATTAGGCTTTTATTAACAGCTTTAAACACAGTTCAATGCTCTGCTCCAGAGAGCTCAGCACTCCACCCGTATACAGGTTGTTCAACATAAGTCCTTGTACAAATGAACATAAAACAACTCCTCATCTTTTAAATACTAAACATTTTAGCAGATTCTACTTTTATATTTCTACTTTTTTTATTTGCACCTTTGCATCTTTGTACCTCAAGTTAGACCACCTCTGTGAAGAGAACTAGTTGACCTGTGCATTTGCTGTGCTATTAACTCCTCTTAGCCTGCTGTTAAGTGAGGCTAGCGGGCTTGGTAAAGGTAGTGAAACCACACTAAATACCGTAGCATTCTGGAAGACAAGCAGATAACCAGCAAATGATGACACTGATGAGCCTTTAACATGGGCATAGGACCACTCTATTCTCTCCCTACATGCATCCCCTACCCTGGTGGCGAAACTTTGAATATTCAACAATTGATTACTGCCAAATACTAACACCGATTGTTGAACTCTCAATGCAAGTAGGAAGCAGCATCTAGCAATGATGGAAAATGATGTAAAGAACCAAATTCAAAATAATTTTTCACAATCTTGTTTTATCTGACAACTTCCAGCGCTGGCAGAGTATGAGTGTCAGAACAGAGAAATGGGCTGTTTAGTGTGACGATTGAAAAACCATGATGTGGTAAATAAATATGGTACAGAGGGATGCTGCTGTTGCAGTGGACAGGTAGAACAACCAAACAGAAAAAAAAAACTTTGGCAACATTAGCCTTATTGACATTTCCTCATGGGAGTACCATGAAAATAAATGTTCAAGAGAAATGACTTTTTGAACACAACACCGCCAGCATCATACACAGTGCTTCTGTAGGCATAGTTATTTTCTTGACCCTCCTAACTGGCAACAGATGTACTTGGGCGATGAATATTGCAGGATAAGTTCTTGCCATGTCTTTGTTGGGAAACTGGCAATGCTGTTTTGATACCGGCCGTATCTCCTGACCAAGACTTTGCAAGAATTTATGGTACTAATCTGGCATGGTGACCATTGTGAAAGACAAATACTGTGTAGTCTGATCCTGGCATAGGAGCACTATTTTCAACTGCACTGCTTCATATCTCTGACACTCCCCACGACTTCTCTAAGAGCATGTGCTTTCCCTCTGCAGTTTTGGCATTGTTATTTTGTTGTTTGATTCTGCCAATCAGATTCACTGTGTCCAGAATAAACTCTAATATATTTCCAGAGTAATCATCACAATACTAAAACAACAAACTGCTATCTTCTTGTTGTTACTCCTTATTCCTCTTTAGCAGTGATCTCTGTGGTGCTTTAAACTTTGGCTGTGCTGAAAGCTCATGTTTGGCACAAAAGACCAAAAGAAACAAGCAAACAAAACAGCCTATGAAGAGACGACCAACAAATCTGTGTCTGGAGGTCCCGTGGTCAATACCAAGATAAAGGGTTTGTGGTCACATGTCACCCGCAGGATGGATGGATTATCACAGGACACCATTAGGAACCTCTACTATTCCATGCTGAGACATCTGGCATGTTGCTGTAGCAAACATGGAGGCACTCAATCAACGCGACACTACTTCTGTATCTTTAGCTCAATACATATTGCCCATATCAGTCTAAATGTATCATCGTTTTTTTATTCCTAGTAACATTTATCTTACTCCTCAATAGCACTGCGATCCCACACCTCTTTCTGGGTGCAACTATTCTTTTGACGATTGTTTGTCTCTTAAAGCTGAGGTGTTTTCGCTTTCAGAGAATAGTTGAGTCTATAAACTTTTAAAAACAAAAAAGTTTCTAACTTTCCTCGGCTTGGTCATGCAGTTGTAGGACAAACCTTTTAACTGGTGTAGAACCTTTACATTACGTGGAGGTTATTTAAAGCCCTCCATTTGCACATCTCATTTACAAGCATGGTTCACTGAAAGGTTGTAACGCTCTTCAGTGAACTAGAAGTGATCTTTCTACATTTCTATGGCACGGCTCCAAAGGACCCTTTTGGGTGCCTTTATTTTTAAGAGCATACTGCACTGAGAATATGTGCCCTTTAATAGTCGGCCGTAAAGAAGTGTGAATGAGTTATGTGTAGCTGAACTCCATTTCCTATCAGTCTGTATGCTTCATCATTTAAGGCAGATCAAAGAAAAAAGCTTTTGTCCACCAAATGATGATATAGCTCTGAGCCAAATGAGTCTCATGCATTTTTCAAAACGCTTTTAGAAACTGGGGCGAGAGGTCATTCTCTAATAAATATGAGTCTTTGCTGGATATAATTCACACATCAGCACAACATGGGGAGGGGAGGACGGCTTGGCATGGTAAATGCTTCCTTTGAGATTGACACAACAAAGCAGCTATTTCGGCTGTTTAATCTACTCTTTGCTGTTAATAGCGTAATATCTCAATGCAGCTGTTGCATTCATGCGATATTTCAATAACATGATCCAACAGATTCTTAATTTAGCTTCCTTCTCATGTCTTTTGAGAAACATGCATAAGAATATACAAACCGGATTCCAAAAAAGTTGGGACACTAAACAAATTGTGAATAAAAACTGAATGCAATGATGTGGAGGTGCCAACATCTAATATTTTATTCAGAATAGAACACAAATCACAGATCAAAAGTTTAAACAGAGAGAATGTATCATTTTAAGGGAAAAAATATGTTGTTTCAAAATTTCATGGCATCAACAAATCCCCAAAAAGTTGGGACAAGGCTATTTTTACCACTGTGTGGCATCCCCCCTTCTTCTTACAACACTCAACAAACGTCTGGGGACAGAGGAGACCAGTTTCTCAAGTTTAGAAATAGGAATGCTCTCCCATTCATGTCTAATACAGGCCTCTAACTGTTCAATCGTCTTGGGCCTTCTTTGTCGCACCTTCCTCTTTATGATGCGCCAAATGTTCTCTATAGGTGAAAGATCTTCTCCTACGTAGCCATGATGTTGTGATTGCTGCAGAATGTGGTCTGGCATTATCTTGTTGAAAAATGCAGGGTCTTCCCTGAAAGAGATGACGTCTAGATGGGAGCATATGTTGTTCTAGAACCTGAACATAGTTCTCTGCATTAATGGTGCCTTTCCAGGACTGCAAAGCTGCCCTGCCGCCAGCACTCATGCAACCCCATACCATCAGTGATGCAGGCTTCTGAACGGAGCGTTGATAAACAACTTGGGTTTTATCCTTGGCCTCTCTTGGTCCCCGGATGACATGGCGTCCCAGTTGTTCCATAAGAACTTCAAAAATCGTGACTTCATTGACCACAGAACAGTCTATCCATTTTGCCACACTCCCATTTAAAGACCACTGGCCACAGTGCCAACGTACTGAGCGTGTGGGAGCTTGCTTAGAAATTGGCTTCTCTTTTGCACTGTAGGAGTTTCAGCTGGCCAACGGGCGATGGCACGGTGGTTGTG
>JAMWET010006959.1:15000-46880 GCA_024036415.1 Prochilodus magdalenae | reverse complement strand
GATGGGTTAGAAGGGGGGGTGTGATATTTAATGGTGTGTGGAGGGGAGTGAATATACAGGTATTTGTCGAGAAGATGCTGGAGAGCGAGTATATGTGAGGATACGTAACGATCCTATTTATGTAAATTTGTTCGCGTATTTCTGTAATTTGTTCCGTATTACTGTAAATTTGCTTCTGTAATATTCTGTAAATTTGGGTAGGCGTATTTCGTAAATTTGTACATTTGTTCCGTATTTTCGTAAATTTGTTTACTGTATTTCCGTAAATTTGTTCTGTATTTCCGGCGTATATTCGAAATTTGCTATCCAGCGTATTTCGTAAATTTGTTCCGTATTTTTTTCGTAAATTTGTTCCGTATTTCGTAAATTTGTTTCCGTATTTTCCGCACGTAAATTTGTGTGACTCGCTATTTCCGGAAAGGGATTTCTTTTTTTTCGTTTTTATTTTTGCGTATTTGCGGAAACTAGTTCCGTATTTCTGTAAGATTTGTTCCGTATTTCTGTAAACATTTAAATGCCAAATAAAGGACGATTCCTGTTACCCAGTTTAGACGGGGCCGGGCGGGAACTCTGCAACCTAGTCACAGTGGAAGCGGAAAGACCTACCAAACTAGAAAAAGAGCATTTTCTTTTCTAGAAGAAGAGCTGCCCACTGGGGCCTAGAATTAGCACCGCTACTACGACGAGATGTGAGTTAGCAGCCAGCCAACATAGCCTATTCCCCATCAATACTAGGGGGCCATTACTCCCGCGCACTGGTGTCTCTGACGTAAGGTCACTGAGGCCTCCTCAAAAGCTATTTGACAGCTCCCCCTTGTGGAGAAACATGTAGCCCCTGTGAGTGCAACAAGGTGCTTCAGCCTGAAAACGGTCCATTCATAGTTTCCAGTTAGTCTACAAAAACGAATGCAAGAGTGTAGAGCCTAATTTGCCATACATATGCCTACAGAAGCTCCGGCATGTGATGCCACGTTTGTTGTAACAGTAGCCAGCGGCGTTCATATCAGTACCAGGGAACATTCTTCGCATCACAAAGCACTGAGACTGAGAATGCTCACTTCCCACATGGCAGAGCCATGGTTCCAGCCACAGGGACCTCGCTGACTGGGTTTCTACATTCACGCGCATAATATGACTGGCGATCACATGACTGTCGGTGCAGTGTGAGTTAGCTGGATCGGTTCTGGTAGTGTACGCCCGTCTCTATCCATGTGCTGATACTCACTGTAAAATATGATTTATCATGGCCAGCCCATACTCCTCTCTGGTGGGAACCACATATCTACTATAAAGCCCTGGTATTTGGGCTGTGTGCTGTGTAACAGAGTGCAGTGCGACACAAAAATTGAGCAACAGGCACCAGGGCAACGGTTCAGGCTTCAAGGAGAAAAGAGGAGTGACTGTTCACTCCTCCCTACACATTCAGAGCTGCGTACCGGGGGAGTGATGGGCTGTGATGTTCTGAAATGACTCAGTTTCTTTGAGGTCTTCTGCCAGAACTGCATAACCTTAAACATCAGTCTACTCCCACTCGTTTCTCGCCTCCCTCGGCTGTTATCGCTCCCCTCTCTCCCACTCCCTCTCTCTCTCTCTCTTTCTCTCTCTCTAAACCTGTTTGATGTAAGGAACCAACAACATTTCGACGCACATCCATAAGACACTAGGCATGTGGGTTTGTAGTGTGCATATGTCCAGTGTAGGGGTCTTTTCCAGTCATGACAACACAAGCCATTTCTGTAAGCTCAAAGTAGTTAAAAGAAAATAAATAATAATAATAATAATAATTACTGAGCACTTATCAGACCATTGGGCAATAAAATTATTATTATTATTATTATTATTATTATTATAATTATTATGGCAGGCTGCTGTCACAGAGCTGCTCCACAGACAGACTCAGGAGATCTTTTGTCTCGAGAGCCATCAGGCTCTTCAACTCCTCCCATTGGGGCCGGAAGAGGGACGAAGAGGACTGCTGAGGACTAAACCCTCTTGTGTAATCAGAGACTCATTTATGCACTATTCACTTTACTGTATATACTGTACATCTTTACCTCCTGGACACTCTGACACTTACTGTATATACTGTACTTCTCTGGATAAGAACGTCAGCTAAATGCTGTAAATGTAAATGTATTATTATTAATAATAATAATAATGCTAATAATAATAATAATGCTAATAATCATAATAATAATTGTTTATTATTAAATTAATAATTACCAATTGTTGTTGTTGTTGTTTAATAATAATAATAGTTACTGAGCACTTTTCAGACCGTTGGACACTAAAACTACATTACAGACAGTTGACATCAGTGATAGCATTAACTATATGTTAACTAAACTAATGTTAAATATAACTTTTTAATAGATAGATAGATAGATAATAAATAATAAATAATAAACTTGAAATATGTCTTTAAAATGGGAATTCCATGGATTTGTAAACATTTCTGCATAAAATCATGGTTAGAACAAAAAGTCATTCTGAATGGTTTGCTGTAAATCAGATCAGTGTAATTTACAGTGGTGGTGAATGGAACCAGACGTCCACCTTAAACCACTACCTCAAAGAAACCTATTACATGCATCCATGCTGCAGGCATGTCTTTTGCAGGATTTTGACTGGCTGGAGCATTCTGGGAATTTAGTTAAATTCCATTGATATTTCCGCATTATTTGAGCGTAGAGGTGTACACAAAGCCAGCCGGAGTGGTGTGGCCTTTAACGGTGCATTTCCAAGGAAACTTACTGACTCGGATTTCTGTATTTCCTCAGTTGTAAAGTACTTTGAATGAGCACAGTGCATGAACGGTGCTATACAAATACCAGCCGAACAGCTGATGTACACTGATAGAGAAACCAGGTCAGTGTTTTACATACGGTGGTGGTGAATGGAACCAGACGGCCACATCTAAACACTCACTCAGAGTCACTCAGCCCAAAATCAAGTCAATCTGCTGATGGAGCTGGACTCATGTCACTATGATGTAATGGACATTCCACCGAGGACATTTCATTCAGAGGGACCAGTGGACTGGAGAGCAGCGTTGAACAGTCTGAGGCTTGTGTCCTCTGAATAGGAGACGAGCATGCAGTCAGTCTCATCTCTTGATAAGCCCTCAGACAACACTGGTGAAACGGATCATCAGCCAGTTAAGCACTGCAGACGGACGGACAGACGTGCACACGGAGCTTCTACGTCGAGCAGCTGTTCAGTCTATTATCCAACATAGCACACGGCTTTAGCCAATCAGGACGTTAACAAGACACCATCACTCTGAGCTCCAGGGAGGCCGTCATAGCTATACACAGTACTGGGCAAAAGTCAGAGACCACCGCTCATTCATGTGCCCTCCCGTCAAAACTGTCATGAGGTACTAGACACTAAACCTTAGAACCATCCGTCCTCATTAAACCGATCTGTGAACATACACATACACTACTGAACACACATTTGGACACAGTGAGCACACTTGCCCCGAGCAGTGGGAACCCCTTATCCACAGCTCCCTGGGAGCAGTTGGGGGTTAGGTATCTTATCGCCCAAGGAACTGGTGACCCTTCGGTTACAAGCCTGGTTCTATAACCTCCAGCCCATGACTGCCCTGCTATGGTGCACTTCCACAAGGAGGGAGGATATGGGGATAAGTGAAAAAACTAGAACATGAAAAAAACCTACAGAGAACATGGGACTCCTAACAACCACCTGGAAGACCTGGTAGACCCACCAACTCCTGTCCCTATCAGACACAGCAGTATTTATGAGAGAGAGGAGAACAGCAAACTATGCTCTCGGAGACTGGTGGCCTGTCCAGGGTGTTTCCTGCCTGTTCCCTCCTAATGAGCGCTGGGATGGGCTCTAGCACCCCCTGTGGCCCTGAATGATAAGCGGCTTAGAAGATGAATGGTCTTTAAACCCAGGACAGTTTGAAAAACTAGCCTACAGTTAAAGTGTGGATGAAGTATATCGTCACTGTCCAATGAAAAACATGTATCTCCATTTTTGTCCATTTTGATTTTTATGCATCATTTGAAAACACCAGCTGGTGTTTACCCAGTGAGATTTGCATGACTGACAGACATGGCCCAAAAGTGTTTGGAAAGACATCTGGTTCCATTGACTTACATTAAAAGTGAAAGAGGTTTTTGATCTCTTATGTAAAGCTGCCGTGGTGGAGTTCTTTCTCTTGACAGCGATGATATACTAATAACCTGCTATTATATTTGATTGTTGAGGCGTCTGCTTTAATATGGAAGCCCATTTCTGACACTTTAAAAAAAGGCCATATAGTAAGTCATAATTATGAGATAGTCTTATAATAATATGAGATAAGTCAAGTAAGTCATAACTATGAGGCGGTAAGTCATAATTATGAGAAAGTAAATCATAACCATGAGATAATAAGTCATAATTATGAGATGCTACATCATAATTATAAGATAGTAAGTCATAATAGAGATAGTAATACATAACTATGAGACAGTAAGTCATAACTATGAGAGTAAGTCATAACCATGAGACAATAAGTCATAATTATTACTTAGTAAGTCATAACTCTAAGATGCTAAGTCATAATTATGAGAGAGTAAGTCATAACTATATGAAAGTAGGTCATAACCATGATATAGTAAGTCATAATTACGAGATAGCATCTTATAGTTATGACTTACTAAGTAATAATTATGAAATAGTAAGTCATAACTCTAAGATGCTAAGCCATAATTATGAGCGTATGTCATAACCATGAGATAATAAGTCATAATTATGAGATAGCATTTTATAGTTATGACTTACTAAGTCATAATTATGAGAAAGTAAGTCATAACCATGAAATAGTAAATAATAACTTTATGATGCTAAGTCATAATTAGGAGATGCTAAGTCATAATTATGAGACCTTAAGTCATAATTACGAGAGAGTATGTCATAATTATGAGAGAGTAAGTCATAATCATGAGATGAGATGATACTATAACTAGGAGGGATTATTCTATTAGTTATTAAAAGGAGTTAATTATAGGCGAAGTTATCATTTGGGAAGTTATGAAAGATAATCGGGCGGGATATGCAATGGTTTCAGACTTCGGCCCACTGCTGTACTTGCCCACACAGCAAATCTAAGACATATCAAGCATGTATGGAAAGCAGAGCGGAGTCCTTTCTGGGTGATCACAGCTTTACGGTTTAACGCAGCATGAGGAACGCAGACACGTGGAGCGGTAACTCCAGCTCAGCGCTCCTGATTCACCATCCTGGTTTTCGGTGGATGGCAGCGCTTGCGTGTGAACTCTCAGAGTCGCACAAACAATGGTCCAGTCCGTGATCCCTCCCCATGGTCCTCTTACACCCACACATGCCAGTCAAACTGACCTGACACGGCATTCTTGGCATCAGACTGGCACTGCATGCCAACATGAGGCTCTAAAAGCGCCGTTCAGCATGTTTGAGCTTCGGAGTATTTCAGCAGTCTGTGAGATCCGGCCATATGATACAACCTGAGTGGGTTTGTAGCTGCTTGATTTCACTATAAGGATCATTAGCTGCAACTGCAGCCTACAACGCCTCCATCCTGCAGGCCAGTCTCTTACAAGATGTTACTTTACCGGGGCATTCCGGGAATTCTGGGAACTCCATCAACCTTGCTGCATTATTCAAGCGTAGAGGTGTACACAAAGCCATTCGGAGTGGTTTGGCCTCTAACACAGTATTCTGAGGAGACCTACTCAGACTGAAGTGGTGGTGGTCCAGGGGTCACATTATCTACAATGCATATATAACCAGTACAATGAACCTGTGTCTTCCCAGACTGGTGTTAAGGTGGACTGATCTGTGGTTTTGGGGCCGTTACAGCACAAACAGCCAACAGTCGATGCCCACTCTGTAGCTGAGTTTATATGGAGACCCCTAAACTAAAATCCTCCTCCAGTGTCAGTAGGAGTTCCTCCCCTTTAGTCCTCCACTGGAGTAACAGTACTAACATATGTACCTTCAGATGTACTTGAGTATGGAGAGTAACAGTACTAAAGAATTTACCTTCACATGTACTTAAGTATGGAGAGTAACAGTACTAAAGTATGTACCTTCAGATGTACTTAAGTATGGAGAGTAACAGTACTAAAGTATGTACCTTCAGATGTACTTAAGTATGGAGAGTACCAGTACTAAAGTATGTACCTTCAGATGTACTTAAGTATGGAGAGTAACAGTACTAAAGTATGTACCTTCAGATGTACTTAAGTATGGAGAGTAACAGTACTAAAGTATGTTTCAGTACCTTCAGTCTAGCGTACCTAAAGTACTGAAGTATGGAGAGAAGTAAAACAGTACTAAAGTATTTTCCTTCAGAATGTACTTAAGTATGGAGAGTACCAGTACTAAAAGTATGTACCTTCAGATGTGTACTTAAGTATGGAGAGTACCAGTACTAAAGTATGTACCCTTCAGATGTACTTAAGTATGGAGAGTAACCAATGTTTTTAGTACCTAAAAGTATGTACCTAACAAACTTCAGATGTACTTAAGTATGGAGAGTACCTAGCCACTAAAGTATTATACCTTCAGATGTACTTAAGTATGGCGAGTACCAGTACTAAAGTATGGCACCATTCAGATGGCCTACTTAAGTATGGAGAGTACCAGTACTAAAGTATGTACCTTCAGATGTACTTAAGTATGGAGAGCTACTTACTAAAGCTATTTCACCTTCAGTATTAAGGGAGAGTACCAGTACTAAAGTATGCACCTTCAGATGTACTTAGTATGGAGAGTACCTAGTACTAAAAGTATGTACCTTCAGATGACTTAAGTAAGAGTACCAGTACTAAAGTATGTACCTTCAGATTTAACTACAAGTATAGGAGAGTAACAGTACTAAAGTTGTACAGATGTACTGAAGTATGGAGAGTAACAGTACTAAAGTATTTACCTTCAGATGTACTTAAGTATGGGAGAGTACAGTACTAAAGTATGTACCTTCAGATGTACGTTAAGTATGGAGCTTAGTACCAGTACTAAAGTATGTACCTTCAGATGTACTTAAGTATGGAGAGTAACAGTACTAAAGTATGTACCTTCAGATGTACTTAAGTATGGAGAGTACCAGTACTAAAGTATTTACCTTCAGATGTACTTAAGTATGGAGAGTACCAGTACTAAAGTATGCACCTTCAGATGTACTTAAGTATGGAGAGTACCAGTACTAAAGTATGCACCTTCAGATGTACTTAAGTATGGAGAGTACCAGTACTAAAGTATTTACCTTCAGATGTACTTAAGTATGGAGAGTAACAGTACTAAAGTATGTATCTTCAGATGTACTTAAGTATGGAGAGTAACAGTACTAAAGTATGTACCTTCAGATGCACTTAAGTATGGAGAGTAACAGTACTAAAGTATGTATCTTCAGATGTACTTAAGTATGGAGAGTACCAGTACTAAAGTATGTACCTTCAGATGTACTGAAGTATGGAGAGTAACAGGAGCATGGTTTATTACGGCTCTAATGTCCTATTATCATTTCTGGAACAGGACTCTTCATCAGCTCAGTGTAGGTGAAGAGACTCTAGTGTCTCTCAGTCCACCAGTCTTTAATAGAAGCTCCTTCATTAGTCTGACCCCGACGTCTATTCACATCATCAGCACAGAACACTGAAGGAGAACCGGTTCCATTAGCTAGAACCAAGCTCAGGTCCAAACAAGCACAAAACAAAGTGACAGCTGTGCGCTGATTGGTGGGCTTGCTTCACGAATCTCCTGGGGGCACATGCTGGGCTGGAGGTTAGGGCACCAACCTTGTTACTGGAGGGTCGCCGGTTCGGTTCCCTGAACTGACAGAGACAACTGAAGTGCCCTTGAACGAGGCACCTAACTGCTCCATGGGCAAGTGTGCTCACTGCCCGTGTGTGGAACATGGATGAAATTCCCTTTATGATATTTATATACAGTGTCCTGTGGTGCAGGGCTGCACCTCACAGCCTCACTGTTTAGACAGAATTCACGTGGAACCCGCTTTGCTCTGAAGTGCAGCTCTAAGGACCTCCTAGTCAGATTCCCAATCATAGTTAAGCTCAGTGCAGCACTAGGGGGTGAAAGTGAACCTGAAGAACATGCCGAGTGACTGTGCAGCTCAAGCCTGCTAGGATGTTGCTAGGTGGTTGCTGTAATAGCTTACATGGCTAACAGAGTGTAAATGATTGATCATCATAAAACTGTATAGATGGGTGCTAAAAGTTTTGCTCTCCAGTTAAGCGAAACGGCAAAATTCAACAATGACTGTATAGATGACTTCTCGGTTCCTCAGCTGTGGGTTTATGATCAACTCATCTCGGGTTCCTCAGGACGATTAAACGGAAGAGCAGCTTTGTTGCAATGCTGGGCCATAGCCTAGAGACTAAAGCATCACACCAAGTGGCATCACATCATGGACACCAAGACATAACACAAAAGTGACTGGTCTACATCTGCCAGCAGGTGTGAGAAACAGCAGACGTGTGAGAGGGGCCAGTAAACACAGTCTAGTCATCTGTACAGCCCCATAACGGATATACGAGAGTGAATGAGAGAGAGAGCAAACTAGACGGAGAGAGAGGTGTGAAAATACTAGATAGAAATGCTAATAGAGCTCTGGAAATAAATCAGAGCCCACTCCAGTTTCTTCTCAAACCAGCATCTCCACATGTACAGCAGGTTCTCAGTGAGGAACCGAAGGTTGGGTTCTAGCTTTACTGGCAGATACAGTGAGCGTCTGGTTCATAAGAACAAGGTCCAGCAGCAAACACACAGGACAACACAGCTACAGACTGGCAGAGGGCCAAACCCCCTCTCTACTGACCGTGATAAGCGCCACCTCATTGCAGTGTCCCTTACCCACCGTAAGATGACCTCGAGTGACCTACAGAGAGACTGGCGAGCGGTGGCTGGGGTGAAACGCACAGCGAGCATGGTTCTAAAAACAGGCTTCTGGAGGTCATTAGTGATTTTCTAAATACACAGATCTAATACAATATCTGATCTGGAGTTTGGGAGACATGGTTCCAGTAGTGTAGAGAATCAAACAGAACCAACACAAACCCAGAACCTGCACACCTAGAGACACTGATCAGGTACAGGTGGCCTCTTACATCTTTCCAGAGCTGTATATGCCTGAAAATCACCCCAACATGCATTTCCCTAATGAGCCAAGCGTTCAGGGCCCAAATCAAACTGAGGTTGATCTGGGAGCCAGTATTAGTGTTGTGTTTCTAAACTGCTCTTGCAGTTATGACACATATTATTATTATTATTATTATTATTATTATTATTATTATTAAGAAAAACTGTAAAAAAAATATATATATCAACACTAAAGGTGGAAAATATTTTTAGATTAAAAATAATGCATCACATTATTTACATATCTCCAGCCCCACTGGCCCCACTGACCCCCATGACCTCTACTCACCTGTCTGAAGGGTGTGCGGCCTTAACAGAGCAGTAGACAGTGCTGTACCACACGCTACACCCACCATCAGATCAGGAAGAGTATTAAACAGAGATTGTCCAATAAAAATATTTTCCACTGGCCATGGCAAAGAATAGCGCGTACGTATGGGAGCGCGCCTGTTATAGCACACTGACAGCCTGCGGAAGAACGCATATGCCTCAGATCTCGGAATAGCCCTCATACAGTATTTGACTGTACATTAACACATGCTCATAGAGCAGTGTTCCGAGAGGATGTGCACGTGGCCATCATGTGGTCATCAGACCTGTGAAACTTGGTCAGTATGGTCACATACTGTGTAATGTGTTAGTGTACTGTAAGTAGCGTGTTGGTGTACAGTAACTCAGTAAGTGTAATGCGTTAGTGTGCTGTAAGTAGTGTTGGTGTACAGTAACTCAGTAAGTGTAATGTGTTAGTGTACTGTAAGTAGTGTGTTGGTGTACAGTAACTCAGTAAGTGTAATGTGTTAGTGTGCTGTAAGTAGTGTGTTGGTGTACAGTAACTCAGTAAGTGTAATGTGTTAGTGTACTGTAAGTAGTGTGTTGGTGTACGGTAACTCAGTAAGTGTAATGTGTTAGTGTGCTGTAAGTAGTGTGTTGGTGTACGGTAACTCAGTAAGTGTAATGTGTTAGTGTACTGTAAGTAGCGTGTTGGTGTACGGTAACTCAGTAAGTGTAATGTGTTAGTGTGCTGTAAGTAGCGTGTTGGTGTACGGTAACTCAGTAAGTGTAATGTGTTAGTGTGCTGTAAGTAGCGTGTCGGTGTACGGTAACTCAGTAAGTGTAATGTGTTAGTGTGCTGTAAGTAGCGTGTCGGTGTACGGTAACTCAGTAAAGTGGTAATGTGTTAGTGTGCTGTAAGTAGCGTTCGGTGCTACGGTAACTCAGTAAGTGTAATGTGTTAGTGTGCATGTAAGTAGCGTGTTGGTGTACGGTAACTCAGTAAGTGTAAACATGTGTTGGTGTGCTGTAAGTAGCGTGTTGGTGTACAGTAACTCAGTAAGTTGTAAATGTGTTAGTGTGTGCTGTAAGTAGCGTGTTGGTGTACGGTAACTCAGTAAGTGTAATGTGTTAGTGTGCTGTAAGTAGCGTGTTGGTGTACGGTAACTCAGTAAGTGTAAATGTGTTAGTGTGCTGTAAGTAGCGTGTCGGTGTGGTAGCGGTAACTCAGTAAGTGTAATGGCGTTTAGTGTGCTGTAAGTAGCGTGTTGGTGTACGGTAACTCAGTAAGTGTAATGTGTTAGTGTGCTGTACTCTGTAGTAGCGTGTCGGTGTACGGTAACTCAGTAAGTGTAATGTGTTAGTGTGGCTGTAAGTAGTGTGTTGGTGTACGGTAACTCAGTAAGTGTAATGCGTTAGTGTACTGTAAGTAGCGTGTTGGTGTACGGTAACTCAGTAAGTGTAATGTGTTGGTGTGCTGTAAGTAGCGTGTTGGTGTACAGTAACTCAGTAAGTGTAATGTGTTAGTGTGCTGTAAGTAGCGTGTTGGTGTACAGTAACTCAGTAAGTGTAATGTGTTAGTGTGCTGTAAGTAGCGTGTCGGTGTACAGTAACTCAGTAAGTGTAATGCGTTAGTGTGCTGTAAGTAGCGTGTCGGTGTACAGTAACTCAGTAAGTGTAATGTGTTAGTGTGCTGTAAGTAGCGTGTCGGTGTACAGTAACTCAGTAAGTGTAATGTGTTAGTGTGCTGTAAGTAGCGTGTTGGTGTACAGTAACTCAGTAAGTGTAATGCGTTAGTGTGCTGTAAGTAGTGTGTTGGTGTACAGTAACTCAGTAAGTGTAATGCGTTAGTGTGCTGTAAGTAGCGTGTTGGTGTACAGTAACTCAGTAAGTGTAATGCGTTAGTGTGCTGTAAGTAGCGTGTTGGTGTACGGTAACTCAGTAAGTGTAATGTGTTAGTGTGCTGTAAGTAGCGCGTCGGTGTACGGTAACTCAGTAAGTGTAATGTGTTAGTGTGCTGTAAGTAGTGTGTTGGTGTACAGTAACTCAGTAAGTGTAATGTGTTAGTGTACTGTAAGTAGTGTGTTGGTGTACAGTAACTCAGTAAGTGTAATGTGTTAGTGTACTGTAAGTAGTGTGTTGGTGTACAGTAACTCAGTAAGTGTAATGCGTTAGTGTGCTGTAAGTAGTGTGTTGGTGTACAGTAACTCAGTAAGTGTAATGTGTTAGTGTGCTGTAAGTCGCGTGTTGGTGTACAGTAACTCAGTAAGTGTAATGTGTTAGTGTGCTGTAAGTAGCGTGTTGGTGTACAGTAACTCAGTAAGTGTAATGTGTTAGTGTGCTGTAAGTAGTGTGTTGGTGTACAGTAACTCAGTAAGTGTAATGTGTTAGTGTGCTGTAAGTAGTGTGTTGGTGTACAGTAACTCAGTAAGTGTAATGCGTTAGTGTGCTGTAAGTAGTGTGTTGGTGTACAGTAACTCAGTAAGTGTAATGCGCTAGTGTACTGTAAGTCGCGTGTTGGTGTACAGTAACTCAGTAAGTGTAATGTGTTAGTGTACTGTAAGTAGTGTGTTGGTGTACAGTAACTCAGTAAGTGTAATGTGTTAGTGTGCTGTAAGTAGCGTGTCGGTGTACAGTAACTCAGTAAGTGTAATGTGTTAGTGTGCTGTAAGTAGCGTGTTGGTGTACAGTAACTCAGTAAGTGTAATGCGTTAGTGTGCTGTAAGTAGTGTGTTGGTGTACAGTAACTCAGTAAGTGTAATGCGTTAGTGTGCTGTAAGTAGCGTGTTGGTGTACGGTAACTCAGTAAGTGTAATGTGTTAGTGTGCTGTAAGTAGCGTGTTGGTGTACGGTAACTCAGTAAGTGTAATGTGTTAGTGTACTGTAAGTAGCGCGTACACGGTGTAACGGTAAACTCAGTAAGTGTAATGTGTTAGTGTGCTGTAAGTAGTGTGTTGGTGTACAGTAACTCAGTAAGTGTAATGTGTTAGTGTACTGTAAGTAGTGTGTTGGTGTACAGTAACTCAGTAAGTGTAATGTGTTAGTGTACTGTAAGTAGTGTGTTGGTGTACAGTAACTCAGTAAGTGTAATGCGTTAGTGTGCTGTAAGTAGTGTGTTGGTGTACAGTAACTCAGTAAGTGTAATGTGTTAGTGTGCTGTAAGTCGCGTGTTGGTGTACAGTAACTCAGTAAGTGTAATGTGTTAGTGTGCTGTAAGTAGCGTGTTGGTGTACAGTAACTCAGTAAGTGTAATGTGTTAGTGTGCTGTAAGTAGTGTGTTGGTGTACAGTAACTCAGTAAGTGTAATGTGTTAGTGTGCTGTAAGTAGTGTGTCGGTGTACAGTAACTCAGTAAGTGTAATGTGTTAGTGTACTGTAAGTAGTGTGTTGGTGTACAGTAACTCAGTAAGTGTAATGTGTTAGTGTGCTGTAAGTAGCGTGTTGGTGTACAGTAACTCAGTAAGTGTAATGTGTTAGTGTACTGTAAGTAGTGTGTTGGTGCTGAAAACCATGTCTGCATTAGTTTGTAGGTGGGCTCTGGTCTAATGACGTCGATTCAGCGCACAGTAGCATTAGTGTACATGGAGCAATCATATTTTGACTCCATAATAATCTCAGAATTCCAGGAAAACAGTGATATTTAAGAGAATAAATGTTCACAGAATGATAAGTATCAGCTTCTGAACATTCCTGATCACCACAGCACGCGATGGAGGCAGTTCTCAAAAACTCCATTCATTTTCCCTATAGAGAAGTTGGGAATATGAGCCTGGCGGCCACTACAAGATGACGACAAGTCTTCCATGGTCTACACTTGAAATGCTCCAAAATGCAATCCTGGAGAAAACGGATCTGAGGCTATTAAGGAGAAGTCCTCTGGACAGAAGACCAGGATGAAGCTGCGCCCACTTTAACAGTAACAGTGGATCACTGTTATAAAGGGGCACTGAGTGCCAACACGCTCCCTAGTTCACTCATTCCCTCCCGTTTTCTTGCTTCTCCCCACAGTGGGTCTTGATTATTCCGCTACGATTCCGATTCCACAATTCCAGCTCTATTCCATTACCCAAACTTTCCTTCGCTACCGCTCCCACTAAACTGGCTCCCTCATTTTTCCACCTTCTGACACGCTCGATAGACAAGTGCTGTGATGTGTACGTTTTCTGACTGTTCAGTTCCTTAATATGTGAATGACAGTGTTGTGACAGATATACACTATATTGCTAAATATATCCATATACTGTATTTATGTATGGTCTAATTAGTGCATATGACTACTTCAGTCATATTCAATGCATACAATGAGGCAAACAGTGATGCAGTCTCTATGGGGACAAGGGCAATTCCGCATTAATGGACATAGTTATGGACTGAGATAGGTATATGGACGTTCAGGCATCCATATACCTACACAGAAATATGATGCGTCTGGACTATTATAATAATCTATCTGTCAGCTAGTAGGGAGGGGGTGGTATGGAGATCTATCATAGCCAGGTTTAGGTGGTACTGTGATATTGCTAAATAGACTGACAATATAGGGCTTTCCAAGTAATGCAAAATTCCAAGCACTGTTCCCATCTCTATCCACAGCTGAGAAACTTTCTAACCCATCAATGCAGCACAGGAATCGCTTAGCTGATCTAACAGTTAGTGCAGTTAGTGTTCTCCTGCAAGCACGATGAGCCTCCCAACAGCATTCCATTAGCAGTGAATATGGAGGAGCTTCACAAATCTCGGAAGAAGCACATGGTAGCCATCATCGCAGCTTGGTAGGACTGACTGAAGACAGCCAGTAGAAGGATATTGTTAATACAGGGGTTGTTCCCGTCATGCCTACCAGTACACCCAATTACTGGTACACTGACCACATATGTATAACGGTACACTGACCGCATATGTATACTGGTACACTGACCGCATATGCATACTGGTACACCGACCGCATATGCATACTGGTACATTGACTGCATATGCATACTGGTACACCGACCGCATATGCATACTGGTACATTGACTGCATATGCATACTGGTACACTGACTACATATGCATACTGGTACATTGACCACATATACATACTGGTACACTGACTACATATGCATACTGGTACATTGACCACATATACATACTGGTACATTGACCGCATATGCATACTGGTACATTGACTACATATACATACTGGTACACTGAATACATATGCATACTGGTACATTGACCGCATATACATACTGGTACATTGACCGCATATACATACTGGTACATTGACCGCATATGCATACTGGTACATTGACCGCATATACATACTGGTACATTGACCGCTTATACATACTGGTACATTGACCGCATATGCATACTGGTACATTGACCGCATATACATACTGGCACAATGACTACATATACATACTGGTACACTGACTACATATACATACTGGTACACAGACCACATATACATACTGGTACATGCCCTCACAGAAGTGTGAAGGCCTTCAGAAGACACTATTTATGAGAGCGAGCTCATGTTGCATGAAAGCCTATCCCGCTGGTTGACTGAAAGTAGGGAGTGGGCTGAGCCTCCACTGAAGCTGAAACTAGAAGGGGCTTAACAAGGAAAACTGATTCAGCATGCAAACCTATCATACCAGCCCATCCCTGCTCACAACCACACCGCAAGAGATCCCTCTCAGATCCTTCTAGGTCACGGTCATGAGCGGTTTACCTAAAGTGCCCCACCATTACACATCTGAATAACCTCACCAGACATAACACGAGTCGCCTTGCATGTTTAAAAGGTGGTAGTAACTTCAGGCTCCTGCAGATGGCGCTGTTCGGGGATGATCTGCGGGGTGTGAGTAACGGGATCCATAGATTGGGAAGAGGTGCTACAGTGCAGGGAATGTCTCGCTCCATGTGTGGAAAATGGCTACAGAGCAGATGTTAATGATTGGCTAAAAGGAGGGACTGGATGTGGGCGTGGCCAAAGACCATAGTGTGAAGGAAGTAGCTGAATCTGCAGGTGTATGGAAGCGTACGGTCATACGGGTCTACCAGCAGTGGATACAATCCCAGTCTACAGGGAATTCTCCTCGGAACTGTGCCAGGGAAGGCCTCCACCAAATCTGGACCAATTCTTTGATGGAAGAGTGTCTGAACGTCTGGCTACATCCAGAAACTTCTCCAGTACATGCCAAAACCAGTCCCAGCTGTTATTGGTGCTGGTGGAGGTGTTACATGCACCTCTTCAGACGTCTGGTTCCAATTCCCACCACTCTCTGGAAGGGGTGTTTCCCATCAAACCTCACTGAATGGCTTCGTGTCCTACTCTGTTATCTCACACAGCAGTACACATCAACCACTAACATCTACAACCGAGGGTTAACCCTTCGTTTAAGGGCCATCAGTCGCCAAACATTAACATCACCATGCTTTAAGGGCATGCTACGAGCCTACAGCCCCGCCCTCTTCTTCAGCCGGCCCTCGGTTAACACTGGAAGTGACTACATCTATTTGGCCTAGCTCATTAGATCCACTCTGCTAAGCAAACACAGATCTCTCCAAGACCATTCCAGGAGTTCAAACAGGCAGGTCAGAGCTGGCCCAGGTCAGAGGTCAGCTCCTGCTTCCCGGTTGGCAGATGTGGCGGGAATTTGAGGCAGGGGGCTTCAAAAGGGGTCTGTGAAAAACGATACCGCCCATGTGGAGAGAGGCAGGAGTGTTGGAGAACAGAAACGTCCACACAGATTCGACGTGAGCTGGAACGGGTTCATGAAAATTTAATAACAGCATCAGTGATTTGGGAGGACGATATGGGAGCGACGGCTGGAATGGCCGGAGCCAAAGTTCACAAGAGTTCACGAGGATGTTAGTGTCAAGTGAAAAGCTCAGCAAAGCTCTCTTATCTCAGAATACATCAGCGCTGTTAGAAAACCACCACCTACCTCCATAAACACTGGGAATTTAATTACGGGGAAATCCTGTGTCCACTTTACTGGTCCCCTCTAGCGTGTGGGTCGGCCTATGCTCCAAAAACAGCCATCATTCATGTCTACATTACCTTTCCCCCACTTCTCCTTATCCTTCAGAACAGAACCGGGCTGTTATTGCTACTGGGCCAAATAGTCACCCTGCATGTTTAAGGTGGTAGTAACCTCAGGCGCCTGCAGATGGCGCTGTGCGGGGATGACGGGGCTATGAACACCTGCAGGGTGTGAGTGACGGGATCCATAGATTGAGATGAGGTACAGTGCAGTGCATGTCCAGGTGTGCCAAAGACCACAGTGTGATTGACGTAGCTGAATCTGCAGGTGTATGGACGTGGAGGTGTGTTAGTGTGTGTGGTAGTGCTGGTGTGAGTGGATCAGACACCGCAGTACTGCTGGACACCTCAGTGTCACTGCTGGACTGAGAATCGTCCACCAACCAAAACTGTCCAGTGTCTTGAGGGCAGCGTCCTGTGGCCAGAGTCCTATGGGGAAGCGTCCTGTGGGTAGCGTCCTGTGGGCAGCATCCAGTGGGCATTGTCCTGTGTCCACTAATGAAGGACTAGAGGATGACCAACACTGCACTGTGCAGCAGCAGATGAGCTATCGTCTCTGACTGTCCATCTACAAGGTGGACCAGCAAGGTAGGTGTGTCTAATAGAGTGGACAGTGAGTGGACACAGTGTCTCAACACTCCAGGAGCACTGCTGTGTCTGATCCACTCACACCACCACCATGTCAGTGTCACTGCAGTGCTGAGAATGATCCACCCCGCCACATAGTACCTGCTCTGTGGGGGTCCTGACCATTGAAGAACAGGGTAATACAGTATACAGAGAAACAGATGGACTACAGTCTGGACCTGTACACCTACAGAGTGTCCTATACGGTCAGTGGAGCTGATAACATGGACAGTGAGTATAGATACAAGGAGGTGTACCTAATTATGTGTCCAGTGGGTGTATATGTAGGATATAAGTAGGAATGTACATTAAATAGAAATGGGATTCATTAACGCTGTACCACGTAACTGCGCCATCGCAACGTGTTATATCTGACGCTACGCAGGAACCCGACAGCCTCCACTGTGACACATGAAGCTATTCCGAAACCCTATCCCGCCTATTAACAGCAGCGAGAGGACTGAAAGGAGCTCAGATGAGAAGCGAGTCATCTCAGTAGGACACGGAACACTCACACTCATGCCAAAGCCAGAGATTTAGGAATGTGGCACCCGTGACCCAAGCAGGAGGAACTCTGCGGGAAAAGACTGGAGCGCTCTCACAGTCAACAGGACGCAATAAGCTAAAGCACGGCCTGACGTCCACAGACCGTCGCTGTGGAACAGCCACCTAGAGGACCTGGAGGAACCGTCCCTATCAGCACCTGAAGCTTTCATTAAGCTTCACTCCTGCTTCAGATCTGAAAACCTCCACCTCCATCCTTCCACTGTAGGAAGCCACCTCAGCACTATGGGTCTGAAAGGAGGTGTAGCTGTTCAAGAAGCTCCTCACTGAAAAAAGGAGACAGACTGAGAACCCCGAGCGGTTCCAGTTCCGCGATCACACTGGGCTGATAGTTATAGCGCTCTCCTCGGCTCCCGTTCGGGGACAGTGTGGGGCAGGAGGGCCGGACAGTCACTCTGAGGGCCACTTAGCAGTAATTACATCACTGTGGATGATCAGGTTAGGCTGCTGGAGATGAACGGCGGAGTTTGATCGGAA
Organism: Prochilodus magdalenae; assembly: GCA_024036415.1. NCBI lineage: Eukaryota > Metazoa > Chordata > Actinopteri > Characiformes > Prochilodontidae > Prochilodus > Prochilodus magdalenae. Next base: position 28,752 of record JAMWET010006959.1, on the reverse strand, counting down.
CACTCTGTAGGGATCGTTTGCGACGTAGCGAGTGGTTTTGAAAGCGATGTAAATGCTACTGTCCGCCTCCTAATGAGGTCATTCTGACCTCACAAACGAGTCCACACACGCTCAGCGGTGGCCTGATTATCATTAACGTGGTTTTAATTTCTCTTTTTAAACCTTCAGGCATATTATACAGTTATTAACTACTTTTATTTATTATGTGTTACGACATATTCAGACTCCTTAATTATTATTATTATTATTATTATTATAAATAATTAAGCCATCCATGTATATTATTCACCACTTATTATAAATTACTAAATAATTACAGTAAATTATTCAGTATGAATTATCAGTAACCACTATGAATTATCAGTAACCACTATGAATTATACAGTATCCGTTATGAATTATTCAGTAACCACTATGAATTATACAGTATCCGTTATGAATTATTCAGTAACCATTATGAATTATCAGCAACCACTATGAATTATTCAGTAACCATTATGAATTATCAGTATCCACTATGAATTATCAGGAACCACTATGAATTATTCAATAACCACTATGAATTATCAGGAACCACTATGAATTATCAGGAACCACTATGAATTATCAGTAACTGCTATGAATTATCAGTATCCACTATGAATTATCAGTAACTACTATGAATTATTCAGTAACCACTATAAATTATGAGGAACCACGATGAATTATTCAATAACCACTATGAATTATCAGTAACTGCTATGAATTATCAGTATCCACTATGAATTATCAGTAACTACTATGAATTATCAGTAACCACTATGAATTATCAGTAACCACTATGAATTATCAGTAACTGCTATGAATTATCAGTATCCACTATGAATTATCAGTAACTACTATGAATTATCAGTAACTACTATGAATTATCAGTAACTACTATGAATTATCAGTAACCACTATGAATTATCAGTAACTGCTATGAATTATCAGTATCCACTATGAATTATCAGTAACTGCTATGAATTATCAGTATCCACTATGAATTATCAGTAACTACTATGAAGTATCAGTAACCACTATGAATTATCAGTAACTACTATGAATTATCAGTAACTACTATGAATTATCAGTAACTACTATGAATTATCAGTAACCACTATGAATTATCAGTAACTGCTATGAATTATCAGTATCCACTATGAATTATCAGTAACTGCTATGAATTATCAGTATCCACTATGAATTATCAGTAACTGCTATGAATTATCAGTATCCACTATGAATTATCAGTAACTGCTATGAATTATCAGTATCCACTATGAATTATCAGTAACTGCTATGAATTATCAGTATCCACTATGAATTATCAGTAACTACTATGAAGTATCAGTATCCACTATGAATTATACACAGATCAAACTCACACATCTCCTCACATCTTTTATCCTCCTGTGGTGAATAAGGGTGACACATTCAGCTCCACACGCTACTCAAAACCTCATCCAGTAAAGCGGCTACAGTCCAGCACTGTGGCCCGTCTGCCATATCCATCTGTGCCTTCCAATATGGAACTACTTAACACCAGACTGCTGCTGGCACACGCTCACATGTGGTTCCTAACAGTAGTTAGCAGCTGCAGTACCTTTGTATTTCTCCCTGACGTTCTCGTAGGCCTGCACAAAGTCCTGCTCGTCCACGTGCAGAGGCAAACTGGCCCGATTGAACATGGCCCCGGGGTCAGGTCAGCGCAGAACTCAGAAGTCAAGTCTCTTCTCCTCTCCCTGTCAGGCGTCCCTCCCAGGCGAGCGTGCTGTCAGAGCAGACCAGCGTGCGCGTGTGTGTGTGCGTGAGTGTGTGTATGGTTGCTGTGTCTCACTCATGCGTTGGTGTGCGTGTGTGTGTGTGTGTGTGTGTGTCTGTGAGTGAGTGTGTGTTGCTATCCACAGTATTGGCTCTCAGTCCAGACCACCAGGACCACTCCCCTCCTAAGCTTGAGAAATACCAACCCACACACACAAACACACACGGTCCCTCCTCTTAAAGGCCCACACACACACGGAGTCTGTACTGATTTCTGAGAACACAAGAACCACAGAGCAGGTATTATTTGAGTGGCAGGTCCAGGACACTGCGCTGACCCAGCCTGTGTGTTAGTGCGTGTGGTGCTGGTGTGAGTGGATCAGACACAGCAGTCATATGAGTGACATCTTTCCAAACACATGGTTATATAGGACTACAGGGACCACCTGAAGGCTCGGCTTATTTGTCACCTGTGACTGAACCACACCTAATAGTGCGCAACACCTCCACCAGCACCAACAACAGCTGGGACTGGATTGGGCATGTACTGGAAGTTTCTGGATGTAGGAAACCTCAATGTTCAGAGACTCCTACATCAAGGAATTGGGCTACATGTGGAGGACGTCTTCTTTGGCACAGTTCCGAGGAGAATTCCCTGTAGACTGGGATTGTATCCACTGCTGGTAGACCCGTATGACCGTACGCTTCCATACACCTGCAGATTCAGCTACTTCCTTCACACTATGGTCTTTGGCCACGCCCACATGCAGTCCCTCCTTTTAGCCAATCATTAACATCTGCTCTGGAGCCATTTTCCACACATGGAACGAGACATTCCCTGCACTGTAGCACCTCTTCTCAATCTATGGATCCTGTCACTCACACCCCACAGGTGTTTATAGCACCATCATCCTCATGCAGCGCCATCTGCAGGAGCCTGAGGTTACTACACCCTTTCACACACAAGGTGACTCACCAAGAACTTTGCCAACCGCACAGTCACATCTACATGCAAACGTCTTAGTAAACACACGTGTAGATCTCTGCATCCTTTCTCCGATCGTATTCCACTCATTCCTGCGATATTCCTCCGTCACCGTCACCAAAGACTGCAGTGGTGTCGTACCAGACTGTCATGGAGTGACTCAGAATGGCAGCGGGTCATCTTCAGTGACGAGTCCCGCTTTAGTCTTGGTGGAGACGCCCAACGAATCCGTGTGTGGAGGCACCGTGGTCAGCACCGAGATGAACGGTTTGTTGTTACATGTCCAGAAGACCTGGTGTCCCTCCACCTCCACCCCTACCGCACCATCTGCAGGAACTGTGTGAGGATGTTCAAGCTGCATGGGATGGATTATCACAGGACACCATCAGGAACCTCTACAGCTCCATACCGAGACGTCTGGCGTGTTGGGTTAGCAAACACCGCGGCCCGACGCCATACTGAGAGACAGACTTCTGTATGTGTAGCTCAATAAATATTGATCATATCAGTCTAAATTTATCATCAGTTATTGATCCTGGTCACCTTTATCTTCCTCCCCAACACACCCGCACTCCCACACCTCCTTCCGGGTGCAGCTGTTCTTTTGATGGTGAGCGTATACATATGTAAATCTGTGTACTGAATCTGCTGCTGTGGAACTCCAGAGCTCTGTATCCACCCAGTGGTGCCTGGAGGAGCACACTGTCAGCGTAGTAATGTTAAAACCCACAGTCCGGATTTAGGAAACGTGTGAAACAGCCGAGAACAGAGCGCTGGAAAACATACAGCCATTCTTCCCACCGCTGCTGTGCCCTTTCTGGAGGCTCCTAGAGAAACATCTAGAAATAACTCTAATCCTGTTTGATATATGAGTGTGTGTGTGTGTGTGTATGTGTGTGTGTGTGTGTGTGTGTGTGTGAGTGTGTGTGTGTGTGTGTGTGTGTGTGTGTGTCGGTGTGAGTGTGTGTGTGTGTCGGTGTGAGTGTATGTGTGTGTCGGTGTGAGTGTGTGTGTGTGTGTGTGTGTGTGTGTGTGTGTGTGTGTGTGTGTGTGTGTGTGTCGGTGTGAGTGTGTGTGTATGTGTGTGTCGGTGTGAGTGTGTGTGTGTGTGTGTGTGTGTGTGTCGGTGTGAGTGTGTGTGTATGTGTGTGTCGGTGTGAGTGTGTTTGTTTTTATTACATGGTGGGGTCCACAACCCGTTAGCACACTCACAGCGTGGGGACCAAAAACTTGGTGGGGACCATTTTGCCGGTCCCCACAATGTTTTCCTTCAAAATCCGTCAGTTGACTCGGGAGACCATGCTGATATTGGTAGTGCAGTTTTTTTTTTTGACCCCTCCACTCGCGAAAACACGAGGTGTGTGTTCAAAGTGTGCTTATGGCCCCCTCTCACGAGCGCCCCTGGATATTCTTGGCGTATTGCACCTTACACACTTTTGGGGGCGGGGTTGCGGACCTTAAGCACACTTGTACTACTGCGCCTGCGCAGGGCTGAAATACGTCACTAGGCTGCGACGGCTGCATTAATCACAGCTGCTCCAAGGTAAACGCAAATAAAACACATTAATGAAGTAAAAGGTTACTTCGAGTAAAAGTTATTTTTTACATAAAAATATTAAAAGCAAGAAATTAAAACGGGTACATTTGGCAGTTTACAATAATATAAAAATAAATTATAGTATGCACTGTGTTATAGCAATGAGTTAATTAAAACAGAAATGACCAAAATGTACAACAAATAAAATGTAATATGTAATAATATGGTGAAATGATTATGTATAAAATATGATGTGTAATAGGATGTTCATTAATTATTTCTGATAGTTATAGTTATATAGGCAATGCTGAGCTATACTGTGCTAGTCAGTGAGCTAATAGCACTGCTGAGATAAACATATTGTTTCAAGCAACAGCGTTATAAAGTGTTTTACGTTGATACGTTCGGTAAAATGGAACCTATTTGTGTTCATGTGGTGTATTTTTATTGTATTATATCCTACAGTCGTACTTAATGGGTTACGCTAATGCTAAAGCCATACCTTCGTTTGTTTACATGCGAAGGTGAAGCAAAAATGGCGCTGTAGTTTTCTTCATTATATTTTGGATGAAACACATAGGAGTTGGAAACTACACTTCCCATAATTCCCCCTGTCACGCGACGGACAGCTGTGAGACGGTCTACACAAACCAGAAACGCACGGTAAGTTGAGCTGAACTTTAAAGCTCCTTATAGCTTAAATATGTGCATTTGCGTGCAAAGACGAGGTTTTATATTTGCCCTTGGCTCTATTTCATGTTTATCTTAAGTGCCTACTATATTTTACCGTCGCGTTAGCATTATTAGCTCAACGCTAACATGCTGAATTTTGAACACTATTTTGTAACATGTTGCTTATTCGAGCATATTTAGCTTTAACAGGTGAGAATGTGGAAGATATTTGGTTTTAAAGCGTTGTGTTTTAAGGGCTGTACATTCTGTGTGGATGGTGCACTTGAGCTCTTTAACTCAGCTGCTACGCACAGCTAGCGAGATGTTAATGAGCTTTACTGTCCACTGTTTTGTAATGTGAGGATTATTCTGGAATATTTAGCTCTATAGAGGAGGAGTATGGAGGATATTTGGTTGGTATTGTATAAATAACGTTTTAAAACGCTATGTTGTAAAGTGCTGTATTTTCTGTGCGGGCGGTGGGGGAGGGGGATTCCCTAGAGTTTAGCTGGTTAGCATAGCTAGCTGTATCTTCTGTGCGGGCGGTGGGGGAGGGGAATGCCCTAGAGTTTAGCTGGTTAGCATAGCTAGCCAGATGTTAATGAGCTGTACTGTCCACGGTTTTGTCATTCTGTTAGATCATTTTGATTGCATTGGTCTGGAGACAGTATACTGAACGTAGGAGGCTTTGCTTCTCATTAGTCTGACTCTGAGGTCCAAAAGCTCAGTGGTTGCATTTCTGTGCTTAATATATTGCCTATAATTATTGTTGTGATTTTTAAAAATGTGTTTCAGTCACTGTAAGTCCTTTCTTGTTCTGTTTCTTGTCTGGTTAGTTTGTATACATTTAGTTTTTTGAGAGAACAGCTTAGGTGAGGCAGACAGAGACACCATTTCCACAGATGTAAAGCAGAAGAGAAAGTGTGGAGAGAAGGGAGGAGTGTAAGGCATTGCAGACTATTTAAATTAGCATTTGTTAAAATAATTAATAAAAAGCATGTTATTGTTAGGGCATTTGTTTGCACTGGCTTATTGTCAAGACCTGTAAACAATTAAAAATAACTGATTTAATCTTGTCTTGTGAGGGGCTTTTTGGATAAATTCTTGAAAAAATATTTTAAACATTTATTTTTTAAGGTTGCATAACAAACATGCTGTTGCTACTTACATATCGTCACTGTCCAAAGAAAAACAAGAATCACCAAAATGGCAACTTGAGGAGATGGCAAAAACCTCATTCGATTTTAATGCAAGTCAATGGAACCAGACGTCCTTTCGAGCACTTCTGGGCCAATTTAGTTGGTTCATTCATCATGCAAATCTCACAAAATGTAAACGGCAGCAGCTGTTTTTAAATGATGCATAAAAGTCAAAATTGACAAAAATGGAGATACATGTTTTTCATTGGACAGTGACAATATACATGTTGATAATATCAGTTGTATGGTTGCCTTAACATCCAGTTTATTGAACGTTTTTGCAATTCATTGTGCCCTGTCTGATTTATCAAATTTGTGCTACAAATGCTCTCAGTTTCAGGAGGAGAAGATAAACTGAGATGCAGGAGGGTGAAGCCACTTGATGAAGCAATACAACATGTCATCAGTGGCACTGACAAAATGAGGGCATTGGAGCGTAAATTATAAACCCATATAAAGGTAAGACTGGTGTAACCTTGTGGTGGAGCTGTGGTGTTAGCCATTTTGGGGGCATGCAGTTAAAACAAAAGCTGTTTAGCTGCCCACTATATGACTGTGTGCACAGTAGTAGGTAAGTTGTTTATACCAGTGAAATGCAGGTGACCTCCGTCTTAATTCTTTTTTTATGTGGTTATCTCCTGCTAAATGTGGTTATGCAGTTATTTTATTGTGATAATTGTGTTTTATTGTTGCATTGTTATTATTGTCACTTTGCAGTAGAGGGTATGCACAGGAAGTTAACTTTAGCAGGAATCACTTTTTTTCATCAAGAAGATGGGAAAATGCTGTTGTGCAATTGACTGTACAAACAAATTCAGCAAGAATTCAGAGCTCTCTTAATACAGACTGTCAAAAACTTAATAAAATTAAAATGACTTTCCGCATTGTTAGTTAGCTTCGTGTGCAGGTTTTCCTATTCCACCTTAAATGTTGCAGGATTCTGTTGGGCACCTTGAACCTAATTTGAATCTACCTGCTGTGCCATTTAAGGTGGAACAGGAAACAAATGAACAAGCTGAAAAAATAAGAGAAACATCTGGAATCCAAATCTTTTATATTCAGTAATGCATTGGTTAGAAACAAAGATGGTTTGCCACTCTGATATTATGCATTTTAAATGAAACAGTAAATTGTCTTAGCAGTGCAGGATGATTTTCTCACTGTATGACAGCTGCAGTAACACACCTGTTTTTTTGTTGTTGTTGTTGTTGTTTTTTTTTTCTTTGACAGGTCGTGGTGTGTTTGCCCTGACTTTTTTGAATAAAGGTGATTTCATTGTTGAATACAGAGGAGAACTGATAGAGAGAAGAAGGAATGCCTCCGAAAATTCAGTATATATCTTTGACTTCTTTTGGCAGAAAAAATGGTGGTAAGTATTTGAGTTTTACATTATCATAGAAGATATTCTGTCTTAGTAGTTCTTTGGTCTACAATTTAGCTGGAAGATTTAAACTGTTATTAATCATTTAAAATGAAATAATGTTGTTGAGTGTAGTTTAGATTTCAGTAGGGATTCAGTAGAGTAATAAGGCCTAAGGCACAGTGTTGGATATTTTTGCAATAGCAATACTAACTAATGACCCCAAGAAAGCGAAATAATTGTCACTGACTACATCAACATGCACAGCTTTTCTTTAATATGATAAATTTAGTTACAAAGTTAGGACCAATCATGTAGTTAAAACCAAGGTGTTTATATGCACTCTTTACTGAACAATCTGCTAAATTTCACCATGAATTCACACTACAAGTAATCAGATCCAGAGTAGATGTTAGCATGACAACGAGCAACATGTGAGTCCTATAGGATTCCAAGATTTCAATTTCACCTTAAGTAAGCAATGTAGACTGCTAAAGCTAGCCTCTGATAATCATTAATTTTTGCTGGTGATGCTGTCACCATGACAACATTTCCTTGGCTTCATGTCACCATCGACTGTGTAGAATCATGGGCAGCATATTTCAAGGTTAGTTCAGCTTGGGTCAAAGTTCAGCAAGTTTCAGTATGGAGCTGCAAAAAACACTCCACAAAAGTAAATGAAAAGGCTGCACATATAATTTTTGCATTAAGATGTGAACATACTTTAACTGTGTTGTAGGCTCACTATTTGCAAATCATTGTTGCCCAAAAGACTACCTTTGTTTTGAGAAATTGCTACCTTTTGTGGTCACAGTATATTTGGAGGCTTGTAAATAACTGTTTGTTTGGGGTCTGACTTTCTGTAACCAAAAGTATCCACGCTAGTGTTATGTCTCCTATTTTAAGGAGGCTTTGAATAAAAGGTAACACTTTAAAAGTGCTTGCAATATGTAATGATGTCCTTAAATTTGAGTAGAAATAGTGTTTCCTCGAGATTCATTTTGATAATTGCTTAGGCTGATTATATTTCTTCTAATGAATTTAAAAGAATGTCAGTAGAAACGTGTGTTTTCAGGTTATGTATATTAAGTCATCCACAAATGTAATGCTATTAGAAATTAATAATTATTTAGTGTAACTGTTTGGAAAGTATGTGTTTTAAAGACTGTAGTGTGATGTTTATTGAAATGGTAAAGTGTAATGTCATGTCTATCTATGAGGAGGACACTGCTAACATGATGGATGTAGTTAAACCAAGCCACTTAGCTTCAGATCGTGTGAACAACACTAGAGCTTCCTCTTCTGAATTACAGGTATTTGAATAGTGTTCTTTTTTCATGTCTACAGTGAATGATGTCTGTGTTAGTGTGTGATTATTGCATTGGTTTACACATGCCTTGGTTGTTCAGAAAGTTGTTTTTGTTTAAACTATCAAATTTGCAACATCAGCCTAACAATATGCTATTTTGTGGTGTAGATTATTGTATTTTAGGTAGCTGTGATGTGTGGACAAAGTTTATGTTAGGTTTACATTTTTTGTCAAAGAATGCCGTTCATTTTTAGGGTTAGTCTGTAAGGTTGGTATTGGTTACACACACACCATCAGGTCTGACATAGTGGGGACCCTCTCTAGAAAGAAATGTTAGAATGTTCTTTAAGGATAATACTGGTTACACACACTGTCAGGTCTGACATAGTGGGGGCCACGTCTAGGTAGAACTTTACACTAAAGCAGCAGACTCACAGAGCAACATGTAGACTTAATTTCTAAATTACACTGTGAGTCACCTTATGCCTAATGTAATTCAGGAGCTCAAATTAATTTGTAGTATTTTCCTGTTTTTAAAACAAGTCTGTAATGTTGGTATTGGTTACACACACTGTCAGGTCTGACATAGTAGGGGCCACATTTAGGTAGAACTTTCCACTGAAGTAGCAGAGAGCTTAATTTGTTGTTAAAGAATGCCATTAATTTCTAAATGGTGAAGTGCGATGTGTTTTAAATCCCTGTAGTCTGCCTATGAGGAGGACACTGCTAACATGATGGACGTAGTCAAACCGAGCCACTGAGCTTCAGGTCGTGTCACCAGCACTGGAGCTTCCATTTCTCTCACTTGAAAGTATTTTTTAAGTGTTTGCAAGTTAATATCCATATAGTAATAGAACTACTTGGTAGTGCCACAGCTAATTTTGTTCAGTTAAAGTTACTTCAGGGCTGATGATTCATCTGTTGTCTGACAAAAAAATTAATTATCTCTATTTTACAAGTGAGGTCTTAGAGGTGGTGCAAGTTACATATGCTTTCAGGTCTGACATAGTGGGGACCCTCTCTAGAAAGAAATGTTAGAGTGCTCTTTAAGGATAATACTGATTACACACACTGTCAGGTCTGACATAGTGGGGACCCTCTCTAGAAAGAAATGTTAGAGTGCTCTTTAAGGATAATACTGATTACACACATTGTCAGGTCTGACATAGTGGGGGCCACGTCTAGATAGAACTTTACACTAAAGCAGCAGACTCACAGAACAAGATGTAGACTTAATTTCTGAATTACAATGTGAGCCACCTTATGTCTAATGTAATTCAGGAGCTCAAATGAATTTGTAATATTTTCCTGTTTTTAAACAATTCTGTAAGGTTGGTATTGGTTACACACACTGTCAGGTCTGACATAGTGGGGGCCACGTCTAGGTAGAACTTTCCACTGAAGTAGCAGAGAGCTTAATTTGTTGTTAAAGAATGCTGTTCATTTCTAAATGGTCAAGTGCAATGTTTTAAATCCCTGTAGTCTGCCTATGAGGAGGACACTGCTAACAGACTATGGACATAGTCAAACCGTGCCACTCAGCTTCAGGTCCTGTCACCAGCGCTGGAGCTTCCATTTCTCACTTGAAGGTATTTTTAAGTGTTTTAATATCCATATAGTAATAGAACTACTTGGTAGTGCCACAGCTAATTTTGTTCAGTTAAAGTTACTTCAGGGCCGATTTCATCTGTTGTCTGACAAAAAAAATGAACTATCTCTAATTTACAAGCGAGGTCTGACATAGTGGGGACCCTCTCTAGAAAGAGGTGAGTGCAAGTTACATATGCACACACTGTCAGGTCTGACATAGTGGGGACCCTCTCTAGAAAGAAATGTTAGAGTGCTCTTTAAGGATAATACTGATTACACACATTGTCAGGTCTGACATAGTGGGGGCCACGTCTAGGTAGAACTTTACACTAAAGCAGCAGACTCACAGAACAAGATGTAGACTTAATTTCTGAATTACACTGTGAGCCACCTTATGTCTAATGTAATTCAGGAGCTCAAATGAATTTGTAATATTTTCCTGTTTTTAAACAATTCTGTAAGGTTGGTATTGGTTACACACACTGTCAGGTCTGACATAGTGGGGGCCACGTCTAGGTAGAACTTTACACTAAAGCAGCAGACTCACAGAGCAATGTGTAGACTTAATTTCTGAATTACACTGTGAGCCACCTTATGTCTAATGTAATTCAGGAGCTCAAATGAATTTGTAATATTTTCCTGTTTTTAAACAATTCTGTAAGGTTGGTATTGGTTACACACACTGTCAGGTCTGACATAGTGGGGGCCACATCCATGTAGTCTGTAGAACTTAACAACTAAAAAAAAAAACCCAGCGCTGGAGCTTTCCCATTTCTCACTTGAATGAATATCCATTACTACTTGGTAGCTCTTGTTCAGTTATTTACAAGTGAGGTCTTAGAGGTGGTGCGTTTTACATATGCTTTCAGGTCTGACATAGTGGGGACCCTCTCTAGAAAGAAATGTTAGAGTGCTCTTTAAGGATAATACTGATTACACACATTGTCAGGTCTGACATAGTGGGGGCCACGTCTAGGTAGAACTTTACACTAAAGCAGCAGACTCACAGAACAAGATGTAGACTTAATTTCTGAATTACACTGTGAGCCACCTTATGTCTAATGTAATTCAGGAGCTCAAATGAATTTGTAATATTTTCCTGTTTTTAAACAATTCTGTAAGGTTGGTATTGGTTACACACACTGTCAGGTCTGACATAGTGGGGGCCACGTCTAGGTAGAACTTTACACTGAAGTAGCAGACTCACAGAGCAATGTGTAGACTTCATTTCTGAAATACAGTGTGAGCCACCTTATGTCTAATGTAATTCAGGAGCTCAAATTAATTTGTAATATTTTCCTGTTTTTAAACAAGTATGTCAGGTTGGTATTGGTTACACACACTGTCAGGTCTGACATAGTGGGGGCCACATCTAGGTAGAACTTAAAAAAAAAAAAAGACTAAATTAGTTTTAGAAAAGAACTAAAAAAAGAACTAAAGAACTAAAAAAAAGAACTAATGAATTAGCTCTAATTTACAAGTGAGGTCTTAGAGGTGGTGCGTTTTACATATGCTTTCAGGTCTGACATAGTGGGGACCCTCTCTAGAAAGAAATGTTAGAGTGCTTTTTAAGGATAATACTGATTACACACATTGTCAGGTCTGACATAGTGGGGGCCACGTCTAGGTAAAACTTTACACTAAAGCAGCAGACTCACAGAACAAGATGTAGACTTAATTTCTGAATTACACTGTGAGCCACCTTATGTCTAATGTAATTCAGGAGCTCAAATGAATTTGTAATATTTTCCTGTTTTTAAACAATTCTGTAAGGTTGGTATTGGTTACACACACTGTCAGGTCTGACATAGTGGAGGCCACGTCTAGGTAGAACTTTACACTGAAGTAGCAGACTCACAGAGCAATGTGTAGACTTCATTTCTGAAATACAGTGTGAGTCACCTTATGTCTAATGTAATTCAGGAGCTCAAATTAATTTGTAATATTTTCCTGTTTTTAAACAAGTATGTCAGGTTGGTATTGGTTACACACACTGTCAGGTCTGACATAGTGGGGGCCACATCTAGGTAGAACTTAAAAAAAAAAAAAAGACTAATTTAGTTTTAGAAAAGAACTAAAAAAAGAACTAAAGAACTAAAAAAAGAACTAATGAATTAGCTCTAATTTACAAGTGAGGTCTTAGAGGTGGTGCGTTTTACATATGCTTTCAGGTCTGACATAGTGGGGACCCTCTCTAGAAAGAAATGTTAGAGTGCTCTTTAAGGATAATACTGATTACACACACTGTCAGGTCTGACATAGTGGGGGCCACGTCTAGGTAGAACTTTACACTGAAGTAGCTTAAGTTAAGAAAGCAAATTGGAGCCCTGTCTGAAGTGTTAAACTTCAGCAATGCAGAGCTGGATAAATTGGCTGATTCATGTGTATCGGCAGTTTTACGACTTACGTGAGGGCACCCTCCAACTGGCTAAACTGAGCAAAGTTTTGCTAGCATTTGAGAAAGGCCGCTTGGCAGAATTTATCGATGATATCAACATTAATCCTGATGGTACTGTACACTACACAATTAGTCATTCTTGCAATACATGATATGGTCATGATTTTTTGTTGTCATATAGAGTCTCAGAGCATTGATATAATTCATGACAACTTTTGATGTCATTTTAAAACATGCTTAAAACAAGCATGTCTTAGAGTATGGTTAACACAACTTTTTATTCTATTTATATGCTCCTTTCCCTTTCATTTCTACCTTAGAGCAAGTTACAGTGGACAGCGAATCAGAAGAGCCTGAAAGCTGTATGATGGGTATTTGGTTACATCTCTCTTTTTTCCCCCTTAATATTATTAGTGAAGCTATTTACAACTTTATTACAGCTGTGGATTGATTGCTTTCCAATTTTTTTAGTAATCCTTTCTCCCAATCATCTTTACACAAAAACAGTATTTTAACATGTTATTTATTGAATTATTCTGATTTACCTGAAATGCAGCAGATTAATGAAGTGCACACAAAATATTTATCAGGGCTCCAGACTAAAACTGCCCCATCATCAGCTCAAATGCTGTCATTCACGCATCTCATACATGCAGCGCCAGAGAAACATTAAAGTCAAAAACAAAGCCACATGAGCGCTTTTCCCACACTGCGATGTACATGGTCCTCTAATTTGTATTATTTTAAATTCACCATGTGACTGCAGCTGCTTTCACACTGAACATGTTCATAGCTGCACTTAAAAAAGGCATTATTTCCAAGTGTAGCAGTAAGCAGCACACTGCAGACATGCAGGGTCATATAAAATTCAAATTCTTTTGTGCAACACACTTCGGCAAAGCCAAACTAGCCATTAGTTC
>JAMWET010006959.1:0-10000 GCA_024036415.1 Prochilodus magdalenae | reverse complement strand
CCCACCTCCCTACCGACTTACCCACCTCCCTACCGACTTACCCACCTCCCTACCGACTTACCCACCTCCCTACCTAATTACCCACATCCCTATTTAATTACCCACCTCCCTACGACCTTCCCACCTCCCTACCGACTTACCCACCTCCCTACCAACTTACCCACCTTCCTATCGACCGTCCCCACCCCTTTACCAACCTTCCCACCTCCCTACCGACTTACCCACCTCCCTACCAACTTACCCACCTCCCTACCAACTTACCCACCTCCCTACCAACTTACCCACATCCCTATTTAATTACCCACCTCCCTACCAACTTACCCACCTCCCTACCAACTTACCCACCTCCCTACCTAATTACCCACATCCCTATTTAATTACCCACCTCCCTACGACCTTCCCACCTCCCTACCGACTTACCCACCTCCCTACCAACTTACCCACCTTCCTATCGACCGTCCCCACCCCTTTACCAACCTTCCCACCTCCCTACCGACTTACCCACCTCCCTACCAACTTACCCACCTCCCTACCTAATTACCCACCTCCCTACCAACTTACCCACCTCCCTACCTAATTACCCACATCCCTATTTAATTACCCACCTCCCTACTGACTTACCCACCTCCCTACCAACTTACCCACCTCCCTACCTAATTACCCACATCCCTATTTAATTACCCACCTCCCTACTGACTTACCCACCTCCCTACCAACTTACCCACCTCCCTACCGACCTTCCCACCTCTTTACCAACCTTCCCACCTCCCTACCGACTTACCCACCTCCCTACCGACTTACCCACCTCCCTACCTAATTACCCATCTCCCTCCCTCTCTCCCTACCTCTCTCCCTAACTCCCTCTCTCTCTCCTTCCTGCCCTACCTACCTCCCTATCCACCTACCATCCAACCTACCTATCAACTTCGGTCAGAGTGGCATTATCGCATACTCATAGTACACCTCTCAGCCAATCACAGCACAGGGTCTGAACTGGCTGTGGTTTAATATCTTATGATTCTCATTCCCACAGACTTTAATGGGCTGCTAATTAGCTGGTGAGTGAGCCGATCGCAGACCAGAGACAACACTACACTGAGTGCACTGCTCATCCACTGGGCAGCCCTGGGGTCAAATGCCACTGCTATTAAAGGGGCTACTATGACTGGTCATAGAAGCATTAAAACGATTCACAGAACTCCCCAGACGAATATAGCTGGAGTTCAATTCCAACAGTCTACAGATACCAGCTGCTATTCTTACGGTCAGATAGAGTTTCACAGCGTTTCCTGCACAGAGAAAGAAGCTGGTTACATTTACTCACTCACAGCCTACTGTTTATACAACTCATATAACACATATACACTATACATCTCCAGCTCCACTGACCATACAGGACACTCTGTAGGTGTACAGGTCCAGACTGTAGTCCATCTGTTTCTCTGTATACTGTATTACCCTGTTCTTCAATGGTCAGGACCCCCACAGGACCCCCACAGAGCAGGTATGATGTGGGTGGTGGATCATTCTCAGCACTGCAGTGACACTGACGTGGTGGAGGGTGTGTTAGTGTGTGTGGTGCTGGTGTGAGTGGATCAGACACAGCAGTGCTGCTGGACACCTCAGTGTCACTGCTGGACTGAGAAACGTCCACCGACCAGCACTATCCAGCACAACAGCGTCCTGTGGGGCAGCGTCCCGTGGGCAGCGTCCTGTGGGCAGCGTCCTGCGGGCAGCGTCCTGTGACCACTGATGAAGGACTAGAGGAGGACCAACACTGCACTGTGCAGCAGCAGATGAGCTATCGTCTCTGACTGTCCATCTACAAGGTGGAGCAGCAAGGTAGGAGTGTCTAATAGAGTGGACAGTGAGTGGACACGGTGTCTAAACACCCCAGCAGCACTGCCGTGTCTGATCCAGTCATGTTAAAAAGGTTTGATGTGTATGTGTGTATGTATATACAGTATATATATATTTCTATGGGGGTTTATGGGCTGTAATTTATGGGATTGGATATGGGCTATGATGTAGCACTCTTTTCCAGATAACAGGACAGAAAAAGCTAAAAACTCTTTCAGCGGAATGTCCTCCTCACCTCCTGGGTAAAAGGAGTAGCTGGAGTTAAAGCACTCGGTGTTTGTCAGCGATGGCACTGAGAGGAACCTGGATGTGTTAGTGCTCAAACAGTGCATTCCTCCTCTCAACACCACACTGTGTTACACCTTCAGACCTGTTCTAGCCAGCAATGGTCTCGAGTGCAAACAAATGGGGGCATACAAACAGCTCTAGCCTTTAGATTTCTCATAGCCAATGTCTTCTAGCTAGTACATTTAAAAAACACCCGTATATTACAAACAGTCACATATTACAAATATTTTTATGTTGAACTTCCCATCCTGTGCCATGTGGTGCTGAACAACTGCCCAGCCTGTGCCATGTGATGCTAAACAACTGCCCATTCTGTGCTATGTGATGCCGAACCATTGCCCATACTGTGCCATGTGACTGCCCATCCTGTGCCATGTAAGGCTGAAGAACTGCCCATCCTGTGCCATGTGATGCTGAATAACTTCCCATCCTGTGCCATGTGATGCTAAACAACTGCCCATCCTGTGCCATGTGATGCCAAACCACTGCCCATCCTGTGCCATGTGACTGCCCATATGTGCCATGTGATGTTGAACAACTGCCCATTCTATGCCAAATGTGATACTAACAACTGCCCATATGTGCCATGTGACTGCCCATCCTGTCATGTGATGCCAAACAACTTCCCATCCTGTGCCATGTGATGCTAAACAATTGCCCATTCTGTGCCGTGTGATGCCGAACCACTGCCCATCCTGTGCCATATGACTGCCCATCCTGTGTCATGTGATGCCAAACAACTTCCTATCCTGTGTCATGTGATGCTAAACAACTGCCCATCCTGTGCCATGTGACTGCCCCTTCTTTGTCATATGATGCTGAACAACTGCCCATCCTGTGCCATGTGATGCTGAACAACTGCCCATCCTGTGCCGTGTGATGCTAAACAACTGCCCATCCTGTGCCATGTGACTGCCCCTTCTTTGTCATATGATGCTGAACAACTGCCCATCCTGTGCCATGTGATGCTGAATAACTGCCCACTTTCCCACTTTCTGGACAACCTCCCTGTCTTCCTGTGCTCCCTTCTGTCCAGTGCTGTGTGAAAAGCCTCACCTACATGCCGCTGGTCCTTGCAACAGACCCTGTCAGGCTTCTAACATTAGTCACTGGTAAGCATGACTGATGTTCATAGATCTCTTTCTCATCGTTACTCTGATACGCATTAAACAGTCAGCCGTGTCAACCAGAGAGGGACGGCTTCCTCATTTTGAGTCCCGGTTCCTCTCAGTGTTTCCTTTACTCGCTCTGAGGGAGACGTTCTTGCCATGGCTGTTGTTCAAAGGGCTATATAAATCAACGTACATCCTGACTTGACTTGCTACTGCCTAAAATTACGGTGAAATAACGACCACCTTTCTGCTAACTCAGTCTTTCAGTCTTTCAGAGAGCCATAAAACCATCACTCTCTGTCCCCCCGGGACCACACAGACAAAATTCCAGGCATTCTAGCACACACAGGCCCATAAAAGACCTTAACAGCCTGGACTCGTTTCTGGAGTCCACCCTGAGAAAAGGGGTCTAAAATGCAAAGCAGCTGAGAAGGTTAAAGGTCATTAACGTTATACAGTCATTCCAATGAGCTGCTTTCTATTTGCCCAAGAGAAGGCTGAGGCTGGGGACCTGCTTTACTTTCAGCACCGTCAACATTTAACCACATGATGGTGGTCTAGAGTGCAAAAACACTCCTAAAGCATCTTCCCCGGCTTTCTGCACCGGCAGCGCAGCATGAATAACTCATAAAGCCGAGCGGAATGACCTCCACTGACAGATACAGCTCGGAAATAGCTCAGCAAGAGGCTCAAGTAGGGCTTTAAGTGTTGTACTGAACACTGAGACCCAGAGAAGCGAAGGATTAAACTTCGAATAGAAACTAGAGGTGTGCCAGGTTTTACTTATGAAGCCTCATCCTTTAATCTGTTCATTCATTCATTCATTCATTCATCATAATCTACACCATTTAGATGAAGACGGTACCGGAGCGTCCTGGAATAGTTGCTGAGCCATCATAGGCCAGGCACATATACATACACGTTCACACTCACACACTTCAACTAGCCTGCCTGCAAGTCTGTGGACTGTGCAAGAACCCCGAGCACCCGGAGGAAACCCATGCAGACAACTGGACTCGAGCCCAGCTTGGCATGGCAGCACCCTACCAAACATCTGGGATGTGATAACAACCACCTAGCAACACCCTGGCAAACACCTGGAATAGCATCATTCTAGCAACCCTCTGGGACCCTATAGAAACCACCTACCAGCTACCTGGCAAGCAACTGGAATAGTATAATTCTAGCAACCATCTGGAACCCTGTAGAAACCACCTACCAACACCCTAGCAACCACCTGGAATAGTATAATTCTAGCAACAATCTGGCAAACACCTGGAATAGCATCATCCTAGCAACCACCTGGGACCCTATAGCAACCATCTACCAACAATCTGGCAAACACCTGGAATAGCATCATCCTAGCAACCACCTGGGACCCTCTAGTAGCCTTCGACCAACAACCTGGCTATCACCTGGAATAGTATCATTCTAGCAGCCATCTGGGACCCTATAGAAACCATCTACCAACACCCTAGCAACCACCTGGGATACCATATCATCTATCAATCAACACCCTGGTGACCACCTAGAAAAGTACTGCAACCACCTAGCAGCATTCTAGCAACTATCTGGTATACCATAGAATCCACCTAGGACCACCCTAGCAATTGTCAGGAGCACCACAGCAACCATCTAGCAACATCCTATTAACCATTAAGGATGCCATAGCAACCACAAAGCAACACAATATCAAGCATCTGGGACCATATTAACAATCTACCAACATCCTAGCAACCACCAGGGATACCATATCAACCATACAGCAGCATCCTACCAACTATCTAGCATACCAACTAGCAACACTCTAGGGATACCATAGCAACTGATTAGCAATACCACAGCAACCATCAGGAGTACCACAACAATGACCTAGGGACATCCCTGCAACCGGGGGCACAAAAGCAAACACCCAGGATACCATTGCAACTGCCCAGCAACACTCTAGCAACCATCTTGGATATTAAAGCAACTCCCAAGCAAAACCCTTGCAGCCACCTAACAATACCATAGCAACCATCAGGAGTACCACAGCAACCGTTAAACAACATCCTATCAACCATTAATAATTCCATAGCAACCACAAAACAGTGCATCTAGCAATGTCAATTGCAACCATCAGTAGTACCATGGCAACCACATAGCAACACTCTTGCAACCACTGGGATACCATAACCAACTACTTGGCTAACATTTTAGCAAGCATAAGCGGCACAATCACGCCGCACCTTTCCGGTTACTATTCATCATTCCGACTCACTAGGAGCCAGGAAACACGTCAGACGAGCCTCAGACAAGCCTCAGACGCACCCCTGTCCTAAAGAAGCGAATTAGCTAGAACCTGATATCCTGAGCTGTCCGATATTCTACTGGTCCTTTCAGCGGCCTGATCTGCCTGCAGCATCCAGAGGACACTCTGCACTCACTACAGCCCCAGAGGACCTGTGAGCCTCACAGAGTCCATTACCCAGCTGCAGTATCATCTCAGGCTGCAGGGAGCAGTGCCAACCAGCTGCTGCATTCAAAACCATAAGACCTGCAGCACGGCGACTGACCACACCCCGAGTGTGTGTGTGCCGTGACGCAGGCATGTGCACACAGCTGACAGGCGCATGCTGACACAGGAGGGTTACGGAAGGGAGGGAAGAGAGACCTGCTGAGTCAGGCCAGTTTCGGCATGTGGTCATGTGGTCAGGATAGGGCACACAGTGCTGACGGCGCAAACCAACCTGGATTAACACACACCACACACTGGTGCCAGGCACAGGGGTATCTCCGGACCGCATGGATGGTCCGTAAACAGGGTGTTTTAATAATCATATCTTGGTGTCCGGACATATCTTGGTTTTAGCCACTGCTGGTAGACCCGTATGAGCGTACGCTTCCATACACCTGCAGATTCAGCTACTTCCTTCACACTATGGTCTTTGGCCACGCCCACATGCAGTCCCTCCTTTTAGCCAATCATTAACATCTGCTCTGGAGCGTTTTCCACACATGGATCGAGACATTCCCTGTATTGTAGCACCTCTTCCCGATCTACGGATCCCGTCACTCACACCCCACAGGTGTTTATAGCCCCATCACCCTCGTGCAGCGCCATCTGCAGGAGCCTGAAGATACTACCACCTTAAACACACAAGGTGACGCACTTTTTGTCCGGACAGTGTGGAAACGTCCCTCCACAAAGTGGGGCTGAATCGCGATCCTGATCCTGCAGGGCTGCACAAACAGACCAGGGGGTCTTTCAAAACTGCATTCAACCCTGCCAGACCGGCTGGAGCAAGAACAAGGTGCCCACGTCGGCTAGCTTTGGTTATGCAACAACACAGGCTTTCAAACAACACCAGAGTTACAAGACTGGCTCCAGGAAAATGTGCTGCCCCTCGAAAGTTTGGGACACGGAATGTTTATTTTCCCACGACTACTTATCTGATATACGCACATGTTTATTGTGTTTAGTCATTATATGCTGATATCTCCGCCCCCTGCACATTTATTTATTATTATTCTCCTGCCTTTTTTTTTTTTTTATCTCTGTGGGGTTATATATTTTTATACGGGTCTACAGTTGATACTGTATTTTTTGTATATTTCACTTTGATGAAGGAAATAGATATATAACTATTAGATATAATATTATAGATCCAGGCGTGACTGTATATGTATAGGGATTAATTAATAGTAAAAAATAATAAACATAAAATAAAAATATTACATAATTATATGAAATATAATAAAAATTAATAAAATTATAATAATATAAGTACCTACACACTCATAAGTACAAGCCTATCTACTATACTCCTCGACATCTATCTATATATCACTAGCTATGATCTATCTATCTATCCTCTACTCATCTATCCGCTATATATCCATCTAAATCCCTCTATCTATCTATCTATCTATAAATCTATCCATATATCTACATCCATCCATCATCCCTCCATATATATATCTATCTATTATCTGTCTATCCCTCTCTACCTCTATCTATCATCTATTATGTATCTATCTTAATATTCTATCTCTCTATCTATCCCTCTATCTACTATCTTAATCTATTCTATCCATCTATCCCCTATCTATCTATATATCTATCTATCTATTATCTATCTATCTGGTATATTACCCTCTATCTATCTAATCATTGCAGTCTGTGTGACGGTGACGTGGTGTTAAGGACAGTCGTGGGAACGCGTCTGTGTGAATTGTAGGCCTGCGTACGAGTGCAACAGCCGTTCTGCCAATGGTGCTGCACTAACAGGATGACTCATGGAGGACACACCACTGACTCGCTGTTGGTCAGTAAGTAGATTGTTTTTTTTTGACATATAACCAGCTCTAGGAGCCCCTATGAGCTCTATAGCAGAGAAACCCCAGAGCATGTAGCGAACCCTGGTGAGCCTTCCATAAACGGATAACACGGGTCCATCAGTACCCAGACGATGACTGACACCTCAGGTGAGTGAGCAAACGGAGAGGATTCCAAAGCAGCGCAGAAAACAACCTCCCTAAACACACCTACATACAGAACACCTCACCCGGAGGAGGCTGTGGCAAGCAGAGCAGCGTGTCCTGTTTACACTAGAGCTTAATTAAAAATACGGCGTTTGTGGGCACGGGGACTCGGGTAATGTGTGCGCCATGTGTGCGCAAGTCATACAGTGTGCCTAATGTTCAAAACATCTTCACTCTGGAATCCAAACCGCAAACTGTCTCACAGGGATAGTTAAAGTCACTGCACTTGGACTGAGAATCCTCCAACTGACCCCAAAACTATCAGCAACTTATCTACAACGTAATGCCCTGTGGGGCAGCATACTGTGCCCACTGATGAAGGACTAGGAGGATGGCCAACCACTGCACTGTGCAGCAGCAGGATGAGCTATCGATTCTCTGGACTGTCCCATCTACAAGGTGGACAGCAAGGTAGGAGTGTCTAAGCAGAGTGGGACAGTGAGTGGACATCGTCTAACAACCCGACACAGTCTACATACACTGCTAATCCAGAAACACCTCTTACCTGCGCAAATGCGGTATGACTGCCCCTCTCAGCCGTGGTAGCCCCCCACAAGGACGTCTACGTGATGCCGACATTGGAGCGTTTGACCGCGCTGATGCTTGGCTAGGTTCAATGCAGGCGTATGTATGTGTCCGGGGAAAAGGTGGACGTGCCTCAAGCTCGCTCGGGCTCTCCTCGGATGCTGACCTCTCCCGCAAGAACGTAGGACGAGACACAGGACAATGGCATTGCAAAGAGGTCGGTGGGGGGGGGGGGGGGGGGGGGGGGGGGGGCGGGGGGGAACAAAAAAACACAAAAAAAAAAAAAAAAAAATAGAGCATAAAGCGTATGGGGTTCCAGCCAGCACAGCAACAGCAGTCGACACAATATGTTCACAATTCCAGCTGCGCAGGAGATGACCAACTTCCCTGCAGGACGGAGAGAACCCTTCACGCAACACAGAACAGAACATATTAAGTGGGAAAAGTTGTGCTCCAGTGCTGACAGAGGCTCAGCTGTACACTGACACAGCACGCAACTCCAATGCAGTACGATTCAATGATACAGAGAGCTATAAATAGAGACACTTTTCTGTGATACTTACTGTAAGTCGATAGTCTCTATGATCGATTCTATCATGATTGGGACTCAGCAAAAAACGACCGCAGTACGCCCTGAGACGTGACCAGAAACAACCTCAGTTGTACACTATCAATATTTGGGAGTTATAGAATGGTCCCCTCTCAATATTTTGGGACGCATAGGAATTGTATCCACCAATATTTTAGAGATTATAGAATTGTCCCCACCAATACATTTTGGCGAGCACAGACATTGGTTCTAGCAATATTTGCGGAGCACAGAATGTCCCTAGCACTATTTTGGGAGGATAGAATTGTCACCTGAGCAATTTATTTTGGGGCGCACGAGAATCGACGTCACCCCTACCCAATATTTTGGGAGCATAGAATATGGTACCTAGCAATATTTGGGAGGATAGAATTTGTCCCTACAATATTTGGGAGTATAGAATGCCCACCAAGTTTGGGAGATAGAATTGTCCCACAAAATTTGGGAGTATGAAGCCCTGAAATATTGGGAGGATAGAAATATCACACCAATGTGTGAGCATAGAACTGTCCCTACCAATTTTTTTATCATATAATTTCTCACCAAATATTTGATATGAGAATTTTGCCCTACATATGGTATCATAAGAATGTCCTACCATTAAATTTTTTCTTTTTAAGGAGTTTTGGTTATGCTATCCTTTTACCCACCAAATGTGTATCATTAATTACCAATTTCAGTTTATATATAACTCCCACAAATTTTATCACAGAACAGCACTATCAATATTTATATTAATAATTCCCCACCAATATTGTTATTATTAACCCCACAATTTTAATCACATAATCTTCTATAATATTTATCACATAATTCAACAATTTATATCATAATCCACACATTTATCACATAATACCAATTTATATAATCTCACCAAACTTTATTAATACCCCACTTACTACTACTCCCCACTTCTCCCACCCACCCTTTCTAATCTCCCTTCCCCCATTCTCATTACACTCTCCTACCCTCCCCCAATTCTTAACATCCCTCACTTTCTCTACCCCCTTCTCTCTCACCTATCTTCCCCTCCCCTTTTTTTCCCTCCCCCCACTTCTCCCTTCCTTCCCCCCTTTCTCCCTCCCTTTCCTCATCTCCCCCC
>JAMWET010006958.1:70000-71187 GCA_024036415.1 Prochilodus magdalenae | reverse complement strand
TATTTGACAAGGAGAAGGCTTTGACAGCGGTGAGCACGGGTACCTCTGAAGGCTTCTGGAGAAAACAACAACTTTGGGTTCAAGCTCCTGCTTCATAAAGCCATGATCAGGTGTTGTACAGTGACATGAGAGCGTGCTAAAGGTAACGGTGGTTTGTGCCCCCCTTCAGGTACAACCGGGGCATCAGACAGTGCTTTGTTGTGTCCTCGGGGTTTCATGTACTCGATAGCCATAGAGCCCCTTTTATGTAAATTAGAGAGGTGTGGAGGTCTCAGGTTCAGGGATCCACTGACTTTTCCCTGACGCAGTTTTTCGTGCTGCAGCAAGTCCTTCTGCCTTCTTGTCTGCGTCTTCGTGTCTGCGTATTGAAGGACGACGTTGTGGTCATGGTGCGGCTCCCAGACAGAGGTGGATGTTTTATGTTTTAAGTGGGATTTTAAATGACTTCCAGGTTTTATCTTCTGCCAAGGTGAACTGGGCTAAGAATGTGAGGCCTTCCTGGTTGGGGAGTGGAGGGGTGAGGAGCCCAGACTTCCAGACGGCCCTGCACTGGAAGAGGGGTGGTTTTTTTAAATACCTGGGGGTGTACCTGGGGGATGGGGATTTTATGAAGAAGAACTGGGAGGATGTGCTGGAGAGAATTAAGGGCCGGTTGATGAAATGGCTAGTGGCTGGTCCCCCAAAAATGTCCCTATAGGGGGCGTGTCCGTTGTGGTGCTTATTATAAACAACCTGGCTGCGTCGTCCCTATGGCACAAGCTGGCCTGTGTAGACCCTCCGCCAAAAACCTGTTGGCGGACATCCAGGCGATGCTAGTGGACTTTTTTTGGGACCGCCTACACTGGTTTACCGCAGGGGGTTCTCTACCTGCCGAAGGACGAGAGTGGGCAGGACCTGTTCCATCTGGCCAGCAGGACTGCGGTCTTCCGACTGCAGTTCATTGAGGAGACTGCTCACCGGCCCTGAAAGTGTTGTGTGGAGGGTACCGGTCAGCAGGGTACTGCAGACTGTGGAGGGACTCGGACTGGACAGGGCCTTGTTTTTTTATCGGACACTAGAACTCTGGACTTTGGGGGACTGCCGGTATGTTTATAAAGGACTTTTTAAAATATGGGAGCTTTTTCATCTTAGAGCAGAGAGAGAGAGCTGCTCCTCCCTGTACTGGCTCCTGGAAGAGGCCCGTATTC
>JAMWET010006958.1:0-65000 GCA_024036415.1 Prochilodus magdalenae | reverse complement strand
GGAACCTACACTGGGCGCTAAACCCCCCAGTCACCACAAACCCAACAGCTCTGGAGCCTGGCCAAGGTAAATCCAGACATCCAGCCGCAGTTCTCTATTCACGAGGAGGAATGTTGTTAAAGGTGTGAAGCAGATAAAATACCGTAGTGCAGAGAGAAGCGTCTCTCCCTTCACCACAAACACATCACTGCGTGAAGTTATTAAAGTCCGCCAGACATCTAAACTGACTTTTTACATCGTTAGTTAATGTATTCAGGTATAAGCACATTTTATCACACCAGACCCCTTAAAGGACAACGTATAACCTTTGACCCCATTTACACCTGATCCCATCTAACCACTTCAGGAGGTGATCCAAGACGCATGATCCAAGCAAATCCCAGTACAACGGAAACCCTCCCAATGCAATCTAATCCCCTCCCATTACAACCAAAAACAGTCCCAATACAATCACATCCCCTCCCAGTACAACGAAAACCCTCCCAATACAATCACATCCCCTCCCAGTACAACGAAAACCCTCCCAATACAATCACATCCCCTCCCAGTACAAACAAAAACCCTCCCAATACAATCAAATCCCCTCCCAGTACAACGAAAACCCTCCCAATACAATCTAATCCCCTCCCATTACAACCAAAAACAGTCCCAATACAATCACATCCCCTTCCAGTACAACCCAAACTCCTCCCTTGTACACCCAAACCCCTATCAGTACAACCCAAACTCCTTTCTGCACAGCCAAACCCCTCCCAGTATAACCTAAATTCCCCCAGTACAACCTTAACTATTCCCAGTACAACCAAAACCCTTCCAGTACAACCTAAATTTCTCTTAGTACAGTCTAAACTCCTCCCAGTACAGCTTACGCTCCTCCCAGTACAAGTACTCCGTTAAGAAAGCAGAAGAATCTGACTGCAGTCTAATATGGGATTCGGTGTTCGCTCTGTAGGACTGTCCATCACACGCCGTACCCAGCATATTAACAGCAGTGCTGAGTAGCATGTGATTTTGTCACTGTTGGCTGAACACTGTCACATGGTGTGCTAAGACTGGTGATGAGCCTAGGGGCTAATACATAAAGACCTTGGAGTAGCAGAGAGCCAGCGCAGTCACAGAGCTGGTGTACAGTAGAGTGCCTCACACTGCATTGGGAATTAGGTTGGAGCAGGTGGACCCCGTCTGAGAGTCCTTACATGAGTAAACAAATACAGACACCAATATAAACTACACCCAGAAGGAGGTGTGGGGTTGCAGGTGTGTTGGGAAGGAGGATAAAGGTGACCAGGATCAATAACTGGTGATAAATTTAGACTGATATGATCAATATTTATTGAGCTACACATACAGAAGTCTGTCTCTCAGTATGGCGTTGGGCCGCCGTGTTTGCTAACCCAACACGCCAGACGTCTCGGTATGGAGCTGTAGAGGTTCCTAATGGAGTCCTGTGATAATCCATCCCATGCAGCTTGAACATCCTCACACAGTTCCTGCAGATGGTGCGGTAGGGGTGGAGGTGGAGGGACACCAGTCCTTCTGGACATGTCATAACAAACCGTTCATCTTGGTGCTGACCACGGTGCCTCCACACACGGGTTCGTTGGGCGTCTCCACCAAGACTAAAGCGGGACTCGTCACTGAAGATGACCCGCTGCTATTCTGAGTCACTCCATGACAGTCTGGTACGACACCACTGCAGTCTTTGGTGACGGTGACGTGGTGTTAAGGACAGTCGTGGTAACGGTCTGTGTGCATGTAGTCCTGCGTGGTGCAGCCGTCTGCCGATGGTGCTGCACTAACAGGATGACTCATGGAGGACCCCACTGCTCAGTGGATGTCTGTAATGGAGGCTTAGCATTGCGATCCGACACTTCCTTCTGGGTGCGACTATGGTTTTTGATGATGAGTGTATCTGTATGATCCATGTATTAGACAGTTACATGTGCATATATGACCATATATCAGATCTTGAGTGTTGATTGACATTGGATTTGGACTCATCTCCATCCTTCACACTCAGATGTTCCTGGTTCAGGCACCTCCCAGGAGTCCTACAACCCTGAGCAGCTGCCTCCCGAGAATTCATCGTTCCTGGAAAGGAACTTTGTGTGTCGCTTCCGATGTCTCTTGGACAATTCCTCCGGATTTCTGGTAAGGTTGTCTGCTGAGTCCAGAAGAATCAGACTGAGGAATGGTCCATCTTGTCAGCCCTGCATTTCATGCTGATAACCAACGCTATCATCTCCCATTCCTTTCAGGCTCTAAATCTCCAGGGCAGGCTCAAGTTCCTGCATGGCCAGAGCAACGCTGGAGATGACCGAGCCAAAGCACCAGCCCAGCTGGCACTGTTTGCAATTGCCACCCCGCTCCAGCCACCCTCGATCCTGGAGATTCGGACCAAGAACATGATCTTCAGAACCAAGCACAAACTGGATTTCACCCCCATGGCTTGTGATGCAAAGCAAGTCGTGTTTAATCTAGACATAAACCAAACGATCGCCAGTGTAAACGATTGATGAAGCATTTTGTTTGATCCTTTGATGCTACAGTGGCCTTATAACATCTTTATATTTTCCTTTGCAGGGGTAAAATTGTCCTGGGCTACACTGAGGCAGAGTTGAGAGCTCGGGGGACTGGATACCAGTTCATCCATGCAGCAGACATGGTGTACTGTGCTGAGAACCATGTTCGAAGTGAGACTCCATTTCGCCTTATCATGCTAGACCACTCTGGTTTCTCCTCAGGACAGACCACGGTTAGCCCTTCGCCTGGTTTGAACCGTGCTGCTGTGCATTTCCACCAAAGATAAACAGAACCTGAAAAGTTTGTTCCCAGCTGAAACCAAAGACGAGTAGGTTCTTCAGCATGAACCTTGACCACATCCATGGGCGTGTCTGTTGTTGCAGGAGGAGAAGGCAACAATGGCGACACCCAGTGGTCTGCTGAAGAACCTCTTCTTATCTCCAGTAGTTGAACCGTGCTGCTTCCTGAATATAAACAAACATCTGGAATAAACACTCGCAGGTCATCTATACGCTCCGCCATCTTGATGCTACTTTTTACTATCTTTGTCTAGCGCCCCCTGTTGATGACGTATCCTTTGACGTTCCTTGGTTCCAACACAGCTGGTGCAAACACAGTCTGGTGCCTTCCAAAATACCTGAACCGAAGTAGTTGGAGAACTAGGGTTCTATTGGTCAAAAGGATCAAGGTGCATTTCATGAAGGAAACGCGGGGTGGTTGTGCAGCTTGCTCGTGAGGAATGAGGGATGAGTAAACGAGTGCGGGTCGTTATGACAGTGCATTAGCGCTGGGGGCCTGCCCTTAGTGAGTATGTGAAGTTTTTGTGGGTCTCGGGCAAACGGAAACGTTACTGCTTGATTTGGGTCGAAAATGACTGGGACTCTGTGGGAGGAACATGGGATGAATAAACGACAGACAGACGAGGGCGGGTCAGTAGGGCTGTGCACTAGTGCTTGGGGACCTGCCCTTACTGAGTATGTGAAGTTTCGAGCCTCTCAGGTGAAGGAAACAGCCGGGTTTGGTTTGGGCTGAAAATGACTGGGACTCTATGGGAGGAACGAGGGATGAATAAATGACAGATAGAGGAGTGCAGGTCAGTATGGCTGTGGATTAGTGCTTGGGGACATGCCCTTAGTTTGTATGTGAAGTTTCGCGCCTCTCGGGCGAACGAAACAGCCGGTTTTTGTTGGGTCCAAAAATGACTGGGACTCTAAAATTCCTTCCTACTCGTAATCCATGCATCCGATCAAAAAGCTGTATACAAGCCCACATCAGCGCATCATACCGGACAATCTGGAGTTGGGACGGAGTCGATATCTCGAAAACTGCGGGACGAGTTAGTCGGCGATGAAACGGCAGAAAAATAAGAATAAGAAAAATCGAATAACAGTATAGTTGTGCATTGCTTTGCTTTGCAATACGCAAATATAATTATTAGATTATTAGTCTTAATACGAGCAGTATTACTAGACCTTCTATTATATACCTCCTGGTATTTAAGGGTACCTAAAATACCAACAGTCCAGTCTACAGTCCCCGAAGTTCAAGTGGGAGCATTTACTAGTTCATCTGAAGTAATCCTTCTGGATTAT
This sequence comes from Prochilodus magdalenae, assembly GCA_024036415.1. Taxonomy (NCBI): domain Eukaryota; kingdom Metazoa; phylum Chordata; class Actinopteri; order Characiformes; family Prochilodontidae; genus Prochilodus; species Prochilodus magdalenae. Next base: position 60,885 of record JAMWET010006958.1, on the reverse strand, counting down.
GGCCCGGATTTGAGCAAGTCTGACGAACAACTAAGAAACTGAGACAAAGAGCATTCTGTTAATCTAAGAGGTCATCAAAACTGGCTAATCCAGCAGTTCCGAGGTTTACATGTAACGTTCCTACACGAAAAACATATGGAGAGGGCCTGATGGTCATTTGTTGTGGGCACTTCTTCCGGTTAATGTGATCCTGTTTGTGTTCCCGCAGTGATAAAGACTGGTGAGAGTGGGTTGACAGTGTTCCGGCTCCTGACCAAGGAAAACCGCTGGAAATGGGTCCAAGCTAACGCAAGACTTGTCTACAAGAATGGCAGGCCTGATTACATCATCGCCACCCAAAGACCACTTCTGTAAGTCAACCGGCATCAATCAAACTTTGGTTCCTATGATATGGTCACTGTTTTGTTGTATCTGACCCACAGTGACCTTACCTGAAGTATTAAATGACATGCAGATAGGCTGCAAGTGATCATCTCTCCTGGCCTTGTGCCACATTTCAGTTTGCACTTGATCTGATGTCTGGATGAAAGGTGATGTTCCAACTCTCCACTCTGAATTTGTCTCCAGGGAGGAAGAGGGTGGTGAGCACTTGCGGAAACGCTCTATGCACCTTCCCTTTACATTTGCGACCGGTGAAGCAATGCTCTACCAAACCAGCCATCCGCTAGCGGGACGTAATGAAGCTAACCATACACCCGAAAAGAACAGTAAATCAAAGAAGGGGCGGATGGATAAATCCTCCGAGGAAGCTCTGGAACCTCCTTCACTGCCTGGTGCAATGATGAGCCAAGACGAAACTGTTTACGTAAGCCAGCCGGCTCTGGAGACCAAAATTACATTTCAGAGCAGCTTGTTCGGCACGCTGGAAACCCTACCTTGCTGGTCTGAGAGCAACTCTGGCGTTCCTAGGAACTGGGATCAAAGAGGTATCGACATATTGGGTCCGGAGCCACCTGAACCCAGTTTTGACCCACTGCTAGCCACCTTGGACTCTTTGTCCCTAAGTAACGAGGTTATTGGTGATCCTGAGGACTGCTCCAACGGAGAGCTGTTTGGAGCTCTGGAGAGTCTTGGATTAAGCGCAGAAGATCTGGAGCTGCTCCTTCTCGATGAGCGCATGATGCGAGTGGACCTGGATCCAGATCACGTTCCGACTCTTGATGACCTCCTCACCAATGATGAGATTCTGGCTTTCATCCATGACTCACTTGAGCAAAACTGTGAGATCGGAAGCCAGTACGCATCAGACGCTCTACCTCCAGCTCCGGCGGATATGTCCACCCTGGTGACTGACACCTACGCCGCATCAACACCTGATGTGCATGCCCCGTACATAGCTCAGCGACCCATTGTGCACCTATCCCAACAAATGCAACTGCACCTCAGCATGAGGCACCTCCCACCAGTTCCAGACATCACTTTCCAGCAGGGCTGCCAGTCAAAGAAACATCTGGAAAATGGACTTGCAGTCCATGCAGTGTCAAGAACCAGGACACTTAGTGGCCAGCAGACCTTTCCAGACAGCGGTACCTCAGTCGTCAAAGTCAATGCCCAACAGCTCTTCCATTTACAGCAGTACCGCCAACAGCACCATCCCATCCCTCAAAACTGCACCGCTAATGGACTACACACTGTGAAATCAGGTCACGCTGGGAACCTAAACCAAGAGCATGACTTCTATTATGACAGCCAATCAGTCACAACCAACAATGATCCTTGCCTTTACAATGGACACACATCAGTTCATGCTCAAGTGGACGAATACAATATGGCTGCCGTTTCCTGTATGGATTTTGTAGATGATGGACAGATGCCCCTTAAAAACGGAATGCATGAGGAGACTGTGGTTCCGTTGCATCAAAGGGTCGGTCAGAAGGAGGAGCTGGCCCAAATGTTGTCTAGTTTTTCACAGCATATCCTGGATGTTGGGCAGACTTACGCACAGCCAGCCTCACAGGACCCTTTCGGAATGTTTACTCTGGAGCCTCAAGACTCGCGACAGAACGAGGTAAGAGAAATGAAACCCCAGGGCCCTGTTTATGAGGTCATAACACAAGATCAGGAAAGCATTCAACAGGCATGTCCTGCGGTGAAATCCAATCAGATCCAACATTTAAAAATTACAGGCCCGGTTCTGGAAAATGATTGTTGATATTAGACAGTAGAACAAATGCATCCATCCAACAGTGCTTCTTTAGAAGCTCCGCCTCCCAAATTAGGGATGTGCACTGCCAAGGCGAATGACACTAGAGTAGCAATCTCGCTACAAACATTAGCAAACCATACTGACCCACTGGTTCTGTGAATCATCATGTTTTCCACCTGTCCAGGAGAACCAGAGCAACCTCCTCATCCCTTTACACTCATTTCAACTCTCCACAAAGTGGAGCAGGTGCAGCAGTTGCATGCTGGCACCTCAGTCTACCTATCCAGCAAAATTTAACTACAGCACTATTTAAGGTGGAACGGGGAATGTTGACAAACAGGTAGCCAATTTTAGCCTCGTCAGGTCTCTGAGGTCACTCCATCGTTAAACACCTAACTGATGTTAACACGGATCTTCTCTCCTGCCTGATCTCTTTCTCGGTCTTTGTCCTTCAGGTCTTGTGTTTCTCCATCTATCCTTCTTGACTCTGCTCAGAGTTTAGCATGTAGCCCCTCCCCTTATTCTGGTGGCTGGAGGAGTGTTGTGAAGCTCAACCGAGTCACTTTGTTTATTTCCTATTTCTGGATCCAGGGCTGTGTACCAACCCTGACTAACCCTGACTAACTCTGTTTAGCGTGAATCTGCATGGCACGTCTCCTTCCCGACCGAAACGCAGTACTATAAGAAATTCCAGGAAGCCCAGGCACGCCAGGCCCGGGCACATGCCGGGTGACGATGATTATCTTGTCAGCTCGTCCTGCTGACAGAAGCTATGCTGGTCTATCTTTACCCTGTGCCTCCTTTTCACGCTGCAAGTCCACAGCTGGATTACAAAGTGCATCTAAGGCCAGCTTACGTAACTTGTCCAGCGCAGATGCACGCTGGAAATAGGGTCATTCTATTTCAGATCTAGAGCAGACGCGTTATAAACCATACGCGCCACAGTCTACCAGCTGACCAATCGAAGGGTCAGTCTCATGATATCTGCCGGTTCTGGTGCTGTTAATTGACCACAGAGAAGCACAGCAGTCATTCGAATAGAAGAACCAACTGAGAAGGTGTGTTTGCTGTCACACCTTTAGAAATGTTGTACTGCTAATTATGGCTATATGATGATTCATTATCCCTCTATAGATTCATGCACTGAGGTTTGTTTTCTTTGGTGACTGTACTGTGATGATGCATGGTGGAATAATTACTAGTACAAATAGTGTAGGAGTGCAGGTGTGTTGGAAAGGAAGATAAAGGGTACCAGGATCAATAACTGATGATAAATTTAGACTGATATGATCAATATTTATTGAGCTACACATACAGAAGTCTGTCTCTCAGTATGGCGTCGGGCCGCCGTGTTTGCTAACCCAACACGCCAGACGTCTCGGTATGGAGCTGTAGAGGTTTCCTATGGAGTCCTTGATAATTAATCCATCCCATGCTCAGCTTGAACGTCCCTCACACACAGTTCCTGCTCAGATGGTGCGGTAGGGGTGGGGTGGTGGAGGGACACCAGGCCTTCTGGACGTGTGGACTTACAAAATTACGTTCATCTTGGTGCTGACCACGGTGCCTTCCGCACACGGATTTCGTTGGGCGTCTCCACCAAGACTAAAGCGGGGACTCGTCACTGATGAGATGACCCCGCTGCCATTCTGAGTCACCTCCATGACAGTCTGGTACGACACCACTGCAAGTCTTTGGTGACGGTGACGTGGTGTTAAGGACAGTCCGTGGTAACGGTCCTGTGTGTGCATGTAGTCCTGGCGGGTGCAGCCGTCTGCCGATGGTGCTGCACTAACAGGAGACTCATGGTGGAGACCACCACTGGCTCGCTGGAGGTCTGTAATTGGAGGCTGTTGGGTTCACTTTGCGCGATAAGGCCCGTCCTGCTTTTTTTTATTCTTGTGCGCACGTGTGGCGGGTGCTTGAGCATCGAACTTGATAACTTGAGTCGTTTGCATGTCTCACAATGTCAAACCGACCCACCAAGTTTCATTCCTGTGGGTTGATTCTTACGATGATGAGTGTACGTAAGATATTTACACATATCGTCTCTTTATGTTATGTTGATGTTGTTATTGTTTTACATTTATGGCATTTAGCTGACGCTCTTGTCCGGTGTGACTTACTTAATCATATCACAGGTAGGTTAATGTAGTGTTAGGAGTCTGGCCAACATGGCGGGGTAGCTGACTGGTGGGTAGTGGAGCCACACCACCCAGCTTGTTCTTATGCATGATTTTAAACTGCCTCTGTGTTCACGATGAACAGGCCAATAATAAATTGGGGTGAAAATTTGTCAGTCCAGTTTAGTGCAAAGCCTGTTCTCATTTCAAGCAGCTAATATGAAAACCGAGGTTTCATTGGAGGGTAATGGACACGCAGCTCAGCAGATTCACCGCATGAGTGTTCCGCCCTTTTCCTCCTCTGACCTACAAATGCGCCCCGCTGAGATGACCTAAAAAAAGCACATGACTGACAAGCAGGGGGATGCCAAGCAGAGAGTGATGGAGAAAGAGCGAGGGTGAAAGAGGGGGCATGTCATCAGTGACATCACATGAAGAAGAAAGTACACCATTAGCACGACTCAGAATGCTGAACACCTATGGCTATCAGCTCCACTGACCGTACAGGACACTCTGTAGGTGTACAGGTCCAGACTGTAGTCCATCTGTTTCTCTGTGTACTGTATTACCCTGTTCTTCAATGGTCAGGACCCCCACAGGACCCCCACAGAGCAGGTACTATGTGGGTGGTGGATCATTCTCAGCACTGCAGTGACACTGACAGTCGGCAGCGTACTGTAGGTGGCGTCCTGTGGGGCAGCGTCCTGTGGGCAAGCGTCCTGTGCCCACTGATGAAGGACTAGAGGATGACCAACACTGCACTGTGCAGCAGCAGATGAGCTATCGTCTCTGACTGTCCATCTACAAGGTGGAGCAGCAAGGTAGGAGTGTCTAATAGAGTGGACAGTGAGTGGACACAGTGTCTAAGCACTCCAGCAGCACTGCTGTGTCTGATCCACTCACACCAGCACCACACACACTAACACACCACCACCACGTCAGTGTCACTGCAGTGCTGAGAATGATCCACCACCCACATCATACCTGCTCTGTGGTGGTCCTGTGGGGGTCCTGACTATTGAAGAACAGAGTGATACAGTACACAGAGAAACAGATGGACTACAGTCTGGACCTGGACAGACTTTAATTGTGGACCATTTATCGGACCAGTATGAAGAGTCCTGAAATGTTCGAGCTCAGGGTTCATATGACTGCTGAAGTGATTCTTATGGTGCACCACTGAACCTGTATGTTGTTGTTTGTAGGTGAGCATCCCCGGTGTCACCTGTGCAGCAGGCATGCCGAATGGAAGTGTGGTGTTGCCCCCTAGTGGCATTCCTCAACCCGAGGCCCTCTGCGGTCTTCCAGATCCACAGACAACTGGATTTATTCTTTGACAGGAGCAGATTAAAGACACTGGAGCAGGGCTTCCACCTGATGACTGTTATCCAGATGACTGTCGCCGGATGCTGCGTCCTAACAATGTCAATGTCCTGATTATGACTGTAAATATGTGCGGTATATGAAAGCACTGTAGATCCTTTTTTCTTTGCATAGGAAAACAGACACGTCAGTCGCACCATTAACACTGCTTTTGGGTTAGTAATGTTTTTTATTACTATTATTAATTTTGTGTTATTTATATTATATTGCCACATTGTCTCTGAAGATTTCAGTCACCTCCAGACCATTCGAATGATCCTATAATACATTATTCGCCATGTCATGCAGTATTCCTGTAGCTTATCTCTGTGTCATTCATTCTCAGCGGTTTTGATAGAATTCAGAATTTTATATCCAGGTTTTTCTCTATCAGTGTTCTTTAACTACAGTAACCAGAATGCACTGGTCAAATACACTCATCCTCCAAAAGATAGCTGCACCCAGAGGGAATCAACCACCAGGAATGAAATTTGGTGGACACCAAGACGGTAGGCCGTTACCACGACTGTCCCTAACACCACGTCACCGCCACCAAAGACTGCAGTGGTGTCGTACCAGACTGTCATGGAGTGACTCAGAATGGCAGCGGGTCATCTTCAGTGACGAGTCCCGCTTTAGTCTTGGTGGAGACGCCCAACGAATCCGTGTGTGGAGGCACCGTGGTCAGCACCAAGATGAACGGTTTGTTGTCACACGTCCAGAAGACCTGGTGTCCCTCCACCTCCACCCCTACCGCACCATCTGCAGGAACTGTGTGAGGATGTTCAAGCTGCATGGGATGGATTATCACAGGACTCCATTAGGAACCTCTACAGCTCCATACCGAGACGTCTGGCGTGTTGGGTTAACAAACACGGCGACCCGACGCCATACTGAGAGACAGACTTCTGTATGTGTAGCTCAATAAATATTGATCATATCAGTCTAAATCTATCATCAGTTATTGATCCTGGTCACCTTTATCCTCCTTCCCAACACACCCGCACTCCCACACCTCCTTCTGGGTGCAGCTGTTACTCTGATGATGAGTGTATTTCATCGAACAACTACTGGAACTCCCCGCCCACTGTACCACTAACTGGCTTCCTTTGGGGGAAAAAAGAAAATGCAGTTTTTACAAAAACCTTCACATGACATCATCAGAAGGTGGTTTGGCTAGTCTTCAGACCAGTACATCTCACTCTCAGGACTACTGTGGCCCCACTGTAGCAGGCGAGAAGCCATTACTGCAGCAGATCAGGCAATAATCAGATTGTATGACCATTAATAAGATCCCTGGATTAAAAACGAGTCCCCTCTGGGATGTTCTGGGAGTGTTCAATTACGTGGGAATGGGTTCTCTGGGTTCACAACATTCTGATCCCCGGATTACAGGATGACAGTCCTGGTTTTCACAGGGCTGCTTATGTGACTGATTGGCATCATGACCATTCAGGAATATTCACACAGCTGGACTGGCCCACAGAATCCCCAGATTAGAATCCTCTTGGAAATCTGAGGGAGCACCTGGAACAACCAGTAGAACGCCTGGGAAGGCATCCACCAACCATGGACCAACCGTGCTTTGATGGTCTTTGATGTAAGAGTGTCTGAACATTGATGTGGCCTACATCCAGAAACTTGCCCATTCCATGCCCAATCCCGTACCAGCTGTTACTGGTGCCGGTGTTACACTTTATGAGGTACAGGTCAGTCGCTCATTAGATTAGGATTCCAGGCTGCTTAAGATACAGATACTGTCCTAAAATGGGTTCGGAAGCAGACATGAGTAACAGGAAGGACATTTTGGAAAAGACGTATGTTCAGAAACAGCAAATGAAACGAAGCCCCATCACTCAGGAACTTCAGGAAGGATGGCCAAGTAAATATGTTTCTTATTCCGGAGAGATTCACCAATCGTGTTCCACTGGTACACGCACATTAGCCCTGCTTGTTTATAGCAGAGAGTATTGAAGCACTAGCGCTGCGGTACGTAGCCTGAAATGTAAATACGATGTGACAATCAAATGAAATTCTGAATGCTGTGTGAATCGGGAAACACTGAGCGCACTGTTCACACATCGCTCATCACTGTACATAGTAAACATGTAGAGAATACGGTGTCGTGTACATGTTAAACACGTGTGTGGGTGGGGGGGCGATGGGGGGGTGGGGGTGTTGTAGACATACACCAGGAAGAGAATGGTCGTGTCTGATTACTGCTTGTTTTACATGGTTTTGTTCTTTGTAATAAATTTTCCAGTCACAGTCACTTACACCCTGCTCACTGCTGTTTGCCTTAAAGGTGCGATATGTAAGATGATGCAGTCTGTTGATTTCATACTTACACAGTTCCTCCTCCTCCTCCCTCTTCTCCCACCCCTCACCCCCATAAACATACCCGTCTGAGGAATCGTTGAGTGTTAACCCTCAAAATTCCCCGCTTTACTAGCCAACAGTGTTTTTGCAGGTAGATAGTGTTTTGTCTACATCCTCTGGTCCTAGACTGATTCGACTTGCAGCTAGTGTCAGGGTTGCCAGATCGCTTTATATTTTTCCATCCAAAAGTATGGCAACATTAGAGAATCTGCATTTTTGCGTACACGCCAAAATACATGTTCCTGCCAAACAGAACTGACAGCTGGCAAATTTGGCAGGGTGGGAAACTCTCCAATCTGGCAACACTGGCTAGAGTCCCTCACTATTGCCTAAGTGGTATAACCAAACAGGATGGGTCGGGGCTAGCTGGTTAGCATGCTACTGTCATGACTTCACACTCTGTTGATCATTTTAGTTCATTATGTTGTACCTCAAACTTAAAATCTTGCTTGTTGATGGTGAAATTTTACATATTGCTCCTTTAATTAAACAACACTAACACTGTCTACCACTAACTGTGACTTCAGCATAAAGTTGCAGTGGACCTGAACACAGAGAGTTGTCCAAAGGTCAGTCCACCACTCGTCCTGCTCACTCAGTCTGGAACACGACTCACCTCGTCTGAACGGTTGGGCTCAGAAACCCCAGCACACCCTTGTTTGTTTGAGTGCCTCCAGGGCCCCAGGGTCACACTGTTCGCCCAGAGGTTCTGGGTTCCTAAGAAGACACAAAGAGACCCAACATTTAAAATAAGCAGAATCAGGTCTCCCTGCTAATGAACCTCGTTTAAAACACAAGAAACGACCAGGATGAGGACCAGCACACGTACCAGCACCAGTCCATGTTGGTCTAGGCTAATTGTTTCAGCAGAGCTGTTACTGGATGACTTGATGGAGGACGCTGTTGGTCAGTTATCCCCAGCAGTTCTCTGGGGCTTCAAATATAGAAAAAAATAGTCTTAATTAGTTACTAATTAATATATTATTACTAATAGCACCAACATTAATCAACAGAAAAAGATATCTAAGCAAGTAAAATGATTTAGGTGGTTTACCTAATATTTCTAATTTTGAGATTGTTGTAAGAAGATATTAAGTATTTATTTATTTATAGAAATTTTTACTTTTAGTTTTAAGTGACTTTAATAAGCCAGATTATCTCACTGTACTGACAGATCATCAGGAGAGCTGCTGAGAACATTATCACAAACTTCTCTTATTTGAAGAACCTTTGTTGGAAAATGTAAGACGTTGAGTGGAAGTTCAACTTGAACAGTGACATAAAATGATGTTTGTGTTTTATACATGGTTCCCATCACCAGCACTACAAAATAACAGAGTCGTCTAGTTTCCCCAAACAACCGTCTCACCACAAAACACCGGAGTCACTTTGTTTACATCTCTTAAAAATGTAAACAACTTTTTATATATTATATACTATACAGGTTCCCTCCAGGAGCAAGTTTGAGAGACGCTGACCAGATGAAAGTGTCTGCCTGAGCTCCTGGAGCTGAGTTGAAGTTTCTCCTCCAGTCTGTAGGTGGCGCACTTACAGCGAAGCGGCTTCTCTTCTTCTCTGCGCTACCGGCGGGTGGCAGAGCAGCTTAGGGTGCATTACCGCCACCTGCTGGGCTCGAGGGCGGAGTATGCTCTGCTCCCATGGCAACAGTTGTTAAGCAGTGAACTGATTTGTTTTTAGCTCCGGAGCTAATGTGCTAACGCCAATTACCACGCCGGTGAAGGACGGCTGGAGAAGCGGTGAGCTGACGCCGCTGTCTGGTTCACAGCTCGGGTAAACGACTCTGTCTGCCCTCGGTGCTTTAGACAGATAAGGTTAGTTCAGCTGAGGAAGCTGGAGAGGCACCAGGAGAAACTTTAGCGTTAGCTAGCTAAGCTCACTGCGCTTGGCCAACCGGGTTAGCTTTAGCTAACTAGACGAATCACTGCAAGTCAGACAGCTAAAACTCGCAGTATTTATCACGATAAAACTGTCCGTTTTGCACGAATTAAGGCCTGAATTGCAGACTCGTCGGGTATTTTTTTTCGCCAGCTTCTTGTTTTAATGTCCGGTGGCACCTTAAATGGTGCAACAGCTATATTCTGGTGCCTCAGGGTTCTATCATCATAAGTTCTTATTCGAATTGTGCCGTTCCACCTTAAATGGTGCAGCAGTTACATTCTGGTCCCTCAAAACGGGACACATCGGACAAGAGGTTTGCACCACTTAAGGTGGAATGGGACCATTCCTACAAGGAGCCTGACGCGCCAGAATGTAAATCATGCAGCATTTAAGGTGGAAGGGGACCATTCCAAGAAGCTACCAAGGGGAATGCCTGGAGCGCGCGCCAGAATGTACAGCATGCAGCATTTAAGGTGGACCAGGACAATTCAAACAAGAAGCTTGCACCATACAAGGTGGAATGGGACAATTCCTACAAGAAGCATGAGGCGCTAAGCTGTAGCCTTTGCACCAGGTGGACAACAAGAAGCTTGTGCAATTTAAGGTGGAACGGGACAGTTCGAATAAGAAGCTGTCCAATAGGAAGTCAAGTTCAGCCTAGTGTTTTCTCTTCATGCCTAAGGACGTGTAATGCTAGCTTCTGGGTGAACATAGGAACCGACCCTGATGTCCTGCAGGAAAAGAGAACCCAAACTGTGCTGGAGGAATCAGAAGCTGTAAGGATCGCAGGCGTTGGTCATCAGCAGCTTTTGCACATACTACAGCACTCTTCCTGGAGTTCTGCCTAGTAGAACCCTCTACTACAGCTTTCAGGAAACCATCCCAGACTACAGCTCCAACTCCACCCAACCCTGGGTGGAGTTGGAGCTGTAGTCTGGGATGGTGACCATGGTGAGATGGTGACCCATGACCACAACTTTAATGTTGCTCAAGGGGTTTGTCATTAAAGGACTGGTTCCACAGTTGTATACAAGTTTGTCCTCAGACTATTTGTGGTTGACTTGTTTGGTGTCTGAGGTTCTGATGCTTGGAGCCAAATCCACTTTTCCACACAACACATACATTAACACCGTCCTCCATACAGCTGCTCAGGGCTACACCATAGAAATGTGCTTTAAGCTTAGATTTCAAGACAATCACTGATTGGGCACAGCAACTGTCACTCAGGAGATACAGGGATACTTGGGATACAGAGCTTAAGGATCTTGAGGGCAGATGTATACACAGCATGTCTAGAACATATGTAGCTGCTATTCCAGTCGAAGCTGCAGAACCATACTGGGTTCTGTAATGCACTGGGAGCCAGTGGAGGGATGCCAGGACTGGAGTAATGTGCTCCCTTTTCTTGAGACCAGTTATTAACCAGGCTGCTTGTAGTTTGAAGTTGTGCTTGTGTACCTCTTGGGTGAACTTTTTGGGTTTGGGTGACGTACCTAGGGCTGAATGATGTGGGGGAAATACCTGATTGAATTTTTTTAAATTACTGCAATTATAAGTAGGTTAATTTTCTCTAAATTACAGACATTCTCTAAATTACAGACATTTTTGATTAAGGAGACCAGAATATCCACTGTTTTCCACCTTGAGGCTTCACCTCTGAAAATAGTGTGCCAGTCTGCCAGTATGTTGTGGTCTTGATGCCACAGCTTAATGGAGGTTTGGATTGCCTCTGGTCCCACTGATCTACAGGCAGTTCTGTTCTGCGTTATTGAATTAATTGTTTTTCATAATGTAGGTTTGAGAATTTTACACTGTTAAATTGCAGTTTCAGTATAAAAACATTAATCTTGCAGCTCTAGGTATATACCTGGTCAGGTTTACTGTTCATCATAAATCTCAGCTTGTTGTCTTAAAGTCCACATGATCTCTCCACAGGACCATGTCTGGTGACCTTGTCGGTGTGTGGGAGGTGGCCCTGAGTGATGGTGTCCACAGGATTGAATTTGAACATGGCACAACCACGGGAAAACGGGTCATTTGCGTAGACGGAAAGGTGAGAATGTTGATGGTGACACTGCTTATCAACTCAAGTCTTTTCTACAGCCAATAGAAATAAAGACTCTCAGGCCTTCATGCATGCAGAATATACATACACTGAAAAAATGTGGGCCAATATCTTTTCAAAGTTGGGTGGAGCCCCAGACAGATGTAGCCTTACACATTCCTCCATCGTCCTCTGACAGGAGTTTGTTTGCTTCCTCACCAGGAAGTCCTCAGGAGAGACTGGATGTTTAAACTGGTTGGCAAGGAGACCTTTAATGTGGGCAACTTGGACACGAAAGCCACCATTAACATAGACGCAGTGAGCGGCTTTGCCTACGAGTACACTCTGGAGATCAATGGGAAAAGCTTGAAGAAGTACATGGAGAACCGGTCCAAAGTGACAAGCACCTGGCTGCTCAACCTAGACGGCATAGACTGCAGAGTGGTCTTAGGTAAGAAACTCCTGATCCATAAATCGCACGGAAAAACAAGGTATACTGAATATGCTGAAATGAACTCTTCATAATTGAATTTTGATGAGTTCTGGAAGTCAGACACACATGTGAGAGGTTAGCCGGCTACACAGCTTAAGTTACAAACCCGTAGGCCACTTTGTACGAACCTGTATATATCGGTAGTACCGCGAGCATCACTTTAAAGGAGCAGTGTGTAAGATTTAGGAGGTATCTGTTATCAGAAATGGAATACCATAAATAAAACTAAGTTTATTGTTAAGACAAATGGTTGTTTGTTAGTTTAGAATGAGCTTCATGCTACATAGGAGCAGCTCGTCTTCCAGCAGAGACTACCACCACCATGTACAGCAGCCTAAAGCAGACACTGGCTGTAGAGAGAGACTCTCACATGGTTACACTGAAGCAGTAGCTCAAATTAAGAGGCGCTATAGCACTGACTGGACGATGCAAAACCATAAATCTTTATCTATAATGTTAGTCTAGGGAGCATTAGCTCCAAGAAACTAGCATAGCTAACAACATTTTTATTAGAGATGCACAGAATCACAGCAAGCAAAATTATTTGGCCGAAAATAGTTCTGTTTCAATCATTTGAGCTAAATGGAACTCCAGACAGGGTAAAGAGCACAGTCGCTAGCTTTAACAAGCATTATAGTGAGGCACGCACACAGACAGTAGATACTCAGCATGCACGCGCTCTCTATAGCACTGAGGCGCTCTTTGTGAATGCGGTAACATGTCCCCACATTACGTCCACACCTCGGCCAAAAGTAGGCAGCTCTGCTGTATCTGTGCCAGAACCGGACCAGATCTGTTTTGGGCCAGCAGTGCCATAGATTTAAGATTTAAATCCCCTTATTAGTCCCACAGTGGGAAAATTTAGTCTCCGCATTTAACCCATCCGTGAAGTGAAACACCCACAAACACACTCACTAGTGAGCACACACACTAGGGGGCAGTGAGCACACTTACCCGGAGCGGTGGGCAGCCCAACCACGGCGCCCGGGGAGCAATTAGGGGTTAGGTGCCTTGCTCAAGGGCACCTCAGTCGTTACTGTCAGTTCAGGGAATCGAACCGGCGCCCCTCCGGTCACAAGGCTGGTTCCCTAACCTCCAGCCCACGACTGCCCCCTAGCTTTGCCAGATGTGGCCCACATCCGCTTGTTATCTGAGATTTACCTAATTTAATTCATGCATTGGTAAAAAGAGGCTAAATTAACAAAACACTGGAAAAAATGTGTTCAGTGTTCAGCCCTGGGCCAAACGTTTAATTTATTTCAGTTTTAGCTTCGACCTCAAATTTTAATTTCAGCGCATCCCTTATTGTAATGGTTTAAATAACCTTCCTTAATCAAAAATACCACAAGCATTCAAACAGCTGAACGAGTCTGAGGTTCAGCTTCTTAAACTCCAGCTTCTTCTTCATTCCTGTTCCATCTTAAATGGTGGAGCGGTTATTATAAAGCCTCAAGCGTCAGGATATATGGAAGTCAGGACAGACACTGAGACGGAATGGGTGGGTGGGAGATGCAGGTAGCAAGCAGCGGTCCTATAAGAAACCATGTAGGCAATGTAAGTGCAAACGTAGCTTGATACTATGTGCCTGACAGTTTGTGTCAAATGGGCACGAATGGAGCGGACAGCAGTGTGCTGCTGAGTTAAGTTACAGTAAAGTGTGGCTTACTGTGTAAACCGTACCTAAAGCACTGCCTATCAGAGCTACATTCAGATGACCAATCAGATTATGCAGCAAGTGAGTCCAAGAACCATGGCTGAGGATTCTGTTCCCCCACGTTGTACTTTTACACTTTGTACTTTAGGTTTTATAGCCTTTTATTTGAGTAGGTGACCTGCTGTTTTCCTGGAAGCCGTGGGGACCAACACTTATGTTTAACACCGGTCAAACCTACCGCCATGATGCACGTAAGATTAAAAGCTAACTCCAAAGCCTCCTTTAATCCTTTAACCTGCTTATGGTGGGTGGCCTCTCTCAGCTGCAGTAGTTGACCAGCCAGTTGCCTTAGGCTGCATCAAGGCCATGTGTCTTATATGGTCAGGCAGCCGAGACAGTTTGGTTGGGCCTCTAGGGGTTGCTGTCTGACAGGCTGGTTGCCAACAGTAAAGGTAGGTGTGGCATTGAAGGCTTAACCAGGAACAACGCATGCGTTCTGTAGCAGGGAGTTTCCATACTTCTGCCTCTTATGAGAGGTTGTTAAAAAGCCAGGACCATAAACAGTTGTACTTTAAACTACGCCTTCACTACAGTGTTGATTAAACATCTGTCAATTCCAGATCATATTTATGGATACCTAGTCTACTCAGAGTTACTGAGTTACATAGTATACCAATTCACACTAAAGAACGCCACTATACTGAACATAACCGGGGACTGGTCTGATATTGTGAGTGTCTGCATGTTGTTGCTGGTTATGTGAAGTTTGTTGATGGTATGTTCTCTCTAAACAGAGAAGGATACAATGGACATTTGGTGCAATGGACAGAAAATGGAGACAGCTGTGAGTAAAACATCGTTAAACAAATAATTCACTTCATTGAAAAAAAAATGTATGTACACTGTGATGGTGTACTGAAGAAAGTTCAGTACACAGAACCCACATACCATGACCCTCAAACACTGTTTGTTCCTCCTTCAAGTCCTTAATTTCCAAAAGAGGATGGGAAAACAGGCAGATTCCCAAAACCTAAACTGTTACGGACTCATTAACACTCATTATTAACACCCCCAACATTTACTTGCCACCACAACGGAGCTACAGAACCAACATGGTGGACCATGTGGAGAAATCCATTGTTCCAGGCTGGTAAGGGGATTGCAAGGGGTCGACATTCCCTTCCCAGCCTGGAACCCAGCTGTCAGCGGTACATGGTTGGTGTTCATCTTTAAACCAGGCTGAAGTTCTTCCTATGCTCCAGCTCCTTAATCCAAGTATACAATAGTATAAGGAATGTTAGCTACATATCTAGCATAGCTAACTAAACAGTATGAGGGTGGAGCTTATTTACACGGCTCATTTTAAGTCTATTACCACACGGTGCTCCTGGGTGATCATCACGAGCGTGGTCTCTCTGTAAACCAGCCAATCAGAGCTGAGCTCATCTAATTATTCATGAGGACCTCACCAAATAAGGGGAAACAGCTTGTTTCATTCTAGGGGGGAAATGGGGGTGTAGAACCACATCTGGGCTTTTTTCACCCCAATAAAGTTGCATACCTTTAATGTGGAACATCAGAGAACCATTTAAGTGCTGAATGAATACATTCTAAGGCACCTTAATCAGAGCTCCTCTGCTTGGAGTTCCTGTTTATGTTCCATGGTAAATGAAATGGATGAGATAATTCAAGTCGCTGACAGTGCTATTTACCGGGCTGTATTGATCCCTGTACTTTCAGGGGGAGTTTGTAGATGACGGCACAGAGACGCACTTCACACTGGGAGACCATGACTGCTGCATTAAGGCCGTGAGCAGCGGGAGGAGGAGAGACGGCATCATCCACACCCTCCTGGTGGACGGCACCGAAATGGCTGAGGCCACGGAGTGAGATGCTGGCTGTGCTGGTGGAAGTTGCTGTTTTTATCTGACCTCATCGTGAAACGGGCCCTGGTCCTGGTTCAGCATAAAAGGGCAACTTCCAGCCACAGCTCACGTGCGTGTTGGAGGTTCGAGGAGTAGTCAGAGATGTTTGTGTAGGTGTGTCTTTGTGCATTACATTAATGCCATGGATTGTCTTGCCAGTCGTAGAGCCGGCATAGCTGAGTAGGCCGCCTGTGGCAGATCAGCGTAAGCAGGCCTAGTGGTAACTCCCTGTGAAACATTAATCAGAGACAGTAAACCAGGCAGAGACATTAGAGCACAAGATTCTCATCCGTGTGCGGTGTTTCCTGTAACGTGTCTCCAGTTCACCAGCAATCAAATAAGGTGTAGGAATAATCCTGTGGTGTAATATATAATGTCATTGATGTTGATGTCAAATGTTGCTCTCTTAGGCTTTGGATTTACACTGAACATAAACTCGTCGTGTTGCTGTGGAATCATGCAGTGTCTGCCAGCTTCGTTTCCTGTTTAGGTTCCCGTTAATGTGGAAAACAAGAAACCTGACTTGCTGGTTGGTGAATGTGGGGCCTCCCACGCTATAAACCGACCTGTTTCACTTTCACTTTGAACTCTTCAGGAAGAAAAACATCCAGAAAATTGGAGCTGGTCCAAATTGCTTCACACACTGCTATTCTATGGGATGTCAGATGTACTGTAACCTGGGATTAGTCTTTATGTCTATGGTAGCACCTTCATTGCTCTGTATGTTTTTAAAACTGACCAGTTAGACGATCCTGGTAGGAGTGAAACGTGCAGTGCAGATGTTTACAGATTTTTAGAGCATTACATAAGCACCCCTAAAGGTTCTTTAGGTCCACCAGCTGCCACCTGAGGGCAAGGACTTACGGCAATAACATTCCTAAGGAAGTGCACTTTTTTGTTTCACTGTCATTTCTACTTACAGATGGAAGGTGCAGTACGTTTAAAAGGTAGAGTCTGTTTTTATGTCGCATTGTTTTCCATTTTGCATTGACTGAATCTGTTTTTACTGAGTCTTTTTGTTGTCACCTGCTTCTCTACATCAAAGAGCAGCTCATGAACCCCAAATATTCATACACGGCATATATAAAGGCAGACCATCATGCACATGTAGTAAAAGCAAATGGAATCCATCTGCGTAGTGAACGATTACCGCCTGCCTCTTCTGTTGACCCCTAGCATGGCTCACTAAGGCCTAGCCTACCAGTGAATGGGCTTTTCTGAAAATAGTTTTCTCTCTCCCGTCCACATGGAAACAGCAGTCAAGCTCCCTGTCTCTCATATGGCGGAGAAACAGGTTCCTTTGTGTTTGCTCATGTGTCAAGTCCGTACTCCACCTTTTCCACAAGGCTCATAATGTTGAAGGCAGTTGCCGTTAACTTTAATGCTGCATCTGTGCGTCCTCCAGGACAGGCACGCTGACGTTTGTTTTCACTTGGCCATGTGGACACGTGTGTGTGTCTGAAAAGTGCTGATGTGGGCGGGATTTATTTTCCTACTGGGAGAAAATCTGTTTTCAGACGTTTTGCGATACGTGTGGCCGAGGTCTTAACCATATAGCATTGGTGAGTGCCTGTCTATACCAAAATAGCCAAACAAGGTCAGTTGGACATATGAATGCAGGAATGAACTTTAATCCCCAAATGAACAACAGCGAGGCTCCTTCACTCCGAGTGCAATTCCTGAAATTAAAGTTTCAACACACACATTTTTAACACTGTTATTCTGAGAGATGATGTCACTATTGTACCTCTCAGTTTTTGTTTATTGTAGGAAGCCCCTTCTACATTACATTCTTATAATAAAGTGTACAGTATGTGGACTGTATGTTTCTGTATCTTACCGTGTTGGATGAATGTGCCAACATTGTATTTGTGTTACCAGATTAAATCTGTACATGATAAATTTGATCTACAGCCTTTTGATTACAATACACTTATATTTACAGCAGAGCGACATTTAAAAGTGCTCAGTGACCTGAGTGAACCTGGGAAGGACCAGAAGCTAATACAATCTGGACCAGTTAAAGGGCCTGATGGCTCGTAGAGAAATAAACCAGGAGTGAGTTGCAGTTGCCAAGCCTTGAAATGACAAGATACAGGATTGGCAGCTTGTTGGCCTTCTGAGAGAGGAATGTTGAATCCTCTGTTTGTTGTACAGGAGAGACCTGCATGACCGAGTCAGGTTCGCAGTACGAGCTGAGAACAATAACTGCTCTTCCAGAATCACAACAAGGCTTCTTGTATCTTCAGTCTGGGTGATCAAGGAGCTCTTAAATGAGATGGCAAGATCATGATGAGAACCTGCAGGGATGAATAACACCACTGAGGCAGAGCTTCCATACATCTGTGTCTTTCGTGTAGTCAAATGGAGGTCAGGTGAAAGCCTCACCTACGACCGATATTTGCTTATGGGTAATGGCCTGGCATTCCTTTAGGATTCATTTCTATTCTATTTGCACCAGTGTTCCCCTCCCTCCTCCTGGAGGCCCAACTGATCTGCATCTTTCAGTGTCTTCCCTGCACCCAACACAGCTGAGTCAACCAATCAGTTTATTACCAACGACCTGCTGATATGAGGTGAGTGTGTTAAAGCAGAGAAGGCACATCACTGTGCAGGATAGTAGACCCCCAGGACCAGAGTGGGGGAAGACGGTGTCAGAAATATCTTGACCGAGTAAAGAACTCATGAGACACGACGTTAAAATATTTTACGTTTTATTGCAGGAAAGGCTGGAGTACACCACACACAATCAATCAATCATAACCACAGTAAAACACCTGATTCCTGTACTCAGAAGATTATATATCCTGCTGTCCATATATGGACTGACCGTCGTATTCAAGAAACAGTGACTTATTATCCCCATATAATCAAGCAAAAGAGGGTATGATTGTAAACTACTCTCACAGCCCTACAATTTTCTGTAAATCCTCATTGTTAGCCCAATGCCTCGTTTCTGAAATCACTTCCTGCCCTGTCTACCCTCAGCCTAATGCGCCAGTAGCTACTACGACTCAAAAATAAAAAGTAAACAAACAGAAAGTAAATGTTTAGAGTTACTCAAAAAGGAGCCTGCTATTAGTGGTCCCTACCTGGTTATATGCACCCACATGGTAAACGTTTTCAGTTTTAAATGACTCGTTTTAAATGATTACTTTGTAGTGTCTAATTTAGCCTTTTCCAATTTATATCTACATTCTATCAGGCAGGAAGTACAGCTTCTCTGGATAAGACACAAAATAAGCAGTAATTCTGCAGTAAACCAACAGGCCTTATTCGCCTTTTCAGGATTTACACAAATGGACTTGGTGGTAGGATTGAGATTTAAAGTATTTACATGGACCTACCAGACGGCTTATAAATCATAAACACGCCTCAACTAATATGTGAGTGAGGCCTTGTGCAGCCTCTGCCTTCATGTATCAACGGGCTGAATTTACTTATCTGTTCACCTGTCCTTGTTTCAAATGGACTTCTAGGGTGAATGCCAAAAAAGGCCCTGATCTAAACGCCGGTCATTTGTCTTTTTTCGCATGTGATAATAAGCTTAGGTAAGGCCTGCTGGCCATTGAAGATGACATAGGTATGGTTTGACTCGCAGGTCACACTGTTATAACTGACCAGAGGGTCATTCTTAATAGGAGGGGGCACAATCATCTGTGGGGAACCCAATGTGCTATTGCCAGTGAGCACCTGAGCCACAATGATGTAGATATACTGTTCTTCACTGTCATTCCACAGCTTTAGAGCATCCTCCACCTCTGTAGTGAAGTATATTCCAGCTCCGTACTTTTGTTCTGGAGGAAAGAGAACCATTAAAGAGCCATTTTACCAAATAGGGCTGCGAGATACAGGAAAAAACAATAATTATCGCTATGTGAGAATATGAGTGCTTTGTAACTGTACAAACAAATTCACTCTTATCCTTATAAACTTTAGTAGTGGTAAATCACTTCAGCTCCAAACCAATACAGCCAAAAAGCTCCATGTGTTACAGAATTCAGAGTCTTTTTTAGTATTAGGGCATTTACATACAACTAAAGTGAAAGGAAGATGGGTTGATGTGATTTAAACTAAACAGAATGCTGTACTGTTGGGCTAAAGAGGGTAGCAGAATCCTAGCTTCCAAAGGCCAACTGTTTTTAGTCATTGGCTAACATACGGCAAGGCCCGAACTGATGTTACTATAGTGAACTACAGCGACCAAATCCGACAAAAAGCACTGGTTTCAGTTTAAACAGGCCTAAAAGGAGGATGCTGTTTGGCTTAGGGGTCTTATCACTGTTGAAACTACCAGGAAAGAAATGATAGCAGCCTAACTGGAAATCTAGCTTTCTCCTACTCTCTTGATAGGTTTGTGAAATGCTCCACTAGTTAGCGAGTGTTTGTCTGGTTCTGACCATAAAGAGGACTTTAATCAACCCTTTAATTTATTGTGCTTATTATCAATCTATA
Organism: Prochilodus magdalenae; assembly: GCA_024036415.1. Taxonomy (NCBI): domain Eukaryota; kingdom Metazoa; phylum Chordata; class Actinopteri; order Characiformes; family Prochilodontidae; genus Prochilodus; species Prochilodus magdalenae. The sequence continues at coordinate 40,405 of JAMWET010006958.1, read as the reverse complement.
TTGGTTAATTATCAAGTGATATACAACATTTCCCTGTGATTTTTGGACATACAGCCCAGTAGCCCTATTACCAATAGGGAGGAAGAAATTACAGCCTTGAAGCTCTATGATTCAGCTCAGCCATCAGAACAGCACTACATATTTGAAGCCATCAGGGATTTTTACACACTACGACAGTGTTGGGGGGCATACCTTTAGGTGGTGCATAATCTCTCTGGAAGCCCACCCTGCAGATCAGCTCACAGAACTGTGCCGTCACACACTGGTACAACTTCTCGGTACCCGATGGGATTCGCTTCTCATTCAACTCAAAGACCTGCGCCAGGGCATGGTTCTCTATTCTCTCCATCTTAAGGAACATACAGGTGTAACAGCTTCATTCCATTCCAAGTTCAGAAAAAAATGTTCTGCTGCGTAACAGCACAATGTGAAGTAAACAAAAAAAGTGTAGTGTATATATAGATAGGATCATAACTCACCTTTGTGACACATAGGCCATATTTGTCTAATGTTTTCTTGGTTTCTCTCGAAACACTGCTCTTCTTGTCAACAGGTGTCCTTGCATATGACCCGCTTTTCCTCTTGGCCAATTTAGAATAGGTATTGAATATACCTAAAGGACAGAGGAACACTGATTAATCAACTTTCCAGATATAATAAACACTGCCCAGAGTTATTATCATGTAATGCAGAGAACGTACAGATCCTTTCAATCCGTGCTCCTCCATTTCCACTCTCCATTTGCATATTCTTAAAATCAATCTTGAAGTGTTGGCCGTTCACTGAAAAAGTCTGTTTGTCAGTACCCGCAAGGTACGCCTTCTCTAAAGCAGCGTTGACCTCTGGTTGTTCTGAACCAGGGAAAGCCTGCCAGCAGACCACAGAGTGCAACAGGTCATTTTCCTCTGCTTGAGCCAAGTTCTCTTGAACCTGGCAGAGCATGGCTTCCACCTCCAGTGCTGCAGAACTGACATCTGTATTGTCACCAAAGATGGTAACGCCACATTTACCATTCATGAAGAACTCTGTGATGTGTACATTAAATTTGGACTGGAGGGATGACAGCTTTACATGGTCCTCCTGGCCAAACTGGGTGATGTGATTGTTAGTTATTGTAAAGTTACTAGAGGTTATATGCAGTATTCCCACAGCCCATGACTTTGCCTCTCTTAGTGCCTCAGGGGAATCAGCATGCAGCTCAATGAAAGGTGTTCTACTGGCTTCATTACTTTCATGAAGCGCTGAGCCTGTTGGAAAAAGAATAGCGAGAGGACTTTTATAACAGTGATTTCGGATATTTTATAACAGTAACTAATTATTTAAAATTGCAGTGCATTAAAATTAATTAATTAATTAATTAATTATTGTTAATTACGCAACCATGTAAATTCTATTAAACCCAGTGAAATATCCAAGTTAATACAGACTGACAACATAGGACTAATACTGATTGTGTGTTCAGATTACAATAACAATAAAAAGAAAAAACACAACCAAGTGTCACAATATCACAGAGGCTCATGGTAATCCGAAAGTAATGTTTGAATAATCTTACTCTGCCAGTGGGGACTCTGTTGTTTCTTAAAGGAAGCCATTTGCATTTCAAAAGCCTGAAGTACATCAAAACTGGTCAGCAATGTGTACAGAATAAAAAAATCTGACAAATCATACATCTGTGATAACATAATAATGTGATGATACGGTTTTACCTTGTATGTATCAAGGTCCTTGTGAAAAATGACAAAATGCACATCCATTTTCTTCACTTTCATTTTTTGGGCAAATTCTGCTACTGCCCTGATCATTATTCGAGAAACTTCTTCTTTCCCAAATCCAAGGTGGCCAGTTCCAATAGCAGGAAAAGATATGGATGAAAAGCCTCGCTTGTCCGCTCTTTCGAGGCACACTGAGACCACTTTATGAACAGTCTAGGAAACAAGGTTGCGTCTTGTAATGAGAGATAAATGTTCACCAACTGTGATCTAAACAACTACAAAAGATGACCAGCTTAATTTTTAGAAAAAATATTATGTACTACAGCACTGGTTAAAATTAAAGACTTTTAATTTTCACATTAAAAGCTGATGTGATGGAATAAAGGAAAACAGCATGATCATTAAGGCGTATAGAGTATGAATTTATGTTCATGTATCTCACTTGACTTGAAGAGGTCACAACAGTATGGTACACTGCACGACAGTTCAGGTTCCCGCCACTGGTTTCCATAACATGACCATTAGGAGCTGGCTGAGGACCAGTCCTTTTTATTTCAGCTTGAATTCTGTTGCCAGCTTTGTCCAATATTGCCTTGGAAACGTACCCTTTTGTTAAGTCAAGGTCATTTGATATTGTATTGACAATGACATCTGCCTATAAAGTGAAGAGGAAAAATAACAGGTTTATAATGTTATTTGTGAACAGTGCCCCCTAACCCCCTGGTATTCAGGGGGATTTGTTGGCTCACATTAGTCAACAGTAAACGCCTAAACCACTTCAAATACTCAAGAAATGAAAAACTGTGGAACTCACATCCAACTTCTATTAGATTCTATTTGATTTAATTATTAGTGTTAATTACTAATTAAAACTACATTGCCTTGGTACTTATAAATTGGATTTGTGTCTTTTGGCTCATTAACATGTATGTAAAGTACTTTGAGCTGCTACATGTATAAACAGAGCTCTATAAACAAAAACATCTTATTTGTTATTATTATTACTATTATTACTACTACAGAGGCTAATAAACAGGCAATTATTGTTTGTTTTTTTTTTACTTACTGTCTCCTGCTCAATGGAGCCCTTTCTCAGGTAGAGAGTCACATTTCCCAGCTCTAGACAGGATCCAGTGGGCTTGGATGATGAGGTGCTTTGGATCTGAGTTGCCCCTGTTTGTGAGTCAGAGGGTCCCAGGAATTGATTGCAAGCTCTCAGCATCTCTCGAACGGAAGGATCATCGTTATTGACTAATCGGACCTCTAGAGGCCCGCTCTGAGGACGTCGCATCTTACTGAATGATCTCACTCTATGTACAATAATGTCTGCACAGAGATGCAGTGGAAAATTGTAGAGGCCAGAGCTGATAGCAGGGATCGCAACAGACTGTAGGTTGTCGTATTCAGCGCACTTAAAGATGCTCTCTATAGCTTTCTCCAGATAGGGTGAGGCCATATCAATTTCTCTCCTTGATGGATTTGGGGGCACACAGGGCCCAACTGCATGTATGATGTATTTACAAGGGAGATTGCCAGCTGGGGTCACAACAGCTTCACCTGTAGGTACACGCCCCTGTACCTTTATAATCTGGTCACTCTGTTGTTGGATTTGAGGACCCCCGGCTCGGCTCAGAGCTAGAGCAAGTCCTCCACCATGACTTAAGTGCTCATTGGCTGCATTGACCACAGCATCCGCTTTATGTGTTGTGAGATCATCCTTCCACACAGATATCGTCACGCCATTTGAAAACTGTTTGGAGTACATCACATCAGGCACAATGGCCCCTTTGTTCCTGCCAAAGGATGAACCAGTGGTAAAATCCACATTGTTGATCACAGCTGCACAACCAAATTTTCCCTTGATAGCTTCGCAAAAGGCAGGACGACTCCTTTTTAGAATGTTAGTTGACTCTGAAGTAAGTGGAAAACGATCCATGTCAGCCATTGTAGGTTAAAAATTACCTTTGAAAGAAGAAATAATAGAGGATGAGATTGACCTTTCAGAAAAATCACTGTGATTTGATGTTGAAAGTTGTCTGGGTATCTGTTGCAACAGGGAGAATACAACTGAAATAGATCCTTGTATTTTACGGAGTCTAAATCTTGTGGCCTTAAGTTTGTGAAACTCAAGATATATTATATAGAAGACAAGCTGAGTTGAAAATGTTGATAATGGCTTGAAAGAAGATCCTTCATTTGTAATTATACACTCATCATTAAAAAATTGTATCACTAATAGCCGCATCCAGATGGAATCAACACACAGAAATGAAACTTGGTGTGTAGGTTTGACATTGTGAGACATGCTAATGACTCAACTTTCACACCCGGCTGCGCATGTGACGTAAGCATAGACAGACCTTATCTCTGTACCTGACTGACCCAACAGCCACCATTACAGACATCCAAGGAGCAGTGGTGTCCTCCATGAGTCATTCTGTTAGTGCAGCACCATTGGCAGACACAGGACTACATGCACACAGACCGTTACGACGACTGTCCTTAACACCACGTCACCGTCACCAAAGACTGCAGTGGTGTCGTACCAGACTGTCATGGAGTGACTCAGAATGGCAGCGGGTCATCTTCAGTGACGAGTCCCGCTTTAGTCTTGGTGGAAACAAAAGCCAGCCATATGACTGACCTCACATCCTGTCATTTCAGTCAGTCCAAATAAAATGACAAGATGGCTTTTTACACTCCTTTTTTTCTTTTTATTGTCAGTACATTTGATTTATTGATTGCTATCAGAATGTAAGGACTATTTCAAAAACATGCAGTCTCCTACTCCAGCTTTAAGGTGTAATGGAATACTCATAAAAGGAGCAGCTGAATACTTCAGCCTCTTTAGAGGAATGAGTTTATAACCAATTATTTCATTACACCACTACTCAGGCATGGTTAAACTCTGGAATACATAGGAATACATAGAGTTGTGCGTCTTTACACAATCCGTTTAGTAGTGTGTCAAACTGATTCGTTTACAACGTTCAAATAGTTACCACACAGGCCCTATGCAGGCCAGCAGGCTCATAGTAACTGCCTCACTTTACCAGGCTTTTTTTTCTGGGGTAGATTTATGGGTTTTATTGTTTAGATATATTTTTAAACATATGTTCAGCTATTGGCCATTTTTAAGCAATTTAATTTAATAACAGTTATGCAGGAAAACACTTCTGGTGGAAGAGAAGTGATAATAACACGCAGGACTTTATTTGTATTCATTTTAAGTGTTGGCCCAAATCGACCAATCAAAATGCAGTTGCTGGGCAGATTTTGCAGAATCCAACCAATCATCGCATCCGACTCGACTTCGGGTATTTCCGGAGAATTTACTGAAACACGGAAAGTGCCGAAGGACTGCGCGAAATACTTACACTTAGGTTCAATTCTATTTTTACCACTTATTCGCATTTACCAGACATGCGGTAAGTCATGAATACATAAAATATCATCACAATCCAACCGTTACGGTAGTCCCATGCTGCATATATTATGGAAAAGTGAGCCAAAACTGTATACATTTATTACATCTCAGTGAGTAAAGCTGTGATGCCCTTAAAACCAAACGAAACGGTCTAAAAACCGAGTTCAGACCTGTCGCCATGTTTGATATTTAGGCTGAGAGTAATCTAATGAGTTTTACACGATTAGAACTTGCTAATAAAACAGAAGAAAGTGCTAACATTTGCATAAACGCTCGAAACACATAAGCTAAAGTGGGCTAAGCTAACGCTACAAACTTTACTGTCCGCAGAGCAACGTATTATGCTAATGCGGCTAACCTGAGGAGAGTGCGCTCAAGTGGCTAACCTGAGGAGATTGTGCTATTATGGCTAACCTGAGGAGAAATTCTAAAAGTGGAGATTTTTCCACCTTACCTGGTTTGTGCAGAAAGCAAAATGCACCTGTAAAACGATGTGAAGGATACGTCGTTAGAAAAAAATCGAAAGTAAAACTCGGGTAGGTTTGCAGCCTATCTTTAGTTTCTATTTACAAGAAACTGGCTTGGCGGGAAGAGGAGCCTCCGCTGCTTCTCCTCAGGTTGTCGGCGAGGCTGAGGAGTTTTAAAGTCGCTCCATTTTTACATTTGGAGTTATTTTTCCGTCGTGTGAATGTTCCTGTGTGTGAAAGAGCACTTCGGCTCGGTGTTTTCTGCTCTGCTCCTCGTCACCATATCGGGAAACCAAAAGTGAAACTGTCCCACTTAAACCGCCTCGCCTCGAAAGCTCCTGGCCAGTACACAGGCAGCGATGGCTGAAGAATTTCCTTATCCCCTCTTCGTCGAGGGCAAGTGGGACCCCAAGACACCCAAGTTAAAGAACAAGCTGACTATTTATTTCCAGAGTAAGAAGTCGAACGGAGGAGACTGCGCTGTGCAACATCTGGAAGGACAGAAAGCGACTGTGAGCTTCAAAACGGAAGAAGGTAACACTGTGGAGCGTTTTTGTGACTGTTACTGTGTTTTTAATCGTGTAAAAGTCGTTTTACTCGACGATATATGTTCATAACCTCATAAATGGGCTAGAAACATATACCTGGGGTGTGTACAGTCTTCTTCAGTGAGCTGTCCTTACTCCGTGTCTCTGTGTAGTGAGGAGAAGTGTCCTGGATAAACAGACACACGAGATCAGACTGGGTGAACACCGTGTGAGCCTGAATGTGTACCTCTCTCCAGAAGCTGCTGAGGTGACTGTTTACGGTATTTACATTAACAACAGGAAAGACGTTGACATTTATAGGATCAGTTAATGTCTGAGTCACTTATGGAAATGTGGCTTTTCATATCTGGGCTGTTTATTTTCCAGGAATCTCGGTCTCCAGTCAAGGCAGATCAAACAGGTGAGTTTACTGTCGGTGACTCCTCATGGAGGACTTGTGATTTTGTAACAGCAGACTGACTGCTGGCGTCTGTTTGCATGATGAAGCCTAGAGATGTGTAAAGTGATGGCCTGCCTCCCTCTAGAGGTGGATTTGTTTACAGGCTTTCTCAGCTGCTCTTGACTGCGCTGTCTTCCAGATTTTGTGAAAGGGGAATTCCACTGAGAGTTTTAAAATCCTTGGCTCATTCAGCCTGTTAGATGTAAACAGAGCCTTTCAGTGTGGTTTCAAAACACCCTGGTGAACATGATTCAGGTAATCGATGCCTTCAGGGGCTTCAGACTGTGTAAACCAGGTGTGTTGGACCTGAACTCTCCAGAATGGTAGGATGAGGATTGAGCACCCCTCTTTCTTCAGACTGTATTCGACTTTAATTTTGTCAGTGAAATTGGATTGCAGCCACATAGTTTCCATACTCCTGTCATGGAAACATTTTGTATATATTATATATATATATATATATATATATATATATATATATATATATATATATCAAGCCACTCTGAATTACTTTGTTTCATCTTAAACATTTTACTCTGCAAAATAAAATTGGAAAGAAACTATGGAATTCCTTTTTCACCAAAAACAAACTGCATTTGTTGTGAATTATTTTAGGGCTGTGACCATTAATTGTCCTCAATTTATATGCCTACTCAGGGGATCAGCAGGCAGTTTGCATGAGGCTTACATAGGTTTTAAATTCTCCTACTGGTCTCTGTTACAGTATGAAATTTATTTTGACCTGATTGTTATATCTATTTATATGCATTTTAATTTCAAAATATGATTTAAATAAAAATAATATTTTATTTTATTTTTTACTTTATACATTTTACTTAATGTCCCAGATGACTGAAATATGCATCTATAAAACAGAATCTGAAATCTTATCTGGTAAAATAGTGACAATTTGAAGAAAAAAAAAATTGCACTCTATTGCTTTATAACATGAATACCTGGTTTCAGTTACCACCACTGTGAACATTTCAGATGAAACCACTCTAAATGACTTTACACCTGAACAATTTAATTGTGCAGAATGTTTCAGCCATGTGGAATTCCCCTTTAAGGCCTCTTAGTTTTCCTTTTCATTTAAACTAGCTTGTAACTATACATGGTTTCCTACTGTCTTGTTAAATTTATTTTTATTGTTTTGGCTTTTTTAAAGACTTTATTACTTAATTACTTAAATAATCAATGGTGACAGCCCTACTGTATGTATACTGTATTTAGTTTTACTCACATGTACACACTGCAGACATTCCACAGTCAGCGGACACTGATGTTGCAGCTCTTAAGAGGCCGATAGAAGCTTGTTCTGAGCTGAGTTCAGTGATAGACCTCAAAAAGCCAAGGCTTTTTGGTTAGTTCCATTTAATTTTAACCTTAATTGAATTCTTTAATTCTTTAAAAAACAGTAAAAAGTTTGGACACACCTGATGACAAGCATGTTTTACATAATCTTGAACATTAGACAAGTGTAAATAGTGATGTTAATCACTATAAATCAAGTTATTTCTAAATTAAATCATTTCTGACCACCAATAAATTCTCAGCAGATGAGGATCCTCTTAGTTCTTATGGAAAAGCGGTCCAAATGGCTCCCTATGAAGCTGCTTAAAAGAAATATGTGCATTAGTAGATAGAAGATAGTTTTGACTTGTTTAAAACTTCTGCGGTCACAGCATAATTACATTTGTACAAAATTATAGGTTTTGGTGTTATTATTCAGCACCAAATATTCTTATTTATTTATTATTCTAAATCTACTAAAGCAGGAAACATCTATGAGTGAGTGTGTCCAGACGTTTACTGTATTTTACTCTTTGTTGTGTTCATATAATTTATAATTCTTGAGAACAAGTTTGTTAAAGTCATTTTTATACATATTGTTCATAAGTTTATATTTATCAAGAAAAGACCCCCCCCCCCCTTTTAGTAATTTATAGGATGTGTGATATATTATTAACTGTACATGATGTATTGTTGGTCTCTTTTGTCATCTTAGACTACTACTGAAACCAAAATGTAATAAAATTCAGTCGGCACTTAAAAAACTAAAAGAATAATGCTAATCACACACAAGTACAATATAAAAGCAATATAATAGTATATAACATTAGAATAAGAATAAAAGAAAAACATTTAAATAAGTATAACTTTTTTCATTTTTTCAAAATAATTTCTCAGATGCCGAAGACATTTACAAGAAACATGTAACAACATGTCTCATACAGTACATATAGTTTCATTCCAAAATGCTACACGTTATATTTATCTAAGAAAAGTGGTATTAATCATTAATCTTAATGAAACACATTAGGACTATGATACAGTCAATCTTGTACATATTCAAGATTCTAATATATGTTTTTGTTTGTATATTTACAAGCCTCCTACTAATATCATATATCATAAAACCGCATTAGTCATCTTTGTTACTGTTTGGACTAAAACTATATGTGTTTATATAGTAATATGTTATACGTTTATTTATACTATATGTTTACTTGTTTTAATTTATTATATTCATTTATATTATCGTTATGGTTGTGTTTGCATTATACACACATCTCACAAATCTGGATGCAGTACCATGTGCTTTTAACCCATTGAACTCTCATTTTATTATTTAGTTAGTGTAATTTTGAGGTGTATTATTTAGTTATTGCTGTAAATTGCCCAGTAACTACTAGAAAACTAATGTGTGAGTTATGCTGTTATGAGAATCAGGAACTGAGGTGTGGGTGTGTTACTAAAGTGTTATAATTAAAGTGTTATATTAAAGTGCTAAATTAATCTATAAACATTTAATTGAACAATGTAGAATCTGTTACAACTACATGTTGTGTTATAATGTTTACACATTAATAAAATTATAAAGTATTGTATTTATTGTTTAATAAAAAAATACACCAAATACACACAATGTCCTGCCTTAAAAAGTTTGCAGCACACATAACCAAGACAGTTTCTTCATTTCTGTAGTTCCTGGAAGCCCAGAAGAATCCCCTGCCAAAAATGAAAAGTCGCCAGCTAAACCTCAGGCTGAGGAGGCAGAGAAGCAGGAGCCAAGTGAAGAGAGTGAAGCTTTGGCTAGAAGATCAGCTGTGCTGGAAAACATCCAGGACTTGAAAGAGGAGTTCCTGGTCATGCTGGTGGAGAATGTCATCAAGGTGGAATCCTCAGAATCGAAACTCTTTGAAACAGAATTCATCCCGGAGAGCAAGTGTGCTGTGATTACATTTGTTAACAGAAAAGGTGAATCAATACTCACGACGTGAGAAATTTATATATTTATTGTGTGGTAATTTTATGTTTAGAATTAATGGCAAACTGTACCCCTCACCTGTGTAATATGCCATGTGTTTAAGTGCAGGTGATCATTAAATTCAAAGCTAATTTTGTATTTTTTTGTGCATCAGATGCAGAGAACTTCATCTTGTCCTGCCCAGATAATTTAATGGTCAAGAGGAAAAAAATAGAGGTCAGACTTTTAGAGAAGACTACAAGGGTGAAAGCTGAGGAATTGCCCTCAAATGCGAACTCTGAATACATCATGCTGTATTTTGAAAAGTTTGGGGACTTGGAGGGTGAGGTGGACATGCTTGAAGATGGACAATCAGCCATAGTCACCTTTGAGGATCACAAAGGTATGAGCCCTTTCAGACCACCTGTGTTAGTACCTACTTCACTATGGTTAGGGCTACAACAAACAACTCCTATAAACAACAATCAGAGTTAGTAATATGTAAAAATGTCAACTACTCTCATTTATTTTGACCAACTAGCTCCTATTACATAAAGTTACTAATCTCCTAGACAGAACTTGTAGCAGGCAGATTATTTATCTATCTATCTATCTATCTATCTATCTATTTATGTTTTTGAACAAACCTGCTTTTAGTAGTCTCAGAAAAATGCCCATTAACGTCAGTAACACGTGGGAGAACACCATTTTGTAATTAGTGGCCATTTTGACAGAACCTGAAGTAAAACTACTGTCCCTTATTAAACTTAATAAATATCGCGATTAACCTTTTACATATGTTTTTTTTTTTCAGTTGTGAACAAAGTTCTCAGCAAACAACATCAGATTGTAAAGCACCCTATTAAAGTATTTCCATACTATGAATCACTGGGAACAGCCCTCTATGGAAAAGAAAGACCAACTATGAGACTCCCAGAAACCTTCACAGAGGCTATTGATAAATCTGTTGGGAAATACCTCCAAGATAACCCAGGATCACTAGATCCAGTCAAGCAAGTGATGGAAAAACATTTCTGTAAGTTGGATCTTCAAGATGGATCTGTGAAAATCAGCCCACTGGCTTCCCTACTTCACCAAGGTTCACAGACAAGAACACTCATCCAGACCTGGAGGGAGAAGGCCTCTGCTGCATTCACTGCTGCAATGGCCAAGTACACGTCCCTCGTGATCAATGTTCAGACAGATGCGTGGAGTGAAATGGTGGCAGAAATCCACACAACAATTATGTCTACTAAGTCTGTTACACTAGACCTTCAGAAAGATCAAGGAGTGTTGGTCCTGGCAGGCTTTGCAGACGATGTCAAAAGAACTGGAGACAATGTACAGAATGTCCTCAATAGAATCACTCAAAGGATCCAAAGGGAGAAGGGCAGCGTGGCTGATGAGATCGCCATGGTTCCATCCATTTATGAAATCATCATGCTGGATGGCCTTAAGCAGGAAATCCACTCTAGCTTTCCAGAGATGCAGCTGACTTACCACTCTCAGAGCAAGAAGTTAGCTCTCTACGGTCTGAAACAAGAAGCTCTGGAGTCCAAAAATAAAATTCTCCAGGAGGTCATTGGACTGAAACGAAAAATAGTTGAACTCCATCCGTCTAGTCTGGAATTTCTGAGTAAGAGAGACCAGGAGGAGCTGATAAGTGACTTATTCCTATCCAAAGGAATCAAAGCGTCTTTGGAGATTAAGGAAAACCAAGCATTGCTTGTTGCCAAAACCGAGAAGACCTTGAAGGACAGCGAGGAACATCTGAAAGCAGCGTTAGATCATCAGTGCCTTGACATAGAAGATCCAAGTGTGCTCAGGAAGGCAGAATGGCAAAGCCTTTATACTAGCTTAAATGACACGTTTAATTCACCAGCAAGGACTGTCATAATAAAGACATCAGGAAGCGAAGTTCGGGTTTCAGGCTTCACTGAAAAGGTTAAATTAGTCATGGAACGGGTTTCTGATTTTGTGGAGAAGAATTCTAACATGGTCACGACCATAGAGGCCGACAGGATTGTTCTCAGATTTATCAAGGAGCACAAAAAGCAAGACTGGTTTGAAACTGTGAAAAACAAAGTGAACGTTGACTTTAAAGATGGCAAAATCGTGTTAAGTGGTCCAAAGGTTCATGTTTCTGTGTGTAAGCCTGTCTTTGAGAACCTATGTTCATCTGTTTACCACAGCAACTTGAAAGTAGCTAAACCTGGTGCTAAGAAGTTCTTCAAGAGTAAGGAGTCAATGTATGTTACTGCAGCCAGGGAGACTACAGGATGCTTGGTTGAATTAGTAGATGAGAACGAGGTCCTCCAGGCTGGTGGTGTCAGTGTAGGAAAGAAGGGAGTCCTAACACCTGAAGGAGTGGAAATCGTTGTCAGCAAAGGAAACATGTGCGCCTATTCAGTAGATGCTGTAGTTAACGCAACCAACGAAAGGCTTGACTTTAACGGAGGTCTATCAAAGGCTCTTTCTGATGCTGCCGGGCCACAGCTGCAGGAAGCATGTCGAAAGATCCTTGCAGCACGAAAGCTGGCCGTAGGAGATGCTGTCCTCACCAAGGCAGGTGGAAAGTTATGCTGCACGTATGTTATCCATGCGGTAGGACCACATTATGACAGCTCTAATCCTCAGAAAGCAATTGGATTTTTGAAGAAAGCTGTGAAAAGGTGCCTGAATCTTGCTGACCAGGAGAACTGCCAGTCTATGGCAATACCAGCCATAAGTTCTGGAAACCTTGGGTTCCCGTTGAATCTTTGTGCGGACACCATCGTTGGAGCCCTGAAAGAATTCTTTGAGTTTGTTAGTGGAGACTCATGTTTGAAGACGATCCATCTTGTTGACAATAACGATAAAACCGTTGAGGCTTTAGAAGCTGCAGTGCAGAGTGTGTATGGGGGCAGCTCCACCAGTAAAGATACAGGGATGAGTTCCAGGGCTAAACCAAGCCCACCTTTGCAAAACATAACTCTGCCAAGTTCCTCAAGCCAAGGTTCATCTCAGAGTGCCAAGACAAAAGAAGGACTGACTGTTACCCTTTCAAAGTGCAACATCCAGGACACCACAGTAAGTATACGTCTTCTAGGTAGCATTCTTTTCTGAAACAAGGGTGTTTTTAATTATTGAGCTTTGCTTTGTTTTTCTGTCTTTAGGAAGATGTGGTTGTGAACTCTATACTTGCTGACCTGTCCCTTACTCATGGAGCCATAACAAATGCCATCTCTCAAGTAGCAGGTCCGCAGCTTCAGGTGCTTCTTAACCAGCAGGCCACAGGCAAAGCAAACGTTGGGGCCTTTTTTGTCACTGCTGGCTGTAACCTTAAAAACAAACTCGTCTTCCATGCTGTGGCCCCTCACTGGAACCAAGGGCAGGGTACAGAACAGAAGGTACTATTATACAACTGAGTGTATGCAGTTTCTGTTATGACTTAACAACAAATCTCAAATAAGAAAACATTGGTAAATCTTTGTGAAAACTGGGTAAGCAAGTTAAGAAATGAGACATGATTTTCTTAAGAGCGTTTGGTGAATGAGGCTCAGTCACATGCACTTTTCATGTTTAAAGCAGTTTGATTTAGTTTTGCAGGTTTTTTTATATACCTAATTAATACATTTATTTGACTGATGGATGTCACATAGAAGCAGAGAGAATGTTTAGATGTTACCTTGGACAACGAAACAGCCAGAGTGTGGATGAATTTTTGCTTACCAGGGTTATCAACAATACAGATGTTAAAGATGTAAATCTTGTAAAATCTTTATTTAGCAATATTTAAATTTAAATGACAGTTCATTTCTCTGAGATTTGCAAACTCCATACCACCACTGTATGTTGAAGACATGGCCTGAAGGTGAAACATAATTATTTGAGAAATCAGTAAAACCTCTTGAGCTGGCTCAAAATTAAACCAAAACGTGTTATGTGTTAACACTAACTGTTTTTTGTTTTTGTAAAGGATTTGGAAGGTATTGTGGATAAAAGTTTGGCAGAGGCAGAGCAGCGGCAGCAAGGTTCCATTGTGTTCCCTGCTATTGGCACAGGACAATTGGGTTTCCCAAAGTCATTGGTTGCTTCTCTTATGTTGGACTCGGTTCTTAAGTTTAGCAAAACCAGGAGTTCCCAGCATGTCCAGAAAGTGGTGTTCGCTCTTCATCCCACAGACACTCAGACCATTCAGGTAGGTTTGACTATTTACAGGTTTGTGTGTATAGTGTGGTTATTTTATTGCCATTACATTTAGTATATAGTTATGGTTATATTACTGCATTCACAGGCCTTCACAGATGAATTCAACAAAAAATTCAACATTCAACCATCTTCAGCAGGTGCTTCCACGCAGCAGCAAAGCAATGGTGCAATATGTCACTTATTATTTTATTTTTTTTCTTAAATGAAGGTTCATTGCAAGTCACAGCAGTGTTTAATGTCTTTACAAATTCACAGCCATCCATCATTTATGGAATTATTTATTGTGTTTTTATATTACATTTCTAGGCCCTTTTTCAAACATCACATCAAAATCAGGAAGTCATGAGACTACAGTGGGAGGAATTGTGCTTAAAGTTCTCACCGGTGATATAACTAAAGAGAAAGCTGATGTCATCGTAAACTCCAGCAATAACGACTTTACACTTAAAGCAGGTAACCCTGAGCAGGATCGTAACCCTGTGTTAATACAGAATAATTGAACCTGAACAAACAATAGGGGCAAATAATTAAAGTTTCAATAAAGGGTTGTAGGAAAGATTCTGAGCCCGTATTTGCACTGTCAGTTGCAGCATGATTAGAATTTAACCTGAGCAACATGCATGTAACATATACCAAGAATAACAAATTATAAAGTTTTTAATGTTTAATGTTGCAAATACTTAATATAATCGACTTCATTGAAAATGTAGCATTTTATATTTTATACTTAAACCCTCTTTAGGGTTGTTGACCACAGTTCTAGGCTCAGATTCTTTAAAGCATCTTCTTAAATGGCAGAACAAGCTGAAATCTCTCCTTATCACACTGAAGACTCTATCGACTAAGAGAACTATTTTACCACTGATGGTTAACGTATTATGTATCCGTATTTCTAATTCTAAAGGTGTCTCAAAGGCCATTTTGGATGCAGCCGGTCCAAATGTAGAAGCTGAGTGCCAGCAACTTGGTGAGTACTGTTCACATTCTTAATATCAAATCCATTAACATTCTGCCTAAAATGACAGAAGTGGCTTAATGTGTAGCACATTCACGTATGACCCTTTTTCAGGAGCACAGCAAAACTCAGGACTCATAATGACTCAACCAGGCAATCTCCAGTGCAAGAAGATCATCCACATTTCAGCTAAAAATGATCCCATAGAAATCCAAAAACGGGTCAAGAAAGCACTCCAGATGTGCGCGAAGCATAACTACACTTCCATTTCCTTTCCTGCATTTGGCACAGGTATGTGGTACATGGGTTAATTAAACAGGACTCTATAGCAAGAGACTCAGGTCTCACTAAACCCTCCTACCTTTACCTCCAAAATATTGCCCGTGTTGGCCCTTTTTTTAAACAGTAATGATGCTGAAGCTCTGTGACTTTTGTAGACTTTAATACATTCAACACTCGGCTACTAGAGTACTCCTTAAATGCCTTACCATAAAGAAAGATGGCACCCTGGGGGCGACCACAGTGCTTTGGTGTCTTGTATGTTTGTTTAACTAGTTAGCCTCTAACTAGCCTCTTCACACCTCATCTCCACCACCTACATCCAGGGGCTACATCCTGAAACACCAGCGTAGTCCTAACGTGCCCTTTGTGCTGTTTGTAGACTTTAGCCCTGCTTTCATCACAATTACACACCTACTTGATAAACTATGCCAATTCAGTGTCCCATTATCTCGCGGCTACTGGATCCATAACTTCTTGTCAAATAGGATAGTATGTCTGTTTGGGTGACCACATTTCAGACCCTTTTTCTCCCTCAGCACCAGCACTCCCGACGGGTTGTGTGCTTTCTCCACAGCTCTACTTTTCTCTCCAACAGCTGTACCTCTAACAGTGACTCTGTTAAAACTCATTAAGTCTAATTTCAAACAACAATGAGTAAAATGTAACACAACTGGTACAGTGGTGTGAGCTATCACCCCAGAGCTAAGCACACAAAACGCTTTGGATCGTTCATTTTCAAAAGATCCACCACCCCCCTGTCTCCACTGGAACTACACAGCAAATTTACATGCAAAACCTAAAACTATGAGCCTGTGGCTTGTATATTTTCTCCATCTTGCTGTGATGCACTTTTTAAGTGCATTTTTTGGTCAGTGCTTCACTATGGGGATAATACTGCTCCACAGCTCTGGGTGCACCTTAAATTGGCTAAATCCATTCATTATGAGGATCATCTGAATAGGTTTGGGGATGTAGTGCAGATGTTTGGCTAATGTAACCTTTGCATACTGCTCACAAAGTGGTATTTCCAAAAATAACATATGAACATAATATTCTAGTTTATATTCTGATGCTTTCTTTTAGTCTGCTTAGTGACTTAGTGCTTACTAGTGCTTGTATTAGAATGACTGATTTTTATGTTTCATTTAACCTGCCAATAAAACCCACACCGTTACAGGTCAAGGTGGAGTGAATCCAGGACAGGTCGCAGATGCCATGCTGGATGCTGTGGTGGACTTTGCGACGCGGACTCCACAGTCCTCCATCAAGCAGGTCCACGTGGTGATCTTTCAGCCCCACATGTTGACGGAATTCCACCAGAGCATGCAGAGAAGAGAAGGCGGTGACAAACAAAAAAAGGAGGGCACTTGGTCCAAACTGACATGTATGTTATGTTCTCATCTTAAATATCATGCTAGAAGAATCCAGTTGTCTCCACTGGCTCCACTGAGGGCAGCTGGATGACTTGGCCATCTTTGTCACCAGGCTTCAGTTTTAATACCCAATAATATCTGTAACATGTCCTCATCATGGCTTCATCATTGTGTCTTTGCCTTTATTAAGAGCGCCTCCACTATTTATGAAGCCTACAATTTTTTCCCCCGTCTCTGTCGCCCATGGCTTGCTCACTGGGGGCTCGAACACCAGATTCTTTGTAAAGCTGCTTTGTGACAACATCTGTTGTAAAAGGCGCATATAAATAAATCTTGACTTGACATACCAAGTTATTTGAGGTCAGCCTAGCCACGTGCAGTCCTGTCCCTATTGAAAAAATCTGTTCATTGTTGTCCATCGCTCTTGATCTGCTGCATAGGTGCCCAGTTGCCAAGGGCATGTTAAAAAACATGATTTGACATGTTATTGTTGGGGGAAATAGTTTAAACAAAATCATTTACATTAATTATGTTTCTCACTTTAACAGCAATTGCCAAATCATTGTTCTCGGGACCCAAGGAGAAAGATGACCTGCAACAAAAGGGAACGGACTTTGTAATTGAGAGCAAAGTGGTGAATGCTGCCTGCTTCTCCATCTGCGGGCCTTCTACAGCTGTTGTGGACCAAGCCAAGCAGTGGATAGAGAAGCTCATCTCAGAGGAGCAGGTGTTTGAGACAATCACGGATTTGACGATCTTTAGCTTGTCCGATAAAGACCTACAACGAATCCTAGAGCTTGAGCAGTCCATGGATGTTAGGCTAAGAGTGGAGCACAAGTCTCAGGGGGGAGACAAGAAGGAAGCCACAATTCTAGTGGAAGGCCTCAGCAGGGATGTTCTGATGGCTACAAGCGAGATTCAGACCATACTCAAAAAACTCAGAGATGAGGAAGGTATGAGGAAAGACATGGAGTTAGTAAGTGAGCTGGTAGATTGGCAGTACCAACAGGGTGGACAGTACCAAAGCTTCGATCTTTCTACAAACCACCAGTTGGAGCAAGCCTTTGCACACAAGTCTCCCCATGTGGACATCACCTTCCAAGGCCAAGCATACAGGGTCACAATGCCTGAGGGTCCTGCTGTGAGTGTTGTGGGTGGTAACCAGATCAACATCAAGCGAATTGACAAAACAAAAGGTACTTCATTCAGTGGAACATCTCTGTAAAGGTTAACTAGACACAAATAAGTACTGTCACACTTTGTAAAGGATTTCCAGTCGGAGGTTTAATCAGTTTGGTCAGGTCTAGTTTAGTTTGGAATTTTGTCTAGAATTGCTATGAAAATGTGGTCTTCCCAGAGATCAGATTTTCTCGATTTGCCTCTGATCCTCAAAATAGTAGATCAGCCAAAACAAGTTTGGAGTCTTTAGATTGCTGGAGTTTGAGGTATAATGTAGATAAAGGTGCTTTTACACAATTTACCTTGTTTGGTACAGATAGGTCCAAAGTAGCAGTTGGGAAAGGTGCCTCGGACCATGGTCTGGAACATGGTCTCTGTCTAAATCAAAGTTGGCCTCAGTCTGGATCAAACAAGGCTTTGGTTTGGAAGAGAACAGAACATTAATTACAATAATATGCAAAGAAAGAAGAAACATATTCAACTGTAATTTGGTTTAATTAAAAAGTCAAAAGTCAAGTTGGAAAGGTGCAGCAATTTGGATATGAGGATATGACAGAATGGGAGAGCAGTGCCACTTAAAAGATACGGCAGCAGCAGTATATACAAACATGTTTATACTCAAAACATGGTAAATGTCGCCAACAACACAGTCGCTGGTGATGCCATCTGAAAAAGTGGACCATTGCCAAATTGACAACACGTCTATGTCAGACCCCTACCCTGTTACAAATCAAACAGTGGCTCAGTGGTTCATTTTCTACATCAGCTTTGGCTGACCCGTTTGTCACGGTGAACTCCTGATGACTGCAGAGGCAGAGTATAAAACACTGTCATCAAGTTGGAGACATTCTGATACAATGAGCTCACAACAGTGGTCAATCTTGCACTGTTAGCCTTTTAGCTAGATAGCTAGCTAAGATAGATAGATAGATAGAGAAATACATACGCACATACATTATTGATCCTAAAGGAAATTTAGCAGACCTTTAGGGTGTTTTTGTTTGGTTCTATTTGAATGAGAATCATATACTTAAGAATAATGTTAAAGTACAGAACGGACAAGAGAACCATATTTCCAGGAATTCCAAAAACGAATAAAAAAACTACATCTAAAAACAAAACAAATCACCTGAATTGGTCAGCACTGCACAGGGCTGCAGTTAGTCAGACGCAGACAATATCAATTATAGTAAGATGCAGCCCAGGACATGATGACAGCAGGTGGATATATGCAAAGTAAACTTTGTAAACTGGACAGAGCATTACCATCACTGTTTTGTTTGTTTTGTTTTTGTTTGTCAAGTCACTACAATTAACATGAACTTGGTTTGTTCTTCAGTCCTAGTCGATGAAAGCCTCCCACAGGAATGGGAAAAAATGGCAGCTACTGATCTGTACAAGGAGTTTCCACTGCAGACTAACAGCACCGAGTACAAGGACGTCTTGAGCCACTTCAGAAAAACCTGCCCCAGTAATAACGTTCTTAAGGTATTTATTTATAGTTTTATTATATTACTATTATTTGAGAGAGCATTGTGGTTGGTTTCTGATCACTTCCTAACATTAGATCCACTATAGATCAAAGTATAAACTAGCCCTAATGGAATTATACAGTCCACCCTAACCCCCTTCAGAGTGGAGCTGTACAGGAGGATGGAGCAGCTTCCTTACCCTGCAGTGGAGCTGATAGAACAAGGTTTATTACTAAGCAGGTTTGGAGCGATTCTATTGGTCGGTCCATCATGAATATTCACTAACCTGAAAGGAGAACTAGAGCTTTTACAATGTGCAGAAAAAGAGATCAAAGTTTTTACACCACTAAATATATATTAGAGGTGGAGATATGGAGGAGTACCATACTGTGTACATCAGGAGTAGATGTGGTGTAGCAGGACATGGACCAGTTCAGACTCTCATCAGTACCTGAACTTTGGACTGGTGGTATATATGGTTTACCAGTGTCTTGATTTGTCTCTGTAGATTTCACGCATCCAGAATCCCGGCATGTGGAAGAAGTACCAGAACAATAAGCACATCATGGAAATCAAGAATAACCATAAGAACAATGAGAGGAGGCTGTTTCATGGAACCAGAGAGGACTCAATGAAGCACATCAATCATAGTGGCTTCAACCGCAGCTATGCAGGAATGAACGGTAACGCTCAGTAAACCTTGGTGACAAGGACATATTACAGCACTGTTCATCTTATATATTCATAGACGCACTTGTGTCTTTTTACTAATCTTGTTTTTTATGTTTTTTATTCATTTCAGCTGCTTATTTTGGAAAGGGCACTTATTTTGCTCTTAATGCAAATTACTCTGCGCAAGCCACATATTCAGTGCCGAATGCACAAGGCCAGAAGCACATGTACTTCTGCAGAGTCCTCACTGGAGACTACACAGTTGGAAATTCTTCAATGATTGTCCCTCCTGCCAAATCTGCCGGTGGCATAGAACTGTACGACACATTGGTGGATAACGCCGGTGCACCAACCATCTTTGTGGTGTTCCGGGATGATCACGCTTACCCAGAGTACTTGATCACTTTTACCTGAACTGAATAGCACTTTAACACATTGTACGATTAGAACAAATTCTTGAACCCAAGTCCTTAAGTGCCTTATGTGTTGAATCTGCATCTGAGCTGCCTCAGGACGGGATCTATGTTTACTAAAGTGACTGCAATGGTGGTATTAAACACTGGCATGTTACTATGCTTCCTAGCTAGGTCTTCACTATAGCCATATCTGCAATAACTCCATCAAAATGAATGAACATTTCCCGCTCTTACTTTCAGCTTCATAGGATCTTCATCCGCCGGGTTGTTCCTACAATTACTGGTTGTCCTTCAATATTAATAATATTATTACTATTAATAATGATTTAAGTCATATGTAACTTCACAGCACAGACCAGACATGTCTCAGGAGCCTGTACTTAAAGTTAATACCATAAACTGTACAATATTGGATGAAAAGGAACATAACACAGTAGCTCATTTTTTTTGTTTCAGTCTGTGCATGCACACAATTCTGGATTAACACATACATCTACAGGTTAAAGGTCATGATGGATCAGTACCAGATTTACTGAACCATGGAATCCAGTGCCTAGTACCCCGCTCAGGTTCATAGATGGAGCAGTGAATACAAGAATCAGTCAATAACCATCATCTTTCACAGAAGCCTAACACTCTAATTCTAACTGTTGTCCAGACTTCTTAGGAATCTTTGGAATATGTCTATAAACTTGCACACAAAATAAAAAAAAATTAAACTGTCCTATGTTATTGCTTAATGCATCAACAATATGCTGCTTGAACAAACCGGTCATCTTAGTGCTGACCACGGTGCCTCCACACACGGATTCGTTGGGCGTCTCCACCAAGACTAAAGCGGGACTCGTCACTGAAGATGACCCGCTGCCATTCTGAGTCACTCCATGACAGTCTGGTACGACACCACTGCAGTCTTTGGGTCAGTCAGGTGCAGTGACAAGGCCTGGCCTTGTTTACATCACATGGCAGTGCTGCTGGAGTGTTTAGACACTGTCCACTCTATTAGACACTCCTACCTCGCTGCTCCACCTTGTAGATGGACAGTCAGAGACGATAGCTCATCTGCTGCTGCACAGTGCAGTGTTGGTCATCCTCTAGTCCTTTATCAGTGGACACAGGACGCTGTTGTGCTGGATAGTTTTGGTTGGTGGACGATTCTCAGTCCAGCAGTGACACTGAGGTGTCCAGCAGCACTGGTGTGTCTGATCCCTCACACCAGCACATCAGTGTTAATGCAGTGCTGAGAGTGAGAACAGGGACCCCTTGGGGGTTATACAGCTCTCTGTTTGTGCAATACTTTAGAGTACTCTTACTGTATGGCGAACTTTTATCCTCCCGCTTTTTGAACACTGCTCTGTGAGGTTGGTGTAGCTCAGCAGATAACACCACTACTTGCCATGGAGCCACCACCACATGTGGGAGACGAGGGTTTGATTCCTGGTCTGGGTTACTATGCTATGCGGTGCCAATAAGAGTCCTTGAGCAAGACTTCTAACACTATATCGGCCTACCTGCAATATGACTAACCTTGCAAGTTGCTCTGGATGAGAGCGTCAGCTAAATTCTATAAATGTAAGGTTAATCATTCCCCATCTCATTTAGCCCAGTCATAATGTTGTGCATGCAACCAGCAGGCCTTCACTTTCACTCCTCAGAGCTCCTCAGTGCATCAGTTTGATTCGTCCGTGTCCCCAGTGTCTGCTGGTTCCTTCTAATACCTGCAGCCTGGCCAGCGAGTATTCAAAAAGGAAAGTAACTAACCTGGCAGTGCTGACTCGGACAAGGGTGTACTACTGACGGGAAGGAACTCCGCTCAGGAAGTTCAGTAAGTAAAGCTCTTGGTAAATATGATCTGATTATTCTACATGAGACATTTCTAATAGTGTGTCTCATATACTCACACTTATAGGTCTACTGTAGACAACAACTGTCTGACTGACTGATACAGCTGCTGCCATAGTGCTTTATGTGACATCAACAGCTTACACGTTTCCCCTTACTGCATTTCAGGGAAAATGGACACTATTTTTCGTAACAAACTGAATCTGATCAGGTGGTTACGTGGAGACTCATTCATTTTACAACATGCGCTTTCACGGAATCTAGTGACAATGGAGGAATACGCCGAAATGATGAGTATCCAAGATCCTTTTAAAAGAATGAAGAAACTCTTGGACACAATCCTCTACAAGGGCAAATTCTTTTGCCTTTCATTTTTGGACTTGCTGAGAGAAGACGATGTGAATGCATTCAGCCCGCAGCTCAAGGAATGGATATCAACAGTAAACAGTTCAGGTAGGACAGCAACACCCACGTTGGTGACTGTGGCGTTAAGGTGGTGTTAAGGACAGTCGTAGTAATGGTCTGTGTGCATGTAGTCTTACCAATGGTGCTTCACTAACAGGATGACTCATGGAGGACACCACTGCTCGCTGGATGTCCAGAACTGATTGACAGGAAACCTGTCATACAAATATAAACTTGCGTTTTAATTTAGGCAGATCTGTAGCGGCACCATGAGGAGGTTCAGCTGCTGATCTGGGATTTGTTGAGCTTTTTTAATATCAGGTTATTTACACAACGAAAATTAATTATCAACAGCTTTTCCGCATTAACTTTAACACCTATCATGCATAGAAACACAAACACAGATGCACATTTGAAACTGAATCATGTGTCTTTAGTAATGCTCACTTACACAGGAGACGCAACTGTAAATTCACTATTTGTATTAGAATTTTTCAGTTTGTAGTTACATATTCATAAAATTTGGAATATTCCGACAGAGATAGTTATAATGTAGGAATATAGACAGGGATAGCTCGGCTTGTATCGCTAAACACGTTAGACTGGTGTGGGTCCTCCAAATGATCAGGAGAGCATAGATGCTCCACACTAGCACCTTCTCCACTGTTTCTGAGCAAGGTGTGGTTGAGGTCGTATGCCAGTCATGTCCTCCATGTTGCCGTGGAAGTAGGGAACGTTCAGAAACACAGAGAGAACTCTGAAGGGCCGTCCTCATGCTCCTTCACTTTGAGAGATAGCTGCTGCTTATCCTGTACAAAAACTCGATACAGTCTCTGACAATGTTTTCCACTCCCTCCAGAGTCAGCGAAGAGCCTAGCTGCCTTCTCCGAAGCTGTACAAGGAAACTTTGGTAGCACAGACGTAATACACGATGTGCATTTTTCCCATTTTTTGAGTACATAAGGTACTCAAAACAGCTTTGGGGAGGCGTGATGATATCCGTGTGGAAGGATGATCTCACAACACATAAAGCAGATGCCGTGGTCAACGCAGCCAATGAGCAGTTAAGTCATAGAAGAGGACTTGCTTTAGCTCTGAGCCGAGCCGGGGGTCCTCAAATCCAACAGGAGAGTGACCAGATCATAAAGTCGCAGGGCCGTGTTCCTACAGGTGAAGCTGTTCTGACCACAGCTGGAAAGCTCCCTTGTAATTACATTATACATGCGGTTGGCCCCTGTGTGCCCCCAAATCCATCAAGTGAAGAAATTGATATGGCCTTACCCTATCTGGAGGAAGCTATAGAGAGCATCTGAGTCCAACAATGTACAGTCTGTTGCGATCCCTGCTATCAGCTCTGGCCTCTCCAATTTTCCACTGGATCTCTGTGCAGACATCATTGTACAAACAGTGTTTTCATTCTGCGAGAAGCGACACACACGAAGCGAGCCTCTAGAGGTCCGTCTAGTCAATAGTGATGATCCCTCCGTTCGAGAGATGCTGAGAGCTTGCAATCGATTCCTGGGACCCTCTGACTCACAAAGAGGAGGAACTCAAATCAGAAGTAAATCATCAGCCAGGTCAGCATGGCCAAACCTTTGAGCTTCTAATCAGCCTCTAATATCATTTCTTGAGTATTGTAATGGGTATTTCAATGAGTATTTCAGGGGTTGTACACTTGGTGTATTGGTGTAACACTTCATGTGACCTCCCATGGTGCTTCTTTAGAAGACTGACAGGTCTGAATTCCCCACCCCACTGTCTCAAAGCAGAATCAGTTCAACATTTATCAGAAAATACACAGATGTGCTTTAAGCATCTGTGTGCAGCATTTTATAATATGCCACGCTTCCGGGTTTTCCCGGCTCCACCGCTTACCCGGACTCAACTTCCCAGTGGGCATTACTCTACGATGTCACACCCACGTGTTCCCAGTCACCCAATCAGCTCTCCAGAATATTAGATTCACCTCGTGTTAATTTAGTCCCCCTGTATTTAAACCCCATTCAAAGACTGGCTCACTGCGAAGTTTTGCCAAACCTTTAGTCTGCAATCCTAAACGTTCTTACCGTTGTTTCCACTCTGGTTTTTGCTGAGTCAGTCTTTTTAGAAATTCCCATAAACACATTCCTAGCCCTTGTGGAAAGCCTTCGCAGAAGAGTTGAAGCTGTTAGATGTAAGATAGACGTAAAGGGTGGGACTTTAGATTACACCCTATGGATTAAGAATGGGATGTCTCTTAAATACACATGTGTATGAAGACAGACGAGTGAGTTCCTTTGCCTGTACAGTGTATATACAGTAATCTTTCCTGCTGTTGTATCTATAAACACATATGCAGTGCTTGTAGTTTGAGAAAAAATTGAATTCACAATAGAGTACAAAGGAGCAAACAGTGAGGTGAGCCAGCAACCACCTACCAACCACCTAGCAAGACGTAACAGCTCTATGTTAATTTTTACGTTAATCTTTTTTGTGTGTGTTGTTTTGTCTTTCTCTGCATCTGTTTATCTGTAGCACCAGCGTTAACTCGTGCTTTGTTTGTTGGATTTTTAACACTAGCAGAATGTAATGGACAGTGATCACTTACCGTGAGCTTTGGTTATCATGGCATTTCTCTGACTACCTCTCCGAACTCTAAATGTGTGTGTGATGGTGTAGACGTGCTCTTTGCACACTGCAAAAATACATGCCCTTACTTGTTAGCCATGTTAACTCCATACCTCCATTTAAAGAAGTGTGTTGAAGTGTATTCATGTATTGAATGAACAATTGTAGGCAAAGGGGACATTTTTGTAAATTAGACTTTTGGCCGAAGCTTTATCATAATTACCACAGGGAACATTAACTTCTTTATTCTTCACTCCTAGTCGATGAAAGCCTCCCACGGGAATGGGAGACGATGGCAGCTACTGATCTGTACAAGGAGTTTCCACTGCAGACTAACAGCACCGAGTACATGGACGTCTTGAGCCACTTCAGAAAAACCTGCCCCAGTAATAACGTTCTTAAGGTATGTGTCATCTATACGTTAGAAAGAAATAACGTCTATATAATGCAGCTGGTAATGAGAGGTTCAGTGTTCTAGTTACACCATCAGCTGTATTTTCAGCAAGTTGATCAATGTTGTTTTATATCGATATTTATGTGGAATATTTTTTTACAAACACAAAATCAAAGTTTAGTTTATTTGATGACTGCAGTGACGCGCGTTCTTCTGATTGATCAGCTCAGGAAAAGAAACTAGGTTCCTTAACCAAGTTAAACTTTAGTTTAGCTCAGTACTCAGCAGCACAGCGTGCTGTGATGGTGATGGTGCAGTATACTCACAGGCTACTCAGAGATTTATTTTGTGGACACTTGCTGCTCTTTGTCAGATCATCTAGGCCTTTGCTCAGTTTGCCTGCCTAATCTGATGTTTGGATTTGTGGTGGAGCAGCAGATGTGATTCAGTCTGGACGCTCTGGCTGCTAACATCTTATTTCAGTGACTTTTGGGTCATTCACAACATGACAACCACTGATGACCTGACATGACCTGATGAGTTTGGAGGGTGATGCACCTCAATTTCTCCTGTTTATATGCATGTCCTCACCACACACATGTCTGGACACACAAAAGACTGAGGGACAAATCTGATTTGCCTTCAGTCTCAGCTTGGCCTAAATCACCATCACCCAATATTTTATTTGACACTGGCCCAGATGTGTCCCAGAAGTGGTGCTGCACTGAGAATGCCACACACAGCTTTCCATGGAGTTTATGACCTTGTGCACTTGGTTGTACACTGTGCAATCACAATAAAGGCATCTTATCATCTTATCTTATCTTATCTGTCTCATTTGTGGCGGGAACACAGGCTCATATAGACTTTAAATGTTCTTTTACATAACACACAAGGAACTGACGCGTGACAGATTTGACTGGTTGGAGAAACGATATCTGTAGAATTGACTTGCTGCATTGTTCCGTGCCACAACCCAGATAGCTGTATCGGTTCGCTGGCTTGGTCATGTTGGCACCCCGCTGCTTGTTTGGCTCTGCTGGTACTCCCTTAGACCACCCAGTTCACTGTCCTGCTTACAAAATCAAACTAATTTTTAATTTCTTAAATGAGGTATTTAAATTTAGATCATAGACAAATATTACACATAGCTGAAATATCAAAGAAAAACAGATTTAGTTGGAAATATTGTTGCTGACACTGAAAAATATTTACTCAGCTAATTTACAGGATACTGAAAGTGAGAAACGAAGGAAGAATCAGTAAATTAAACTTCTCTTTGGAAAACAAGAGGTGTGGGTAAAGTGGTATTTGGTCTGATGTGGTATTTAACACCACTGGAACGCCAGCTGTGGTGTTAGTGGACCAACCGTGGCTCTCTATTCTCTTTCTATTAGGGAAACTGTGTGCATGAAAAGTCACCATGTGCACCATTCACCCTGCTACACTAGTGGTACACAGAGGTAGTACGTGTGAAACTTGCTAAGAGTTTCTGATTTGCTGCCACTGGAACAAAACCTTGTATCTCCAAGATGATAACCTTTAGTGAACGTCAGTGGAACCAGACTTCTGAAGCCGGTCATTTTGGGCCATTTCATTGAGTCCACACATACGACATTAAATGTACGAGCAATGTAAAGGACAATAAGACTTGCTCAGATGGGTAGAGGCTTTAATACAAAAAGAGGTGATGAAAAAACAGTCCAGGGTCAGAACCAGAATTCAGCAAACAACCAGGAGCAACATAAAAGAGTTCTGTTCAGGTCAAAATGCCCCCACCCAATTAACCCCCCACTTCCATTCTATCAAATCCAACATAAATAACAAGCAAACGTTCTGATATTACTGTTCTCCCATTAAGGAAGCTCAGCAGTGAACCTATGAACGGAACATGGAGACGTCTGTAACAGTCTGGTAGGTAATCATGTGGATGGTTGACCTTCATTCCAACACCCAGTTAACCATGAGGGATCCTAGCCAGCACCAGGCAGCTACCAGCAACCATCCAAACACCATATAGTAACCACCAACAACCACCTAGTGGCCCCACAGGCAATTACATTGCATTCAGTACTACATACAAAACTACATACGGTACTAACACTGCATTCCATACTTCACACGGTCAGCAGCCAGACAAACCCGCATCTATAAAGATGACCTTGCTTAACACTGAACAGTGTATATACCTGCATTTAAATGTCTGAAGTCAGTTTTTTGTTTTCAAGTACAACATGCCAGTGGTAACAGTCTGTGTGCATGTAGTCCTGCGTGGTGCAGCCGTCTGCCAATGGTGTGGATCATTCTCAGCACTGCAGTGACACTGACGTGGTGGTGGTGTGTTACTGTGTGTTGTGCTGGTGTCAGTGGAACTCCTTCCTTGCTGGAGATGGACAGTCAGAGACGATAGCTCATCTTCTGCTGCAAAGTGCAGTGTTGGACATCCTGTAGTCCTTCATCAGTGGGCACAGGACACAGATCACAGGACACTGTTGGCTATAGTTTTGATTGGTGTACGATTTTTAGTCCAGCAGTGACATTGATGTGTCCTGCATCAGACCGATTCACTCACACCTTCAGATCAAAATGTCCTCACTCTGTTAAAATTTCATATTGTCCAGGACATGTGGTCTTCACAAATCTAGCACTATAAGAACACACACACACACACATGCACCTATTGAACCCACTCATTCTACACATATGTATATTTCTGCTGTCTATCCATCCATCATCAACAATGTACAGTGTGTTGATACAGCTGCTCTCTGATTGTGCAATACTTTACAGCACTGTTACTGTAAGGTGAACTTTTACCCCCTGCTATTTGAACACTGCACTCTAAGGTTAATCATTCCCCAGCAGGCCTTCACTTTCACTCCTCAGTGCATTAGTTTGATTCTTCTGTGTCCCCATCTGGTGGTTCCTTCTAATACCTGCAGCTTGCCCAGCGAGTATTCAAAAAGGAAAGTAACTAACCTGGCAGTGCTGACTCGGACAAGGGTGTACTACTGACGGGAATTAACTCCGCTCAGGAAGTTCAGTAAGTAAAGCTCTTGGTAAATATGATTTGATTATTCTACATGAGACATTTCTAATAGTGTGTCTCATATACTCACACTTATAGGTCTACTTTAGACAACAACAGTCTGACTGGCTGATACAGCTGCTGCCATAGTGCTTTATGTTACATCAACAGCTTACACTCTTCCCCTTACTGCATTTCAGGGAAAATGAATGTGTTCAGGAAATGGAAATCAGCAGTAAACAGTTCAGGTAGGACAGCAACCCACACTCTGACACAGTACACGAGGAAACTCTTACAATGCATTGTCTGTACAACCAACTAAGAATGAAGAGAATGTATGTGTGGATGGGATCACTGTATACCACCACACTGTTCTGTTCGTCTGTCTATCATAAATGAATACACAAAACTGAAAGTAACTTTTGGAAAACTAGAGCTTTTAAACTGTACAGAAATAAAGATAAAGTTTTTGCACAACAAAAAACACATCAGAGGTGGTGATACGACACAAATACATTAATCAGTGATCCATTTAGACTGATATGATCAATATTTGAGCTACACATACAGAAGTCTGTCTCTCAGTATGGCGTCAGGCACAACACCACTGCAGTCTTTGGTGACGGTGACGTGGTGTTAAGGACAGTCGTGGTAACAGGATGACTCATGGAGGACACCACTGCTCGCTGGATGTCCACAGCTGATAAGGCTACCCTGACTACGTTCCCTCAGTGATTAAAAGGTTATAACTACTTTAAATTGTAAGTCTAGTATTTCAAACATATTGATACTCCCTTTAAACGTAAAGAGTCACTTATGACATATAGCGATCAGCTGGACACGCCCTGGAGTGCATACTGGAGTTTTTTTCAAGAGAAGGTGAATAAAGATGATATTAGAGTATTAGAAAAATAGTTACATCGATAATTACTGAATAAAAAAAATAATCACTAGGTACAGCCTACAGTATTAACCAAACAGTTGGGACATACCCAAAGCCAGCTGAACTGCCAATTTTGGACTTCATATTAAAGCTCAGCCCGCACTAACACGTCCCTCCCCATGCCCTGCCCAAAGCACTTGATAGACAGGAAACTGCACTGATAGTGAAAATGCAAACGTAAACAGGAATGTAACTGCATTTTCATTATAGGAGTTCTGGAGCGCCGCCATCATTCGCTAATAGGGGACTGGTTTTTAATATATGTAAAAATCAGGACACAGTGAAAATAAAATATCTACAGCACTTTGTATGCAAACACAGATACACATGTGAAACGCAACTGTAAATACACAGTTTACAGAGTTTTTACATTTTTCAGTTTGCATTTGCAAAATTTGGAATATGCTGCCATAGAAAGAGATAGCTCGGCTTGTATTGCTAAACATGTTAAGCTGGTGTTAAGCTGTGTGTTGGTGTGGGTCCTCCAAATGATCAGGAGAGCATAGATGCTCCACACTAGCACCTTCTCCACCGTTTCTGAGCAAGGTGTGGTTGAGGCCGTATGCCAGTCATGTCCTCCATGTTGCAGTGGACGTAGGGAACGTTCAGAAACACAGAGAGAACTCTGAAGGGCCGTCCTCATGTTCAACAGATATCTGCTGCTCATGTTGAACAAATCTAGACACAGTGACTGACACAAAATGTTTTCACTCACTCCAGGTGCCGTCTCGCCTGACATCAGGTACAGAAAACAGCTTCCTGGAGAAGTGATGATATCCGTGTGGAAGGATGATCTCACAAACCATGAAGCGGATGCCGTGGTCAATGAAGCCAATGAGCAGTTAAGTCATGGAGGAGGACTTGCTCTAGCTCTGAGCCGAGCCGGGGGTCCTCAAATCCAACAGGAGAGTGACCGGATCATAAAGCAGAAGGGCCGTGTTCCTACAGGTGAAGCTGTTCTGACCACAGCTGGAAAGCTCCCTTGTAAATGCATCATACATGCGGTCGGGCCCTGTGTGCCCCCAAATCCAACAAATTCAGAATTATCTGCGGCCTCACAGATGCTGGAGAAGGTCATATGGAGCATCTTCGAGTGCACTGAGTCCAACAACACACAGTCTGTTGCGATCCCTGCTATCAGCTCTGGCCTTTACAATTTTCCACTGCATCTCTGTGCAGACATCATTGTACAAACAGTGTTTTCATTCAGTGAGAAGCGACACACACGAAGAGACCCTCTAAAGGTCCGTCTCGTCAATAACGATGACCCCTCCGTTCAAGAGATGCTGAGAGCTTGCAATCAATTCCTGGGACCATGTGACTCACAAAGAGGACCAACTCCAATCAGAAGTAAGTCATCAGCCAGGTCACCATGGCTGAGTCTTTCAGCTGTGTGGGACTCTCCCCCTCATATTACCTGATCATTTATTAGTCTCTGTAAACAATAAGTCATTATATAAGAGATTCTAATCAGCTCTAATATCATTTCTTGAGTATATTAATGGGCTCAGTGGTTGTACACTTGGTGTATTAGTGTAACACATGAACCCTCACATGGTGCTTCTTCAGAAGACTGACAGATCTGAATTCCCCACCCCCCTGTCTCAAAGCAGAATCAGTACAACATTTCTCAGAAATACACAGATGTGCTTTCATGCGTAATTTAACAACACCTTTAAGCTTTGATGATCAGTCCACTGATTCTCTTACAGGAATCTTGGCGAAAAGTGACACTTAGATAACGACCCTGAATGACTTTTTTCAGTTTGTTTGTTTATTAATTATTAAAATAAACAATAATACATAAATTAAAGAGAACTACAATGCACTCATCCGAACATAGCTGCGATTTAACTGTGCTCCACAGAATCTCTCACCAGTTTATTATTTTTTTGTTATGGATACTGCGTGACCTGGTGGGTTGCCCACACTTATATCTGTTGGACCACCTTTAGCTTTGAGTACAGCGTGCATGCTCGGTTTCAAAAACCTCATACAACATCACAACTTTTATTTCTGTCCAGAGTTGGATTACTCTTTGGCCCAGATTTGTATTAACAGAACTGCCCTGTAAATCCTTTCCAGACTTTCAGTGGGGTTCAGATCAGGACCTTGTGGTGGTCGCTTCATAGGTGCTAGTGCGTCCAAGACGTGATCCAGATGTGGGGCTGGGTTGAGACCCTCCACACAGAAAACAATGTAAACAGGTGAATTAGAAACAGGTGAATAATACAGATCTCAGACCTGCAGGTTTTACCACTCGTCACCATTATCAAACCACATACTAGCTAAACATCTCGTGCTGCCCACACATCTGTTTTACACTGGGCTGGAAACGATTATCCAATCACAACCCAGAAAGCTGTCTGCTGTAAACAAATGCACCATGCTCATATTTTAAATGAGGAAAATGTAAATATAAACAGGACATGTTTATTATGGCAGATCTGGAGCGCCACCTTGAGGAGGTTTGCTTCCCCACATTAACTTCCACATTAGCCATCACACATAGAAACGCAAACACAGACGCAGATTTGAAACTGAATCATGTGTCTTTAGTAATGCTCACTTACACAGGAAACGCAACTGTAAATTTACAGTTTGTATTTGAATTTTTCAGTTTGTACTTACATATCCATAAAGTTTGGAATATGCTGCCATAGACAGGGATAGCTCAGCTTGTAACGCTAAACATGTTAAGCTGGTGTTAAGCTGTGTGTTGGTGTGTGGTCCTCCAAATGATCAGGACAGTATAGATGCTCCACACTCTAGCACCTTCTCCACCGTTTCTGAGCAAGGTGCCGTTGAGGTCACATGCCAGTCATGTCCTCCATGTTGCAGTGGAAGTAGGGAACGTTCAGAAACACAGAGAGAACTCTGAAGGGCCGTCCTCATGCTCCTTCATTTTGAGAGATAGCTGCTGCTCATGTTGAACAAATCTAGACACAGTGACTGACACAAAATGTTTTCACTCACTCCAGGTGCCGTCCCACCTGGCATAAGGTACTCAAGACAGCTACATGGAGATGTGATGATATCCGTGTGGAAGGATGATCTCACAAAACATAAAGCGGATGCTGTGGTCAACGCGGCCAATGAGCACTTAAGTCATGGAGGAGGGCTTGCTCTAGCTCTGAGCCGAGCCGGGGGTCCTCAAATCCAACAGGAGAGTGACAGGATCACAAAGTCGCAGGGCCGTGTTCCTACAGGTGAAGCTGTTCTGACCCCAGCTGGAAAGCTCCCTTGTAAATGCATCATACATGCGGTCGGGCCCCGTGTGTCTCTGCGTCCAACAAATTCAGAAATATCTGCCGCCTCAGATATGCTGGAGAAGGTTATACAGAGCATCTTCAAGTGCACTGAGTCCAAAAACATACAGTCTGTTGCGATCCCTGCTATCAGCTCTGGCATCTTCAATTTTCCACTGGATCTCTGTGCAGACATCATTGTACAAACAGTGTTTTCATTCAGTGAGAAGCGACACACACAAAGAGGCCCTCTAGAGGTCCGTCTCGTCAATAACGATGATCCCTCCGTTCGAGAGATGCTGAGAGCTTGCAATCAAATCCTGGGACCACCTGACTCACAAAGAGGAGCAAACTCCCATCCAAAGCCAAGTCAGCATGGCTTTTGAGCTGTCTAGGACTCTCCACCTCAAAAACAGTCCCACTAAGAAGGAGACGATAAGTTAAAAAAAAAAAAACAATAAGCCATTATATAAGAGATTCTAATCAGCTCTAATATCTTCTTCAGAAGACTGACAGATCTGAATTCACCACCCCACTGTCTTAAAGCAGAATCAGTTCAACATTTCTCAGAAATACACAGATGTGCTTTGATGTGTAATTGTATGTTCCTTTAAAACTTTTAAAAACTTTTTAAAAAATGTCCTTAAACATCTCACCGATCAAACTGCAAGAATTATGGTGACAAAATACGTATAATAAATGTGGGTCTTGTAATGTACGGGAGAAAAATATTATATATCATATACATAAAGATATTATAATTAAAACAGTACAATGGAAATCTCTATTTTCTATATCGTTTTCCAAACATTTGTGCAAAAATTAAAAACTAAAAATGAAATTAAATACCTACATTTGTGGTTTCATTTTTCACTTGAGTAGTCACGCTTATGTCAAGCAGGCACTGTTATTATGTTTTTAGCTCAATGCTAAAACAGAGGCTTTGTACTTAGCTTAGTATTATAAGTTAAGGAATGAGCTCCACACAGAGAGAGACCGACGCCGAGACCGACTTCTTCGAGACTTCTTTATAGCAGCAGGCAGGTAGTAATAACCCCTAGATACAACAGCGCCCCACAGTGTTCAATAATGGAAACAACAACTTTACTGCAAATACATCACAACTGTGTCTTTCTGTAACATGCCAATGATTTCACACAGGAATGTACAGTATAATAAACAACGGTGGAATAAACAGGTTGTTAGCTTTACTGGCTAGTTAGCGTTTGGTTCTGTGATTATTTTTATCTTGCTAGAGAATCACAGTAAGGAGTTCCATCTGCACATAGTTCATTGTCTAATCATTACTGATGCCTCATTAGCAGATGATAGCTAATTCTCTGGTTTAAGCTTTAATTATAATAAAAAACCTCAATACAAAAAAACATTCTACAGGAGCTCATATTTATCAGGAATTCTGTCCATTTTCTGCAAATTTTGATAGATTAAATCTCCTTAATTAAAAATACTACCAGCATTCAAACTACGAGACACTCTGATGGCAGCCTTCAATTTGGCATTTGTCAGCTTCCTGCTTAAAATGTCTGGGTCCACCTTAAATGAAGCAGCAGCCATGTTAATGCCTCAGGCGCCACAGTGTAAATGCAGTATCAATTAAGGTGGACCAGGAAACCTGGAAGAAGGATCTGGTGAAGGTTCTAGATCGGAAAGTGTGTCCTGTATTACGAGGGTAACGTTGATAGATAGAGGCCGAATTCTATTAACATTAAACACACAGAAAAACATTTAAAGGCTGAATTAGTTACTACACGGTACATATCTAGAACCCCAGTGTACTGTTTTGTGCTGTGAAGATTGGGAACCCAAATTTGCACAAATGGAGAATGGAACTCATTTAGCAGAGAAACACAAGAAGAAGTGGAGGAGGGTAAATCCTCACCATCAAGAAGAACCAACATGAGGAGGAAAAGACGACAGCGGAGCACCTGCCGGTTCTAGAGAGAGGAGGAGGGGTTCAATAGGCTGCATGATGCAACCTCATTTCACCACTAGAGGCTACACAGTGCTTGTATAGGGGGAACATGTTCTCCCTGCTTATTGGACATTCAGGTGCTTATACATAAACCCTGGAGCGAGTTCCTCCACGTCTGGTTCATGAGACTATCCTGCATCATGGGAAGGAACCATGGGTTGAGCTTCTGTTTCCCAACAGGCCCTCATCCACAGGACGCATGTCAGAAGCTCTGGTGGTGTGATAGTGAGGCACTAACGCCTTCAGCAGGATCATGAGCCAGTCGTTCTCCTGTACAAGCAGGGAGCACCGAGGTCTTCCAGGACCCCTCGGCCTGCAGTGAGGGCTGGAGGTCGGACCCTCTGTCTGTTCATGGCTACGGATCAGCTGAAGGACTGTAGATGATCCAGACGTACAGGTCACACATTTAACCAGAATTATTTTAATCACTGCAATTATTAATATTTCTGTTATTAATGTACTTGCCGACACTGCTAATGGTTTTGACGGCTTAGCAACAAAGGGAGAACCTTCTCTGACCAGGTCTGCGTTTGATCATACAAATATGAGAAGTTAATTGAATAATGAATCTGTTGATGAAATTCATATTGACTGTTTATAGCTGAATTAACTCTGTATGTCGCAGATTAGTTTATATAATGTTCAGCAACTACAAAAATCCTAATTCTAATTTGTATAATATCCATGATATTCTAACAGGTAACATAAATAAGCATTAATGGTGACGGGCGATATTTGGTTCATGAAAGAAGCCAACGTGTCACACATGTAGCATTTACATCAACAGCACCACTGAAAATGTGCTACCAATTTTCCTTTTATTAATAAAAGAAGAACCTTTATTGATGGACAGCGCATGACGGCTCATATTCCTTTACATTTCAAAATTATTATTAAAAATAGATTTTTTTATTTTTTGTACACTCAAGTTCAACCTCTTTTACATGAAATAAAAAAAAAAATCAGCAAAAATACATTTATAACATAAGGACATGTGATGCACCCAAACCTGTGGATGTCATCCACCCGTGCATCCGCAAAGCTATAAAGACCTATACAGTGCTTATAGTTTAATAAAACATTTACATTTAAAACTCAGAGTGCAAAACAGCAAACAGCGAGGTGAGCAGTCCCCCCCACACACACCTCCCCCCCCAACATAAATAACAGAACATGGAGACGTCTGTAACAGTCTGATCAGTAATCATGTGGAGGGTTGACCTTCATTCTTCTTCAGCCCAGGGAGAGTGAGTTCGTACCTGGAGAGACCGGAGAGATACACACTTAAACCTCTTCGGGCTTTATTACTGATCACGAGTTACAAAGAAACCAGCTCACACGCCCATCACAAACACCCAGTTAGCCATGAGGGATCTCACAGCGTCTATAAACAACCACCTAGCAACCACCCAGAAACCTCCCATCCACCGGCAACCACCTACCAACAGCATACATCTACCAACCGCCCAGAAACCATGCAGAAACAACCCAGCACCCACTAGCAACCATCTATCAACCGCCCCGAAACCACCTACCAACCACCAGCAACCACAAGCAACCACGACAGACATCTACCAACCGCAAAAAACAAGCTAACAACCACCCAGAAACCTACCCTCCACTGGCAACCACCTACTAACAGCATCCACCTACCAACCGCCCAGAAACAACCCAGCCACCGCTAACAACTACCAGCAACCACCTACCAACTGCCCATCAAATCAAGCTATTAACCGCCCAGAAATCACCCAGAAACCACCTACCGACCACAAGCAACCACCTACCAACCACAAGCAACCACCTACCAACCACAAGCAACCACCTACCAACCACCTACTTACCACCCAGACCACATTTACCAACCACCAGCAACCACCTAGCAACCACCCAGAAACCTACCATCCACCGGCAACCACCTACCAACAGCATACATCTACCAACTGCCCATGCAGAAACCATGCAGAAACCTCCCAGCAACCACCAGCAACTACCAGCAACCATCTATCAACCGCCCCTAAAAACAAGCTACTAACTGCCCAGAAATCACCCAGCCACCGCTAACAACTACCAGCAACCACCTACCAACTGCCCATCAAATCAAGCTATTAACCGCCCAGAAATCACCCAGAAACCACCTACCGACCACAAGCAACCACCTACCGACCACCAGCAACCACCTACCGACCACCAGCAACCACCTACCGACCACCAGCAACCACCTACCAACCACAAGCAACCACCTACCAACCACCAGCAACCACCTACCAACCACAAGCAACCACCTACCAACCACAAGCAACCACCACAAACCACCTAGCAACCACCTACTTACCACCCAGACCCCACTTACCAACCACTAGCAACCACAAGCAACCACCACAAACCACGTACCAACCACCACAAACCACCTACCAACCACAAGCAACCACCTACCACCCGCCTACCAACCACAAGCAACCACCTACCACCCGCCCTATACTACATACAGTACTTCATGCAGTAAGTCTAATAATAATTCGTTTTTAAAAAACATTTAATAAATAAAACCACTGATTACAAATATATAAAAAACTGCGTGTTAAAGAGAAGATAATCAGGAGACAAGATATTAAAACGGCTACATATGATGTACTAATGTGAAATAAATGATTTTGGTCGGATTCTTCTCTTACCACTCAATAGAACCTCTCAGAAGATCCATCTGAGACAGATCAATCAGGACCTGAAGACGAGAACAGACAGAGAGGTTATCCATCCACAATACACTCCAGAGCAGATGTTAATGATTGGCTACAAGGAGGGACTGCATGTGGGCGTGGCCAAAGACCATAGTGTGAAGGAAGTAGCTGAATCTGCAGGTGTGTGGAAGCGTACGGTCATACGGGTCTACCAGCAGTGGATACAATCCCAGTCTACAGGGAATTCTCCTCTGAACTGTGCCAGGGAAGGCCTCCACCAAATCTGGACCACCTGACCGAGTCTTTGATGTAAGAGTGTCTGAACACTGATGTGGCCACATCCAGAACCTCGTCCAGTACATGCCATATCTAGTCCCAGCTGGCCTTCTGGACGTGTGACACCAAACCGTTTACCACGGTGCCTCCACACACGGATTCGTTGGGCATCACACAGATCACACTGCCCGTGGTTCTCACCTTCCCGATCTCTTTGCGTTCCCTGGTGTGGAACATCCGATTGTTCTTCACAGAAACGTCCAGCGTCCTGGTCTTGGCCTCCTCCGACGAGACTGAAAACTCAAACCTGAGTGAGGATGAGTGTGGGTGAGTAAGGTGAGTAAGGTAAGCTAGCCAACAACAATAAACCCTATGTCCTTCAGATAAGCTCTCACTTCTCCTCAAACACAGGCTCCACCGTCTTCCTCTTCACTTGTGTGCGCATGCGGCTCTTCCATTTCTGGTCCGGCAGCAGGTAAATGCGAACGTAGGTGTCTGAGCCGTTCTCGCTACACTGGAAGAGATTCCTAGCAAGCAAAGTACAGCAGGACATGGAGTTTACATTCACCATTAATACATCTGGATTCATTCACCATGAATATTATAATAACAAATAACGAGTTGCTAGTTAACCTCCGCCAGGCTAACCGTCTTCTAGCTCTCAGCCAGTATTAGTGCAGTGCTAACTGAGGCTACGTGTTATCTTACGGTCCAGGTTCATTGCAGAGTACACACTGACCAGCCACAATAAAACAACACCCTTGTATCTACACTCGTTATATCAGCTCCACTGACCATATAGGACACTCTGTAGGTGTACAGTTCCAAGGTGTGAGTGGATCAGACACAGCAGTGCTGCTGGAGAACTCAGTGTTACTGCTGGACTGAGAATCGTCCATCAACCAAAACTATCCAGCCAACAGCGTCCTGTGGGCAGCGTCCTGTGGGCAGTGTCCTGTGGGCAGCATCCTGTGGGGTAGCGTCCTGTGGGGCAGTGTCCTGTGACCCCTGATGAAGGACTAGAGGATGACCAACACTGCACTGTGCAGCAGCAGATGAGCTATCGTCTCTGACTGGCCATCTACAAGGTGGACCAGCAAGGTAGGAGTGTCTAATAGAGTGGACAGTGAGTGGACACAGTGTCTAAACACTCCAGCAGCACTGCTGTGTCTGATCCACTCACACCAGCACCACACACACTAACACACCACCACCACGTCACTGCAGTGCTGAGAATGACCCACTACCCACACCATACCTGCTCTGTGGTGGTCCTGTGGGGGTCCTGACCATTGAAGAACAGGGTAATACAGTACACAGAGAAACAGATGGACTACAGTCTGGACCTGTACACCTACAGAGTGTCCTGTATGGTCAGTGGAGCTGATACAGTGGACACTGAGTGTAGATAGAAGGAGGTGGTTTTAATGTTATGGCTGGTCATAAACTTTAAGTAACATGGTCACTTCAGTCCTTCACTCGAGAGACCCACTTGCAGCCGTTGACCGTCACAATGAGCTTCTTCCTCAGGTTGACGTAACGAATAGTCAACTGGATCTGGCCAAAACTGCCCTGGTGATTCAGGAGTGCTCTGTAACAGAGAGGTACACAGGATTCGAGGCTTATAGGAACATCAGACTTAAAACAGGATAATAGAACCAGAACCATTTGCCATTTATGCTCCGAGGAATTTGTATCCATGATGTGACACACACACACACACACACACACACACAAACACACCAGGGTGAAGTGACCTGCCTGGAGCGGTGGGCCGCCCACTCCAGTGCACCTGAGAGCAACTGGGGGTTAGGTGCCTTGCTCAAGGGCACTTCAGTCTTGGCCTGTTGGTTCAGGGGATTAAACCCACAACCCTCCGGTCACAAAGCTGGTTCCCCAACCTCCAGCCCACGACTGCCCATATATTACCATCTCAGATTGTTGGGGCGGTGTTGTAATAAGGTTGCTATGGTATCCCAGGGTCTATGTAATTGGTATGTTTCCCCGGTTGCTAAATGATATTCCTGAGGGTTGCTAGGTAGTTACTGGGTGGTTGCTATCCCAGGTGGTTGCTATGGTATTTTACATGGTTGCTATGTTACTACCATGATATTCCCGGTGGTTCGGGTGGTTGCTACGAGATCCCACATGAACGACAGGGTGTTCATAGACATGACCACTATGGTGCTGCAGATCACAGACACTCACTCTGGGTATGGGATGCTCTCGGCCAGGTCTAACCGAGAAGAAGCGATGGAGTTCTCCGACAGGAGGCTGTGGGAGTCATAGCGGCGCATGCGGGACGGCGTGGAGGCTCCTGAGCGGCGGACCTCCGAGGACATGAGGGAGCCTCTGCGGTGAGGGACGTACTCCGTCTGTAGGGCGGTGGAGGAGCTGGCTGAAGCTGAGCCATCTGTAGAGGACGCTTGGGGTATCGTGGAGGTAGGCACTTTCTGCTCAGGCTGGGAGGACTGAGGTGCAGGCTGGGAAGCAGGCTGCGAGGCGGGCTGCGGACCCTGTTTGGAGGGCTGGGTTTGGGCTTCATGAGGTTGGGAGGATTTAGCTTGGGGCCCCCGCTGAGGTCGGGCTGATGGAGGGTTCTCCA
>JAMWET010006957.1:0-12395 GCA_024036415.1 Prochilodus magdalenae | reverse complement strand
GCACCAGTTGGTGGCACTGAGAGCATCCTATCTCTGAGGGATCCCAGCTGTGGCCTCATATCTTCCTCTCCACTGTGCTCCACTGTGCTCTGCAATTAGTGGTGGTGGTTGTTCGGTGACTGTGGCTGATGGGGGCTAGGTGAATGTTTGGATGGCTGCCATGAATATGCGTTTTGTCTCTGTGGGCCTTTAGCTGTGTTAGTGGGTCGCAAGCTTGTTTACATTTAACAAGCCTTTTCAAGGCCCCGGTCCTGTCCTCCACCAACAGGAACCCCCGTTTGTGTTTGGTTTCTTGGTGTGTGCCTCGTCCTGTGGTTAACAATGGCCCTTTTCCTGTATGTAACCATTTGGGTTGTACTATGGCCTTTGACCTGCCATTAGGTCTGTAACCAGCTAGTGGCATCTTGCAAGTGATCTCAGAGACTCCTCCTGTTTTTGTGGTGGTCTATCGGGAGAGTCTCTTGGGTTCAAGATAAGCCGGCGAGGCTATGGAGCACGCTCAGATCAGAGCGCTGATCAGTTAAAACTAAGAGCCCTTCTTGGTGCATTATTGTGTCATGGCCGACATCATATTTACTGAGTTGCTAAATGAGTGACTGTTTGATGAATGGGTTTAACTCACTGAAGGAGTGTTTGTTATGTACAGTTATTTCATCATGTTTTTATATACTATAACTGCATTATTATACAACCCTCTCTCCAAAACTGAAATCATAATTAAAATCAAATTCTATTCCATTAACAATAGTGCAGAGATAAGATATTAAATGTTAAAACTGTTATTAAAATTTCTTATTGTCTCTAAGAGCCTGAATCTCTGGGAATGTTTCCTACTACTTCTTTTTGTCTGTCCTGTATCCTTGTTATGTAACCTGCATGCCCCTTATGCTTTTTTTAGGATGCCTAGGGCAAAAAATTGTCTGGGCCAACTGAGGGTGATGACACTGAGTGTGTTTAAAGCGAAACTGCAGAAATATCAGATATCGTCAGAAAATCGGTTCACTGCCTCACATATAAATATATATATATATATATACATATATATGTAATAATTATATATATACATACACACACAGTATATATGATACATATAGTATAGTAATTTATATACAGAGAACAAATCATACTTAAGAACCAATCATGCAGTTTGTACAGACACAAGACTAAAGAACGTATGATATTCCTAAAATAACAGGCAGCGTACCAATGTACTAGTCAGTCTGTAATCAGTACTAGATTACCCTTTAGAGCTTTACAGCTAGAACTACCCCAACACAGGTGTTAACACGTCTAATCCCGAAAATGTGGCTGGAATAAATACATGCTGGACATCTGTACTTTGTAGATGTGCTTGGTTGATTAATAAATGAAAAGCTTGATGGACTATTACAGTTCTGCCTGGAAGAAGAAGGAGACTTCTAGCTGTGGCTTGGGCTCTGCACTACCACCACATGGGGGAAAGGTTGAATCTCAGCCATTAGCATCTTCCTCCTCCTCAGTGACCTGCTGCAGATGATCCTCGATAAGCACTAATAGTATTTATCATGAGCGGACATTATGAAATAATCTGTATTGTGTTTGCTGGTCTTTGGTTAGGAACCAAGGTCTGTGGTCCTCACCTGCACCAGTTGGTAGCGCTAAAGAGTTGTCTACTGAGATATCCATCTGTTGCTGATATCTTCTCCATGCTGCGCTCCAGTGTGCTCTGCAGCACCAGGTTCTAATGTTTCTAGGTTTTTGGATGGCTGATTAATATGTGTTTGTGTCTGTTACCTTGAGTTGTGTTAGCAGTCACATGCTAACTTACTTACAAAGCCTCTACTGACCCCATCCTGTCCTCCACAGGCTGGAAGCCAGGTAACTTGGTTCCTTGTTTCCGTGTTTACAGTCGTTTTTAGTATGTGCCATTTGTGCAGACTGTGGCTTTTAACCTTCCAATTGAAAAGTACACATACAGTGAGGTATCTGAAAATCAGAGTAAGGGTATACATGCAGTGATGTATCTGAAAGAAATCAGAGTAAGAGTACACATACAGTGAGGTATCTGAAAGAAATCAGAGTCACTTGTAGGGCTCCACCTCATAACAGTGATGCCCCTTACAGAAGAGGGAGGTCGGGATCTACAGTGGCCTTAATTACGTCCACAGTGCAATAGAACTACAGCCACACTGCAGTTCCTACAATAATGCATTTTCTATTCCAGATCAACCAGCATGGACCACCAGTAAAACCAGTATGTGTTGTGGTTTAGATGCTAGTGTACTGGTCACCAGTAAAACCAGTAAGTGTTGTGGTTTAGATGCTAGTATACTGGTCAGAAGTAATGGAAGTTAACATGCAGGTCAACAGCAAAACCAGTATATGGTGAGTTCTAGATGCTGGTATACTGGTCAGCATTAATGGACGTTAATGTACTGTTCACCATTAAAACCAGTATGTGTTGTGTTCTGGATGCTGCTATATTGGTCGCCAGTGAAACCAGTACAACATAATACTTCACATCATCAGCTTTTCCAAGAAGTGAAAACTATAGTGCAATATTAATGCTAATGTCAGTGATGGCTAGTAATGGCTAGTGATGGTTCTCACTCTGCTTTGAAATGTTAGCGGAAGCTAGTGGAGTTCAATACTAACAGCTTTAGCTTTAACAGTGGGCTTGTAGAGCTTATAAGACATTAATGTAACATACAGTCATCATCAAAGAACAGCTGCACCCAGAAGGAGGAGGATAAAGGTTACCAGGAACAATAGATGATGATACATTTAGACTGATATGATCAGTATGGGGTTGAGCAGGCTTGTTTGCTAACGCAACATGCCAGACGTCTCGGTGTGGAGCTGTCCTATGATAATCCATCCCATGCAGCTCTAATATCCTCACACAGTTATTGCAGATGGTGCGGTAGGGGTGGACCCTGGTGACACCAGGGCTTCTGGATGTGTGACATGTGAAAACAAACTGGTCATCTTGGTGCTGACCACGGTGCCTCCACACACGGATTTGATGGTCGTTTTCACCAAGACTAAAGCGGGACTCGTCACTGAAGATGACCCACTGCCATTCTGGGTCTCTCCATGACAGTCGGTCTGACACCATAGCAGTCTTTGGTGGCGGTGATGTGGCGTCAAGGACAGTCGCCGTCACGGTCTGCTTGTATGTAGTCCTGCATGGTGCAGCCAACTGTCAGTGGTGCTGGAACTAACAGGATGACTCATGGAGGACATCACTGCTCGGTGAATGATACATCCGGACATCAGTTAACATTTTGCCATGTCAGAGTATACAGAATAAACACCTGAGATTTATTATTATTATAAGATTACAATGGGACTTCTGAGACATCTTACACACTGTGCTTTGATGAGATCCGCTGTTGGTTCACATCACTGATGTATAAAAGGTTCCCAGTGACAAATTAAAGATACTCCCAAATTCATTCATTCATCTTCTGAACTGCTTATCCTTCTGGGTCACGGGAGCTACTGGTACCTATCCAAATGCTAATTGGGTGGAAGGCAGTCCACCAGTCCATCACAGGGCCGGCACACAGACATACACACTCACAGCTGGGGAATCTTAGCCAGAGCTGAATGCATGCATGTTCCATTCTCAAGCTCCACCAAACTATTCCACTGAGTCGGCTCTAATCTAAGTTATCAGTGAGATTCGCTTAAATCCAGATTCTGGAAGACTGACTGTTCTACTACTGTTAGATCTCAGTGCTGCATTTGACACTATTGATCACAAAGTTCTCGTAGACAGACTGGAGAACTGGGTTGGACTCAGGAACTGTCCTAAAATGGTTCAGGTCATACGTGCTGAGAAGGAATTATTTTGTTGAAATAGAAAATAATGTATCTGAAACTGTGTCGGTGACCTGTGGTGTCCCCCAGGGCTCAATTCTGGAGCCACTCTTATTTAATTTATATATGCTAACTCTGTGTGAAATCCTGCAGGACTATGGGATGTCCTACCACAGCTATGCAGATGACACTCAAATCTACTTGGCCCTCAGTCCTAATAAGTATGGTCCTCTCAACTCACTGTGTAAATGCCTGGAGCACATCACTGAACGGATCGGTCAGAACTCTGGTTATTATATTTGGGAATAGACATGAGAGGCACAGACTAGCTGCATATCTGAATTCAACACCCCTAAAGTCTAAAGAGCTAGCCCGTAATCTCGGCGTACTAATCCACTCTGATCTCAGTTTTAGCAGTCACGTCAAAACGTCACCAGATCAGCTTACACCACCTTAAAAACATTAACCAGATCAGAGATTACCTGTCTACACCAGACCTGGAGAAACTCTATGATCACTGATCACTGTAACAGTCTTCTAGCAGGTCTTCCAGAAAAGATAATCAAACAGCTCCAGCTGATCCAGAACACAGCTGCCTGAGTTCCCACCAGGAGCAGAAGAAGGGACCACATCACCCCCATTCCTAAATCCCTACACTGGATACCAGTCTGCTACAGGACAGACTTTACAGTCCTGTTACTGGTCTATGAATGTCTCAGTGGTTCAGGACCAGCATATTAC
This sequence comes from Prochilodus magdalenae, assembly GCA_024036415.1. Taxonomy (NCBI): domain Eukaryota; kingdom Metazoa; phylum Chordata; class Actinopteri; order Characiformes; family Prochilodontidae; genus Prochilodus; species Prochilodus magdalenae. The sequence goes on along the minus strand of JAMWET010006957.1, from coordinate 7,850 downwards.
CTGACACGGTGCAGCCGTATGAGCCGAGCCGAGCTCTCAGGGCGTTAGGAACAGGTCAGTTAGTCCTGCCTAAGGTAAAGACTAAACATGGAGGGGCAGCGTTTAGCTACCGTGCAGCTGTTAAATGGAATCAGCTGCCAGAGGGCATTAGAAAAGCCCCGACGGTAGATAGTTATAAATCCAGACTGAAGACATTCCTGTTTAATCCGGCTTTCAGCTCCGCTATCAGTAACACTGTTACTCTCCTGTAACGCCACTTTGTATTCCTCACTCTTATACTGACTTTTATTTATATTATATTTAATGATTTTAATGATTAGCGCTATTAATATTTTAATGATTTTTTAATTATTTATTTTGCTTTTATTTTGTTTTTATTTCTTTGTATTTTCTCCCTTTTATGTAAAGCACTTTAAACTGCCCCCGTGTATTAAAAGTGCCATACAAATAAACGTGCCTTGCCTTGCTTAGCAGTGTCAGTAGACATTAGCTTAGCAGTGTCAGTAGACATTAGCTTAGCAGTGTCAGTAGACATTAGCTTAGCAGTGTCAGTAGACATCAGCTTAGCAGTGTCAGTAGACATTAGCTTAGCAGTGTCAGTAGACATTAGCTTAGCAGTGTCAGTAGACGTTAGCTTTGCAGTGTCAGTAGACATTAGCTTAGCAGTGTCAGTAGACGTTAGTTGCTAAGCTCACGTCTACTGCTAAGCTAGCTTAGCAGTGTCAGTAGACGTGAGGTGAGCAGTGTCAGTAGATGTTAGCTTTGCAGTGTCAGTGGACATTAGCTTAGCAGTGTCAGTAGACATTAGCTTAGCAGTGTCAGTAGACGTTAGCTTAGCAGTGTCAGTAGACGTGAGCTTAGCAGTGTCAGTAGACATTAGCTTAGCAGTGTCAGTAGACATTAGCTTAGCAGTGTCAGTAGACGTTATCTTAGCAGTGTCTGTAGATGTTAGCGTAGCGGTGTCAGTAGACGTTAGCTTAGCAGCGTCAGTAGACATTAGCTTAGCAGTGTCAGTAGATGTTAGCTTAGCAGTGTCAGTAGACGTTAGCTTAGCAGTGTCAGTAGACATTAGCTTAGCAGTGTCAGTAGACATTAGCTTAGCAGTGTCCGTAGACGTTAGCTTAGCAGTGTCAGTAGACGTTAGCTTAGCAGTGTTAATAGACATTAGCTTAGCAGTGTCAGTAGATGTGAGCTTAGACAGTTTCAGTAGACATTAGCTTAGAAGTGTCAGTATACGTTATCTTAGCAGTGTCTGTAGACGTTAGCTTAGCAGTGTTAGTAGACGTTATCTTAGCAGTTTGTGTAGATGTTGTCTTAGCAGTGTCAGTAGATGTTAGCTTAGCAGTGTCAGCAGACGTGAGCTTAGCAGTGTTAGTAGACATTAGCTTAGCAGTGTCTCTAGATGTTAGCTTAGCAGTGTCAGTAGATGTTAGCTTAGCAGTGTCAGTAGGTGTTAGCTTAGCATTGCCCCCCAAAGGTTAATCATATTTCAGATTCTGTGCTGCTTGTTAAGCTTGTTGCACACGTCTCATCATGGTACATATACAGTAGCGAGAAGAAGTAAGTGAACCCTTTTGAATTACCGGTGGTCTGATCTTCATGTTAGTGGTCACAATTAACACCTAACTAAACTAATACACACACAGTTCTGCTCTACTGACCACACTGAGGAACATCCACAGTGCAGGCTGGAACCCTGGAATTTAAAACCTCCTTTAGCAGCATCACCTCCACCAAACGTTTCCTGTAGCTGCAAATGAGATTTACATAATGTTGAGGAGGAATTTTGGAACATTCCTTCCTACACATGTGGCCCAATGAATAACCCCACTTGTCACTGAACTACCCCACCATGTGGGAGACTGGGGTTTGATTCCCCACCTGTAATATGATTAACTAAGTCACTCTGGGTGTACTAATGGACTGGGCGTGGGCTGGACAGGTTTCTGGATGTAGGCCACATCAATGTTCAGACACTCTTGAATTGCACAGATTTGGTGGATGCCACCCCTGGTACAATTCCGAGTAGAGTTTCCTTGTATTCTGGGATTTCAGGAGTCCAGGTCCTCACTATACAAGCTGATATATACAAGCCCCTTCAGAACCCACCCTGCTAAGCCAACTCTGGCCACTAGAGGGAAGCATGGAGACACTCTGCCGCAATTAGTGGCAACGAGTGGCACCTGTTTCTCACTCTACTTGAGGGACTCTCAACTTGGCGTCTGTGCTCAGTCTTAAGCAGACTCACTGGGTGCACACGTTTCTAGACTCGCTGGTGGTACTGGTAATCGCTCTTGAGCGGTCTCTGAACTTTGTCTTGGCTTCCCTAAGCTTTCCCTTAGTGGCTGTAAAGCACCAGAGTAAATAAGTATGAGAGTGTGTCAGAGTGGTTAGCCTGCTCTCTGCTCAGTCCTCTCTGAGGAAAGTCAGTTCTAGGCTGCATGAGTGAGTGAGTTTGAGTTTAAGGTGCAGACAGGGCCAGTCTGGCTGCTCTCTTGCACTCCCACAGTATACCGGTATCAGCAATTAGAGGCCACTAGAGGTCTCCCTTCCCCAGTACTGTCTATGACAGCCCCTCTGATGAAGCCACCTGTACCTCATTACAGCTTCACCTCTAACGCTTCTCCAGTACAGCAGTATTGCCAGTTCCTAAGCGTCCTAGCTGTATGTGTCCTGGACACTTTTACTTTTGTGCTCTTCAGCCTCTGTTTGTGCTGTTGCCTGGACTGAACCAGTGTTTCCGGTCCTGTTGCCAGGCAGTTGACACCTATGTTGTTAATCATTTAGTGCCATTCTGATGAAAAAAAAAAAAAAACAACAGAACTATAAATCCCTGTGGGGTGTGAGTGACGTGATCCATAGTTTGGGAAGAGGTGTTACAGTGCAGGGAATGAGTGACTGCATTTGGGCGTAGTGTAGTGTGTAGCTCAAAGATGCAGGGCAGAATGAGTAATGGGCCACTAATATCTTTAATTAGTCACTGGGAACCTGACATGGGAAAATGTTTAATATCATAAATCATGTGTGTGAAATACACTGTTAACTCGTCCACATCTCATTAGGGTTGGGCTACACAGTCGTTACACAAGTACCACACATTCCTTAACAAATGATGGCCTTGAGCTGTACACTGTAGAAATGTCCCATATAAGACTACAGATATACACAGTACCCTACTGTTATCAACATTATCCTCTATTCTGAATATTATACATACGCACAGAAGTTAGGAGATGAAATTTAACATATGAACTGTTTTATGTTTTTATTCAGTTTTACAAAGATACATATACTAAAGTGTTCAGTGAAAACTTTAACTGTATACTCTTACTCTGATTTCTTTCAGATACCTCATTGTATGTATACCCTTACTCTGATTTCTTTCAGATACCTCACTGTATGTATACCCTCACTCTGATTTCTTTCAGATATCTCAGCGCCTGTCTAATAGCGTTTTGTATAATAGGGTGGTATAATAATGTAGTTATTTGTTTAATATATAACAAGCAGAAAACAGTGAAGAATAAAAGTCAATTAAATAAGCTGCTTTATTTCAAATGATTTAGAATTGAGTCAAACTCATTTATTCATTCATTGATTCAACCGGTCAGCAAACTGCCATGACACCAAGGCTCTTAATTTACAGAGCAGCACTCTGATCTGAGCTGCTCACACTTTCTGAATCCATACACTCTCCTTTAAGATAATCACACACAGGACAGGCTCTGAGATCACTCACAAATGCACTCGATGGGTGAGATTCGACCTTCGCCCTTGTGATGGTAGTGCAGAGCCCAAACCACAAATACAAGACCCGTTCACACAGCCATAGCATAAAAGATGATCATTCTAATGAGTGCAGTGTTCAGATGGTCCTCTGCAGGACACCATGTGTTAATGCAGTGTGTGTAGAGGAACATGTCTCCTTCTTCTTCCAGGCAGAACTGTAATAGTCCATCAAGCTTTTATTTATTAATCAGTCAAGCACATCTACAAAGTACAGATGTCCAGCACGTATTTATCATGGGCATCTTTGGCACAGTGGGCATTTAGGAAGCCCCGCCCCCAAACCCAACCTAAGATTTACTTTCTCATAATTATGACTTTCTTATGATTGGCTTTTTAGCCTTTAAGTGTGGAAATGCGCTTCACACAAATAAATAAATAAATAAATAAATAAATAAATAAATAAATAAATAAATAAATGCTTACATGTCCATCACTTATAGAGCCGGAGTTCAGTTTAACGGCTCGGCTGCTGAGAGCGAGTCAGCGCGCGCAGGTGACCGTTAAAGGAGTATGGTCGAGCGGCAGTCTGGGGTTAAACTGGGCCGGAGTGAACCGGACCAAACCGGAGCTTTAGCGTTTTGGGTTCGTCTAACAGAGCTGAACTCCAGTCCTGTAATTTGATAAATATGTAAATAAACCGTAATAAAATATCAGTAAAACCTTTATAACAGTTCAGTATGAAGCTCCACAGTGAGTTATAACCCTAGTGTATTACTCGGTGTTCGCTCGTTTAAACGGTCCTCCTCGTCTCGTCTCCTCCACCCGGTAAGTAACGACACTGCCCGGTTCATTTCTGCTGTTTTATGGTGTTTATTTAACAAATAAATGTGTTTCAGTTTTATTATACCTCAGAACCAGCAGCTCCGGTTCGGTGCTGGTATTTAATCGGTTAAATCTGAAACTGTAAACAGTACCCGCACTTTAGAGACGGTCCCTTGCCGTCTTCAGCGATTCGGACTATTTCCATCAAACGTACTCGGCGAAGGAAAGATCGGGAACTTTGATGGAACATAATGTCTGTAGTTTGTTCCCTGGTTTACCAAGACTTAGAAAATGCAGTTTCATATTGTAGGAGGTTGTCTGGGAGCGGTAGGATGCACCACAGGCGAAAACCCGCCGAATACCCAATTTCAGCCTAACTTTACCGAGGCGTGTCATTTAGCCAGCTAAACTACAGCTGGTACCGCTGAGGGAGCTAACGGTAGCTAGCTAGCCTAGCCTCCTCAAACACCTGTTCATACGGTGTGAGCTCCATGTAAATGGGGTTTTGTTGGATTTGAGAGTCTTACAGGATGTTTAAAAGATTGTTTAGCTAAGTAACTGTTGATAAATGGATTTACAAGCGCCTAGCCGGTACCTAGCTAGCTAACAGTATTTGTTCCGAAGTAGAGTTAAACTGGCTAGCAGTGGGAGGAGCAGTACAGCACTCTGTGGTTCTGTAGTGGATTATAAAGTCACTGTGTTACAGCAGATTATCCGGGAAAATTACAGGGCAGGAGGGATTGGTGATGTAGGATGGACAACATTGTTGATTGGAACAGTTTGTTTTGCTGATTTTTCAGAGAGGAGTCAGAACACAGATATCATTTACCTGTTGTTTTCCATATCCGTAAAGCCCATACAGGAAGAGGATTACTCAAAACTACAAGACGAAGGTGGAGGAACATCTGTCGTGCAGTGAGCTACAGTTTCAGGGATCAGCTCTGAAACGGGTAATCTCCTTTCCTTGTCCTGTGTTCAGTCTGCACAGGTCTAGATAGAAAAGCTGATGTGATTGTGGATCGACTTTGTTTTCCATGTGCTCAACAGATACAAGTACAGTGTACTGATGTGCAGAGACAGTGCCAGTGTCAGAGACCCCCATTAATATCCTGCTAAAACAGCAGGTGAGTTAGTAATTTAACAGAATATCACACAGAGGCTCAGCAACTAAATATAATATACCTTTTAATATGTAGTGTTTGTCTGTTTACAGCTTTCATTCTTTCCAGGCTGGTGACCAGAGGGGGGCAGCAGAGGTCTTTACACTCGAAACAAGCCAAAGGAACTGGAGGTGCTGCAGAGGCAGGTAAGCTCATCCTGTTGGTGATCAAATTGTGTGTTTTTATTAAGTAAAGACCACAACAGTTTGGATTCATGATCATATCAGGACCAAGTCAAAGAAAACTGTATCCAGTGGGAGATAAAGACACTTCCTGTGGGTTGTTTGGATTAGAGTGAAATGAGGTATGAAAGGTGCTCTATAAAGAAATGTATTATTTATTATTATTGTTTTAGCAGGAAATTCCACTGAGGTCAGTAGAGCCGTTTCTGTAGTAAGACTCGGTTATGAAGGCCTCTCCAGTAATACTACACGCCTTATACAGACATTGGTGCAGGTTATGTTGTGGTACGCTGTAATTTCCAGTCCACTAGATGGCAGCAGTAATTAACATGTTGATGGTGTGTATCTGTTCAGTCAGTGTCATAATAGAGTATCAGGCCTGCTGTTTGAACTGGCTGAGAAGTGTGTTCAGTAATAAATGAACAAGTCAGATATACACTCTTTCTTTTACTGATGATCAGAAACATTACAGCTCACACCTGGTCGTATCATGTGACTTGTAAAAGTGCAGGTACACTCAGTAAGATGGTTAAATTAAAATAATAATGCTCATTAAAACACCGTTTTTGTTATTTTGTATAAAGTAAACGGATAAAATAATATATTAATGTGCATTTCAAACGTGATTTGACACTAGGACGTCATTATCTTCATTTAACCATATCTGCTGTAAATAATATGATAAGAGAAATATGTGTACGGATAATTATATGGAAATAATATCACAGGAATGAAACCCAGATTTTAGTTGAGTAATTTGAGACGCTAAACATCTTTCCAAAGCTGCACTGTGGCTTTATCTGTATTAGTTATGATAGTTAGAAAGTGCAGGTCAGTGAAGGTAGAGGATGTAGTTCATGAAAGCTGCAACCACAGGGATGAGTCTTCGTGCTGTTTGCTGACTGAAGCCTCGATGTGCAAGAGCACCTACAATGTTCTCATAACACTCATAACACATACCTTAGTCTAAATGAACCCCAGCGAGCGTCCCTGTACAGTATCACATAAATCTGAGCACTCTAAAACCCATTAGACCGTTTCAGGAAACTGTTAGCCTGCTTGTACACAATGTGGAAGCACTAAAATGAAAACATGCGCACGATAAAAAGAACACGAGAGAGGGAATCATTAATCATGGAGATGAAGTTTTAAAAATGGGGCATGAACCTTTTTACTTATCCGTCCAGGATTCTTTATATTCAGTCTGCTGTACAGTGTAACTTTAAGGTCATTGAGAAACCTTAAACTCATAGACAGGAAACATTAACGAGTCTGAAAGTTAATTGTAGGTGTTTAATATGACATCACTGGCGCTGTCCTGATTTGTATTGTAGTACTTCATACATAATGGTTTTACAAAGTGACCTTCAGATAAAGTTCAGTGCTGAATCTTCACTAAAGAAATGACCTGTATATTCCCATCACTTGTACTGAAACAGACCACACAAGTCATCCATCAAATTTACAAGCAAACACTGTTAAAATGGAAACACAAAACTCTCTGTACGTCTGAACAGGAACAAGCTGACTAGAAATTGTGCACTAGATGTTTAAACCTCACAGAAATAAAACTCTACATTTCAGCTAAAAACATAAACGTGTACAGATTTTCAAACACCAGAGCAGACTGATACACTCTTACGTGAACAGTGAGCCTTAGTGCCAAGGAAAAGTGGAACTTCCTCTCTGTTACACATCTCTATGGTATCAGACCCACTGAAGGGGATCTGGCATGTACATTTCAGGACATATTAGATCTTTCACATACTTCATCAGACTTCCTGTTTATCAAATAGTCACCACTGAACAGTGATGGGCACCTGTATCCCTCCACCTCTGTTCATGTCATTTCAGTAACAGTAGCTCCGACCGATTGATTCTCAGTGCGGGCTTGTTGTGTCTGAGCCTTGAGCTTCTCTTTGCAGACCAGTACACACAGGAGGGGGTCTGAGACCAC
>JAMWET010006956.1:0-12821 GCA_024036415.1 Prochilodus magdalenae | reverse complement strand
GATGTAAGCGTACTCAGCAGAGAGGGAGCTACAGTGAGTGAGCCAACCAGAGAGTCTCTTCATCAAAGGTCATATAATTCCGTGTTTAAAGCCCCAGACTGCATCAGTCATACAGTAGGATGAGCGCACTCCTAGTGTGTTTCACAGCTACTACATTCATGCAGATATCTATCTGTGTAAGTGTCTGCACATGTGTGATCAAAAAACCAGACTATACATGGGAATGAGTGTTCAAGTCCTTATCCTGTTGGTCATGTATGCTTGCTGGGGACTGCTGTATACTGAAGGGGAACGCCACCGCACTTGTTTCAAAATTCTGCATTAACGGTGACTGAGAGTAAAACAGTTATTCAGACTGGCTCATAATGTGGATGCTGGGTTCTAGAGACGAATGCAGAGTCAGAATAGATAGTAAAGCTGGTAATAATGTGAGAGTTTCAGATTTCTCCCTCTTTGACCATCATACCACCTAACCATATCACTCAGAAGGACGCTGATGTAGGTTCACTGCCTCAGTTAAGAAAAACAAGCCCGAAACGGTTAAATGATGCGTGAATAAAATGACTGATATTGTATGTGTTGCTATGACCAATGTTGAGTACTGCCGGTTCCCAAACACCACACTGTAAAGAAAATGAATCTGTAAGATGTTCTGATTATGTTTAAAGTGCGTAACTGTGTCTCGACCCTGTTGAATCATATTCACAGTGTGTCTAAGGGTCCAGAGGTGACAGCCTTCTACGACTGGTCCTGTGGATACAAGTACAGACGAAATACATGGACGAGTGGAAGAAGCTCAGCTCGGCTTACACTTACCCTGTCTGTACTGAGGATCTCTGTATGTTGAGGGAGAGGTTTCCTCCCACTTCACCCTGCAGTTTCTGATACCGTTCAGCTCGTTTGTTGTAGTTTCGGTCTTGCACATCTTAGAGTTGTCCTCGTTGGTTTGTCAATGTCTTCGTATGAAGGCCACCGCTGTGTCTGAACTCCTCCTGTGGTCTGTAGTAAGCTCCTGTGTATGCAATATATCCTCCATTTGCTCTCGACGAATATTAACTTTACTAACTCTGATAAAAAGTGACTCTGCAGGTCACGCTTAGTGCATACACAGATCTGAGTCTTCTGTGGCTCACTGCAGTAGATGAACAGCCTGGCATACATTAAGGAGGATATGTAGATCAGTGATGCAGTGTGAAGGATTGCACTACGCACCTAAGATGGTGCGATCACATGTTATACGTGCAGAAAAGGCAGGATTCATATAGGCTATAGCCTTTTTATTCATGGAGGGTCATTACTGGGATGTTCTACATCTGAGGTGGCTCACAGATGGTCCCAGTTAGTAGACGCAGTTCAGCTCTCCAGTTCATCCCCTTCCTCTGTTCCTCTCATCACTTTAACTCTCCATCAGATTCTGCTCCATTCAGCCTTCTTCATCCTTCCTCTTTCTTCTCTCGCGGGTTGTGTTGGAGGGTCTGTTATCAACCTAATGGTCACAGTACAACCACCTTGTGCAGGCCCGGGCGGGGAGAGTGACTCCGAACGCGTCCTATCTAGGTTCGTTATGTGAGTATCTGGACAGCCATGCGAATGCGTTAGACACTGCCCACAGTTGCTGGAGGTATGTGTCAAGGGAAGGATCCATAATGGAATGGTAAGTCCTGGTTCTTCTCCTCTACACACCGAATGCTGGGGACATTTCTAGGCATATGGCATCCCCAAGGGAAGACGATCAGCGTGGTAGGGGCTGTGTGTGATCTGCAAGGGATGGCTACTTAAGTATGCAGCCCATGGTCATGACACATGACTTCCTAATCATGAGCATGCATCAAAAAGCTAGTTCAAAAGTAGGAGTGGTGCAGATATCAAGGGACTGTGTATATTCCCTGTGGTTATGTCCTAGTGCCCTCTTGTTGTTGGGCCAGAGGTCCTATGACATTCAATGGTGTCGAAGTCTTCTGTAGTCTGCAGTTTGCATATACAGTAATCTACATCGTATCCATCTGCTCTGGCGTTCACTGTAATAACTCGGAGCTCTAAGCTTGAGATACAGCTGTGCAGAAGTGACTGCAGCGTATACTGTGCACCAGCTGTGATAGGAAAAAACCAGCCTTGTGTTACTGAGGCCAGTCACATACTTTAGCCTGTGATAGCTTTGAGAGGTGTGAGTCACATGGTTACAGTAGAAGCTTCTGGAAAAGTAGAATGTTCACTCTTTTGTACATTTGTGCCAACTTAATGGCACCCTCTTGTTAATGTTCACAGGGGGGATGTTCTCATGCAGTGTTGGGTTTGCAGCCCATTCATGTTGGGGACAAACATTCAGGGGTTTTGTAACCCAAGTTCTAGAGCCACGCAGAGAAACTTGACTATTTGGATCATTTTTTTTAGATGGTCTCTTATGGTGCCTCTAGTGGCTCTTCTATGGTGTGAAATCATTTGGTCTCTCATTCGATTGCTATTGATGGCAGTGGGCAGCAGTGCTATAACTGGGCCCAAATCATATGCTACCACCATATGCATCTCCTAAACCATCCCCTTTCTAGAGTTGTCAGGGGCGTTATTGACCAGCCAGGGAACCACTTAAAAATGGCCCCTACATAACAAAGTCGTCCAGCTTCACGTATTGAGTGTGTGAGGAACTGGAAAGTACAGTCGCTTTTGTAGTTTCAGACGTTCTTATGTTTTTATATTTTATATTTTTAAATAAAGTTTAGCCTTGCTAAAAGCTGTAAGTCAAGAAAGCGAGTGGCATGGTAAGTAAGCTAAGATAGCACATGGATGCCAACATGCTACCAAAGGGTATCAATATCTTAACAACCTGCGACGTTCCACTTAGCAGGGTGTATTACAGCAAGGTTTATCAAAAGAGCAGTTATATGTCATATCTCCATCACACCTCACACTTGGCACTCCGGTCCCGAGCCCCTTTCCAGCTTTATGATCCCATTTACAGGCTCTGCGCCGCACTCCGAATACAGCCTACCCTAACATGCACACTTAGTTGTTGCTTGTTCACATAGTAAGTAAAGCTAGAAGAGAGTTCACCCAGTCGACCATGCGTTTCTGTATTACTCATGCTCTGTGCCTTTACCCTACTGGGCCCCCCCCAGACCCGCCCTAAACCAGCCTTTGATAGAATACCGATCGCCGTGCGCGTCCCATGGATGCTGCAGCCGCTATGCATCAGGATGCTATTCTACCTATCCCCCTCTGCGCTGTCCGACATCATCCGTCCTCTGCCGCTCCCCGCTTAAAACTGCCATACCCTACCGTGTTTTCCCCCCGTCCGTCCCCCCCCGACTTCCCCCCCTCCCGCTTTTCCACTGCTTTCCCCCGTTTCCCTGCTGTCGCTGTTCCCGCCCCTTCCTCGCCCCCCCCTGTGTTCCGCCCCTCTCCCCTTGCTCTGCCGCCGGCTTGTTTGTGGTTTTTCCCTCGTAGCCTCCCGCTCCTGCCCGCGTTTGTTCCTCCCCCCCCCCCCCCCCCCCCCCCTCCCCCCCCCCCCCTCCCCACCCCCCTGTCTACCTTGTCCCCCCCCCCCCCCCCCCCCCCCCCCCCCCCCCCCCCCCCACCACCCCCCCACCCCCTCCCCCCTCCCCCCCCCCCCCCCCCCCCCTCCTCCCCTCCCCCCGCCCGCCCCCCCCGGCCCCCCCCGCGCCCCTCTCATAAACCACACCCCCCACCCCCCCCACTCCCCCCCACCCCCCCCCCCCCCCCCCCCCCCCCCCCACCCCTCCCCCCCCCCCCCACCCCCCCCCCCCCCCCCCCGACCCCCACCCACCGCCCCCCCTGTTTTAAATTACATATACAAACGACATAGACAAGTGTATCAGTTCATGCATTAAAAACAACTTTCTCACAGATCCACTCTCTCTTCTGTATCAGACCATGGACAGGCATTCCAGATCTTCTTATCTGGAGGACCCAAAATTCTCAGCACAGTTCTTCATGCCCCCATGGTTCCCCTTACTCGTTTCTAATTATCCGTTTCCTGAAACCCCCAGGAGAATCCCCTAATCAGTTTTCAGTCCTGATTTAGTTGTTGCTGGAAGTTAAGGGAAACACGTAATGTAACTTATCGGCCCACTTTGTAATTGATTACTTTACTTTTAATCTAAAGCAAAGCACAGGAGAGAACTGAACACTTGTATGTTCAGAGTTAGTGAGCATCATATTGCTTGTGTTTTTATTAATTTAAAGACTGAGTTCACTGCTTTATTCATAAACCAGTTCACACATCTTCTAGCTAAACGTCACATGTGGGCTGTGTCTACGGAGGTATCCCACAGTAGGGAATTAATTTTGGTGAAATGCAGCTTTAAATGTATCGGCTTACCTGCAGAACGGAGTTTCTCCTTAAGCTGGTTCCCTTTCATCACTACGACCATGTAGCTGAACTCCAAGTTGGTGTAGCTGGTCTGTAAAACTGGGTCTCTCTCTTACAGCCAGGCTGGTGCAATTTGCAATTGGGCTGTAACTGGTCTCTTTCTACAGTCAGGTTGTTGAGCTTGATACAACAGCACGTGATGGCAGTCAGCAGGAGAACACACAGCAGCCCCAGACACACTGCAGTCAATCTCTGAGGCATATCGTCTGCTTTCAGTGCTAGTTCCTGAAAATAGATAGTAGTGAGTAGTGTTGGTTCTGGAGTCTACACCCAGCATTCTTTGCTGTTTTCTGTTAGTCAGCTTTTCTACTTCACCTGAGTGAAACTTGGTGGGTAGGTTTTGACATTGTGAGACGTGCACATGAGTCAAGTTTCATGCTCCACTTTAGCATGTAATGTAAGGACAGGCTTACCTGGACTGACCCAACAGCCACAATTGCGGACATTCAGTGAGCAGTGATGTCCTCCATGAGTTATCCTATGGGCAGGAGGCTGCACAACGCTGGACTACATGCACGCAGGACCGTTACGACAACTGATCCCCAATGCCACATCAGTGTTACCAAATAGACTGCAATGGAGTGACTCAGTCCCACGTGTTCCAGACTATCATGGAGTGAGTCAGAATGGCAAACAGTTCATCTTCACTGACGAGTCCTGCTTTTGTCTTCGTGGAGACGACCAAAGAATCAGTGTGGATGCACCGTGGTCAGCTCCAATATGAACGGTTGTTGTCGCACGTCCAGTCAGGGCTGGTGTCCCTCCACCTCCCACATATTTCAAACATGCACTTTCTGTACCAAAAACAGATCTGGATCAGCTGTTTCGGCTGATGGGTGGCTGTAATCTGGTGCATACGTGACTCACATCTTGGTGCTGTCCGCCCAAGTCTGGTCTATCCAGATGAAAATCTGAATGTGGAGCAGATTTGGGGCACAGAGCAGCGTTATCTGGGGAAGAAGCTTTGCTTGTGTACGGGTGTAACTGTGGCCAAAACTACAGGGTAACTGCCACTTCACTACAGTTAGCATGGTCCCAGATACCTGTGACAACCTACCAGGACCTTATTGAGTCACTCCCAGCCCGTCTAGCTCTGCTGTAATGCTACTTCAGCAGAGCAGGGAGCTACAGTGAGTGAGCCACACTGAGAGTCTCTCATTCACACAGGTCATATACTTCCGTGGTTTAAAGTCTCAGACTGCATCAGTCATCAGTAGGATGATGCGCCCTCCTGTGGTTGTTCACAGCTACTACATTCATGCAGATCTCTATATCTGTGTATGCGTCTGCACACGTACGATCAAACCATGACTGTACATGGTGATGAGTGTTCAGTCCTGAACACTCAGTTCCTGTTGGGGTTCATGCTTGTTTGCTGTGGGGCTGGCTGTATATGTGAAGGGGAACTCCACCAGTGTTTCCAAATTTCTGTATAAAGGTGACTGAGATGTAAACAGTCATTCAGGGACAGGTCTAATGTGGGAACGCTGGGTTCTAGAGACGCATGCAGAGTCAGGAGTAGGATATTTAAAAAGCTGTTAATGGTGGAGAGGTTTCAGATTTCTCCCTCTTTTACCATCATCGGCCTCACATATAACACTCAGAGGACGTATTTGGAGACTGTATCTGTGTTGTAGACAATGTGATGCCCGGTTCCCATCACCACCACTGTAAAGAAATGAGTCTGTAAGATTTTCTGTTATTGTTTATAAGTGCTGTAACTCGTTTCTGACTCCTGGTGATCCTATGGACAGTGTGTCTAAGTGGTCCTGAGAGTGAAAGGCCTTATACTAGACTGTTCCTGTGTGATACAGTACACCGAAATACAGGACGAGTGACAGAAGCTCAGCTAGGCTTTACACTTACCTCTGTACTGAGGATCTGCTGTATGTGAGGGAGAGGTTTCCTCCACTTCCCCTGCAGTTTCTGTACCGTAGCTCGTTTGTTTGTTTCTGGTCTTGCACATCTCAGTGTCCTCGTTGGTGTAAATGTCTTCATATGAAGGTCCACCGCTGTCTGCACTCCTCCTGTGGTCTGTAATAACTTCTGTGTTTGCATAAATATCCTCCATCATCTCCATTCTGCTCTGACTGATATTAACTTTAATAATCTCTGATAAAAATGTAACTCTGCAGGTCAGCTTAGTGCTACTGCTGAGCTTCTGTCCTCGACTGCAGTAGTGAACATCCTGGTGTACAGTACATTTAGGAGATGGTGTTCGATAGTGATGCTATGTGAGATTGCGCTGGCCTTTAAGATGTGTGAGTCACATGGTATATGTGCAGAAGCAGGTTTTCATGTAGGCGTCATTACTGGGATTCTCTACTCCAGTGTGGTTCAGATGGTCCAGTAGTAGATGCTCTGTGTGCTCATTTAGCTACATACGTGTATTTCGTAAAACAGGATTTCTGACTCACACTAACTCCTGTATGTACACGGATGTGTTGATGTCTGGTGAGCACTGTGATGAATAGGGCTGCACGATATTGGAAATTTTTTACATTGCCATATTTTTCTTTTCTGCGATATTAAACAATGCAGCACTTTTCACCAGATTTGGTCAAAAGTCATGAGAAGTAAATAATAATAATGCATGTTTCTTACACTAAATAAAGGGTACACGTTAGGAATGTAACATAAGTGAACATTTTATTTAACAATCAAAATTTTTTTGAAGTTGTAAACATCATTAAACCAAAACTACAATAAATAGCAGCTATACATTCCCCGGAGTGGTATACATAAATACAACCTAAATGTCATGGTGCTATAAAACAAATAATTTAAGCCAAAAATAAATATCAACACAGCACCTTTAATTCACAAATGTTTTAGAATAAACTTTTTCCGAGGAAAGTTAAGTCAGTAAAAAACAGACTGCTGGTGATCATATCCAAACAAATAAAGATGAAATAAAACTTGCTGCTTGCAAACAATAGGCCCTTTTCACAAAAAAGCGGAAATATGTCGACGCTGGGTAGTACAAGTTCCTGTACTCCCGGCTGACCATGAAACATTTCACTTCATCGCTGTCGAGACTGAAATTTGAGGATGTCTAGTTTAAGTAAATAGTAAATATTATGAATGATACTGACTGCTTTAGTTAACGTGATCTACGAGGCTGAAGTTAGCTCCTTATTCGCAGCTCCCGGTTAGGTTGGCTAGCAAACCAAGTAACGTCAGCTAACGTAAGCTTTGTTTACATCTATGCTAACACGCTAGCACAACAAGCTAATCCTCGTCACGGGAATGATAGGATAAGTGTTATTGTTTATTCAGTGTCCAATATAGTCGACAACAAGGTGATAGTCAGAGCTAGGTGCTACCGATCGATGAGGAAGAACGAGGAGCCACACAAACTTTATACATGGTCTGCCGGTTGGCTTCTACTCCCGTCTACTCCCCGGCGAGAGCTTGCTCTTTCAAACGCTGACAGCTTATGAGGGGGACGTGACAATCGTTCCACTGAAACCGAGTGGGAACAGCACCCGGTTTCAGCCGCGAGCTTCCCTCTATGTAGTCCGCTGCACACAAAGGTACTCCCGCGCCGAATCGCAAAGTTTACCCCTCCATCTCTCCTTATCGCACGCACCCTTTTTGTCTTTTGCTCGCCGTCAGCCGGAAAGCCATGGAAACTGAGATACGACTGCTTTCGTTTTGAGTTCGAACACCTTTGGTCTACTGCAAAATCTCTTGTTCTGGGACTCTGCCATCACTGTTTACTGTTTAGCGGAAACTAGCGTTACCCATCCGCGCGGCGTGTTTTTCCGGAAAAAAAGAATGCGGAAGTGTGAAAAGGCCCTATGGCGTTCATTGATCCTCACTGATGAAATGTACAGTAAGACTTATATAAGGATCCGCTGTTTGGGCTGGACCACCTGTCTGTTGTAGCTGCATAATAGAGATCTTGCGACACAGCCCCGTTTCAACTTGTGCCTTGCACTTCTCGTGTAACTCTGGGATGGCCGTTTTGAGGAAAAAATACGTGCACGACGGTATTATTTACATGCCGCTTATCACGTGACCGGAGGGGGGGGGGGGGGGGGGGGGGGTTTGGGATGGCGGGAAATTATTTGATGATTCATTGTGCACGCAGGAAGGAAACTAAATGTCACTAGCAACAAAATAGCGAAAAAAAAAACAATATCGGAGCAAAATAAAATGATATTGGGCAGACATAATCTTCCTGTGGTATGTAAAATAAGAAACAGTGTGATTCCTCTTATTGTGTAAAGCAGCAAAAGCATTGCAGCATGACGTGTTCCTAGTGATGAATCATTCTCAGGATCTGTAGATGACTCTCATGAAGTCTTGCCCTTTCTCTCAAGCTACCTGATCCAACCATCACACTGTAATGCTATGCTACATGGTGTGTCTGTAATTCTTGGTTCTAAATAAAGATGTTTACAGGTGATTTTTTGGGTGTAAGAGGTGAACCTAATCTGAATCAGCATTGGTAGAGAACTCCCATAAGGAGTCAGAGAGCTCGCTTCCTTTAAAGGGCCATGGGTGTAAATATTTGATGTAAGCCAATTTTAAACATCCACATGTCATCAGCTTTTTGAATTTAGGAATTTTGAGGGAAATGATTGGAGTAGCCCATTGATTCAGCTGTTGTACAGTACATCACTGCCCTCTCTTCTCCATTACTACTCTCCATCAGATCTGCTCTTTCAGCTTCTTCATCCCTTCCTCTTTCCTCTCCATCACTAACCTCCATCAGATCTGCTCCTTCAGCTTCTTCATCCTTTCCTCTTTCCTCTCCATCACTAACCTCCATCAGATCTGCTCCTTCAGCTTCTTCATCCTTTCCTCTTTCCTCTCCATCACTAACCTCCATCAGATCTGCTCCTTCAGCTTCTTCATCCTTTCCTCTTTCCTCTCCATCACTACTCTCCATCAGATCTGCTCCTTCAGCTTCTTCATCCCTTCCTCTTTCCTCTCCATCACTACTCTCCATCAGATCTGCTCCTTCAGCTTCTTCATCCCTTCCTCTTTCCTCTCCATCAGATCTGCTCCTTCAGCTTCTTCATCCCTTCCTCTTTCCTCTCCATCACTAACCTCCATCAGATCTGCTCTTCCAGCTTCTTCATCCCTTCCTCTTTCCTCTCCATTAGATCTCCTCCTTCAGCTTCTTTATCCCTTCCTCTTTCCTCTCCATCACTACTCTCCATCACATCTGCTCTTCCAGCTTCTTCATCACTTCCTCTTTCCTCTCCCTCACTAATCTCCATCAGATCTGCTCCTTCAGCTTCTTCATCCCTTCCTCTTTCCTCTCCATCACTAACCTCCATCAGATCTCCTTCTTCAGCTTCTTTATCCCTTCTTCTTTCTTCTCTCGTGGGGTGGGTGATGGAGGTCTGTTATAAACCTAATATCCAGACCCACAACCCTGTGCAGCAAAGACAACAGATGGGCTGGGAGTGACTCCGATAGGTCCTTCTAGGTTGCCATGGGTATCTGGAGCCATGCTGACTGGCAGGGTAGTACTTGGAAGTCCTGGTTATTCTCCTCTAACCAATGCTGGACATTTCTAGGCATATGACATGCCCCAGGGAAGACAATCAGCGTGTAGGGCTGTATGTGATCTGCAAGGATGGATACCCAAGTATGCAGCCCATGGCTCATGACACATGACTTCCTTCATGAGCTATCATCAAAAGCTATCATTCATGTGCTGCCATCCAAAGTAGGAAGTGGTCATAATAATGTGACTGTGTATATTCCCTGTGGTTACTGTCCTAGGGCTCCTCTTGTTGGGCTCAGATGTCTTCATATGAAGGTCCACTGCTGTCTGAATGTCTTCTGTAGTCTGCAGTTTGCATATACAGTATCTACATCGTATCCATACTGCTCTGGCGTTCACTGTAATAACTCTGATAGCTTTAAGCTTGATGCTACAGCTGGCAGGAAGTGACTGCAGCGTATCTGTGCTCAGCTGTGATAGGAAACAGCCTGGTGTTACTGAGGCCAGTCACATACTTTAGCCTGTGATTAGCTTTGAGAGGTGTGAGTCACATGGTACATGTAGAAGCTTCTGGAAGTAGAATGTTCTCTGTACTTTGTCAACCTTAATGGCACCCTCTTGGTAATGTCCTCACGTGGAGGGATGTTCTCATGCAGTGTTGGGTTTGCAGCCCATTTTATGTTGGGGACAAACATTCAGGGGTTTGTAAACACCAGTCTATGAGCCACGCCAGAAACTGACTAGTGTTGGATCATTTTTTTTAGATGGTCTCTGGTGCCCTCTAGTGGCTCTTTATGGTGTGACATCATTTGGCTCTCATTCAGATTGCTATTGCTGTCAGTGGGCCAGCAGTGCTATAACTGGGCCCACATTCATATGCTACCACATATGCAGCTCCTTAACCATCCCTTTTAGAGTTGCAGGGGGCGTATTGAAGCAGGGAATCCACTAAAATGGCTACCATAACAGTCGTCCTGCTTCACGTATTGATGTGATGAGGAACTGAAATACAGTCGCTTTTGTAGTTTCGAGTTTTATTTATTTATTTATTTATTTTTTAAATAAAGTTTCAGCCTCTGCTAAAGCTGTAAGTCATAAAGCTAGTGCATGGTAAGGTAAGCTAAGATTAGCACATGGATGCTAACATGCTAACAGAAGTGTATCATATATTCTTTACAACTCTGCACGTTCACTTAGCAGGTTTACAGCAAAGCAAGAGCTGCATATGTAATATCCCCCATCCACCTGCAGTGGATCAGTCCGAGCCACTTTGTTTATTTCCTATTTACAGGTTCAGGGCTGCATGTACTGACGTCTGAGTGTTGCTGTGCACATAGTAAGGAAAGCTAGAAGAGATGTTCACACAGTCTGACAGGAGGTGTACTGGACTTTAATCAGGCTCTCTGTCTTTTACACTACTGGAAACACCAAACAAGCACTAAAACAGCATTTGATAGAATAAAGATTCGCAGTGAAGCTACCATGATGATGAAGATATGAATCAGTGTATATATAATAACAATCTGCGATTAAAAATCATCCTGTTAATCTCCAGATAAAAGATTAAACTGACATACTACAGTCTTTCCCACCGATAGCCACCAACATCTAATCCAAAATAAAGATTTTAAATGATTTTCAAACAGTTTTAAATGCAGTAGATGGTCACATGACCCTAATTCATCCACTGTTCCCAAATCTAAAATTGATATGATCGCATAGACCGTGTTTGGGTTTCTCCACATGGAGAATTCAAGCTAAGAGACAGAGTCAGTTATTAAATTACATATACAAAGACATAGACAAGTTATCAGTTCATCAGTAAAACACTTTCTCACAGATCTACTCTTCCTCTTTATCAGACCATGGCCAGGCATTCCAGATCTTCTTATCTGGAGGACCCAAATTCTCAGCACAGTCTCCATCCCCATGGTTTCCTTACTCGTCTAATTATCCGGTTCCTGAAACCCAGAGATCCCAATCATTGTCAGGTCAGTGTTTATTTAGCTTTGGGATCCAGAGCTTTAGATCAGTCCTCTGTTCAGTTTGATCATTGTTCTTCTAACAATAAGAATTTGCTATTAGGTCCTTCATTATAATATATATATATCATATATATATATATATATATATATATATATTAGATATATATATATAGTATATATATATAATATATTAGTGGTGTATTGGCCATCAACTTGCAAAAACTGTGAAATCATATTAATTTAAGTAACCAAACTAATTGAAATGGCTTATTCCTACTGAAGGGAAAAAGTCCAGGAACATCCTGGTAATACCTTATATTATCCCTAATAGCTGGTACTTTCTTCTCTTTTTATTGGCTTAAATAATAAACTGGTAGTGCTTGGTAATTTAAAACTACAGTCAGGAACCAGCAGGAGTTTTAGGACTTGACTTCCATAGAAGAGACTGCTTTAAACCAGAAGAGAAGAGACACCTGACTACTCTACCTGAAGAAGTAGCCTCGGAAGTTTGAGTCGGAAGGGAAGAATGCCTTTGCCATTAGTGGCCCAATACTCTTGAATTTGTTGAGGTGGATGGACTGAAATGATATCTGGAGCCACATTTTCAGTTGACATCCTAAAGGCTCTTGGTGGTGAGAGAACATGTCACCCTGAGGTCAGACAATTGTTTCATATCCTCCATCTGTAGGGTTTCTTGCATTCACAATGACATCCCTATCAAAACATTGTTCCCTGTTCCCCCACAGTCTAAAGTGAAGCAGAGCCTGCAGTGCGGAGGGGCCTAGAAAGATTCTGGACTATCCTCTGGAGACCTCCAGCTCAGTTGTTAATCACAGCCATTCAGCAACGAAGATGCCGACAGCACATGAGCTTTTCACGCCAGCACTCTATGATGATATGGCTAATGATGACGCAGAGAAGGTGGTCATGTCCTGGATGTTCAAGCACAAAAGCACAGCAGCCCATCTTCGAGCTAATCTTG
>JAMWET010006955.1:10000-13492 GCA_024036415.1 Prochilodus magdalenae | reverse complement strand
GAGAACCTGCACTCTGAGAATGAGAGACGTGAGAAAGACGGACTCTAGAGAGTATTTCTTCAGAATCATCACTGAAACTGAAACAGAGAGATTCTCTGGTAAACCTGGAGTCATTCTGAATGTTACAGGTGACTGTGCTGAAGCTTTTTTGATGGAGCTCTTTGTGTGGATTTACTAAAAGCCTAACAGATGTTCTATATTCGTTTCTGCCTGTTCAGATCTGCAGGTCAGAGTGATTCCATCAGATGGAGAGACAGTAACACTGATATGCAGCAGCACCTGCACCCTGTCTAACAACCCCACTTACCTCTGGTACAAGGATGGACAGCCTGTAACTAACAGATCTACCAGAGACAACAAGCTGGACCTGAAGTGCAGTGAAGATGCAGACAGCTACTTCTGTGCTGTGAGAGGACATGAGGAGCTCCGCTCTCCTGATCAAACACTCAGTGGCGACTGCAAATCCTGTAAGACACACATCTCACTTATCATAGACTCATCCTAAACTATTCAGCTTTGAGTTCCCTGACCTCTAAAGGGCCACTGCAGGATTGCACAGAGCTTTGCTAATGTGATCTGTTAAAATGGTCAAGGCTTAGCATAGATACATATAATGACACCTTAGTACAATAACAACAACAATAACAACTATAATAATAATAAATATAGTTGCAAATGGCAATTCCTGGGGTCCAAACTGTCTTTGCAAGTTAGCTCAACACTTCTATCTTGGCTAGGGCCCCTGGGGGACACAGATATACAATTTGGAAAGTTGTTTGGTTCTCGAGGTTTACCCCTTTGATATGCATGCCATAATGAGGCACAATGGACCTTTTTGGAGCTCAGTAAAAGTGAGTCCGGATTTGTGAAAAGGTTACCATATGGTATAATTAATGATCAGGGCCCTTTAACAAAGCTGTATGCTGAGTTTTGTTCAGATTGACCTTTTGACCTAGCCTGTATATAGGCTGCAGTCTTTAAAAGGATTAAAGGCACCATACCAAACAAGGAGTGCAGTCTCTGACACGAAGTTCACAAAGTTATTCAGGTTAGAGAACTGAATCAAATGAGAACAAGTATTCATCTGTAAACTTTATAATATCAAGGCAATAGAACTTTTCCTGATCTTTCAGGTTTATTAGCACGGTAGTCCTCCCTTAAGGCCGATCCAGACCACAATTTTCACATCTCAAGGTATACATGTCTATGCAGTTTTTAGCTGATCAGATTAACTGCTGATGAGTTACAGCAAATGAAGCTAGAAATGCCATTGCCGCTATGGTTAACTGACAGATGTAGACCCTAATGAGCACATTAGTCTGAAAGTGTAACAAACCTCTTCCCAAATAAGGTTTTACTACATTATTTGAAAAGACCCTAACCATCAGCTTTTATTGCAGACGTAAACCACAAATCACATTGTATGCACAACATATGGATTTACACTCGAAACTATTCACAGCCAGTTCTCAGGCAATATTAAAGTGTTTGTATAAACCCTGATCATGAAAACAGTTCAGCCTCTGTTTGAAGCAAAAAGAAAAAATGTAAAATGTATGGATACACCTAAATAAAATGGGAATGGTTGGGGATATTAGCTTCCTGTTTGTGGCACATTAGTATATGGGAGGGGGAAAACTTTTCAAGATGAGTGGTGACCATGGTAGCCATTTTGAAGTCGGCCATCTTGGATCCAACTTTAGTTTTTTCATTGGGAAGAGGGTCATGTGACACATCAAACTTATTGAGAATTTCACAAGAAAAACAATGTTGTGCTTGGTTTTAACGTAACTTTATTCTTTCATGAGTTATTTTTCTGACCACTTATACAATGTGTTCAAAGTGCTGCCCATTCTCCCACTCTTCACACACTGATAGCAACACCGCAGAACAAATGCTAGCACAGGCTTCCAGTATCCGTAGTTTCAGGTGCTGCACATCTCGTATCTTCACAGCATAGACAATTGCCCTCAGATGACCCCAAAGATAGTCTAAGTGGGTCAGATCGAGAGACCTTGAGGGCCATTCAACTGGCCCACGACGACCAATCCACTTTCCAGGAAACTGTTTAACTAGGAATGCTCTGACCTGACACCTATAATGTGGTGGTGCACCATCTTGCTGGATAAACTCAGGGAACATTCCAGCTTCAGTGCATAAAGAGGGAAACATATCATCATGTAGCAAT
Source organism: Prochilodus magdalenae (assembly GCA_024036415.1). Taxonomy (NCBI): domain Eukaryota; kingdom Metazoa; phylum Chordata; class Actinopteri; order Characiformes; family Prochilodontidae; genus Prochilodus; species Prochilodus magdalenae. The sequence goes on along the minus strand of JAMWET010006955.1, from coordinate 11,304 downwards.
TTCACATATCCAGTGGCCTTGAGGTTTCCATTGATGAAGAATGGCCCCACTATCTTTGTACCCCATATACCACACCATACCATCAATTTTTGTGTTCCAACAGTCTTGGAGGGATCTATCCAATGTGGGTTAGTGTCAGACCAATAGCAGTGGTTTTGTTTGTTAGCTTCACCATTCACATAAGTTTGCCTCATCACTGAACACAATGTTTTGTGTAAACTGAGGGCCCTGTTCCGATTTTTGTTTTGCCCATTCTGCAAATTCAGTGCACCGATCTGGGTCATTCTCGTTGAGATGCTGCAGCAGCTGGAGTTTGTAAGGGTGCCATTTGTGATTAGCTAATATCCGCCGACGGCATGTTCGACTGATGCCACTCTCCAGTGACATGCGGCGAGTGCTACGCTGTGGGCTCTTGCTGAAGGAAGCTAGGACAGCCACTGATGTTTCTTCATTAGTGACAGTTTTCATGCGTCCACATTTTGGCAAATCCATCACTGAACCAGTTTCACGAAACTTGGCAAGCAGTTGGCTAACTGTAGCATGGGAGATGGGAGGTCTCGTAGGGTGTCTTGCACTGAAATCTGCTGCAATGACCCGTGTACTGCGTTCACCAGACATCAACGCAATTTCTATCCGCTCCTCACGTGTTACACATGTCAATGGCTGTAAAAAAGAGAAGCTTGTAAATAACTCATGAAAGAATGAAGTTAAAACCAAGCACAACATTGTTTTTCTTGTGTAATTCTCAATAAGTTTGATGTGTCACATGACCCTCTTCCCATTGAAAAAACTAAAGTTGGATCCAAAATGGCCACTGTGGTCATCACCCATCTTGAAAAGTTTTCCCCCTTCCATATACTAATGTGCCACAAACAGGAATTTAATATCACCAACATTCCCATTATATTTAGGTGTATCCATATAAATGGCCCACCCTATATACTGTGTGTGTATATATATATATATATATATATAAATAAAAAAACAAAAAGGACTGATCTCACCGGGTTCATTTCAATTCAATTGTCATTATACCAATTGTAGAAAGTGAATATATATATATATATATATATATATATATATATATATATATATATATATATATATATATATATATATATATATATATATAGTGTAGTGCAAAGACAAATAGACAAAAACAATGTGTACAAACAGTACAGTACAGTATGTGTGCAGGACATGTGCCAAGAGTAGCACAGTATCAGTAAGTATGTGGTTTAAACAGTATGGATATATAAAGTGTACAGTGCAGGTGGGAAAATAGCAGCTTAATGTTCAGCAAC
>JAMWET010006955.1:0-5000 GCA_024036415.1 Prochilodus magdalenae | reverse complement strand
AGAGAGAGAGAGACTCCAGCATGGGACATATGAAAAAATGAATTCATGAGTTTCATTCAGTCCTCTTTGAAATACTGACCTGTCCGCTCTCCTCAGAGCTCCTGTGGTGTTTTGCTGAGCTGGACTTTCTCCTCCTGAAAGACAAACAACAAGAACTTCGAGCAAACTGGACACAAATCCGTGTTCATGTGAAACTCATGTTCAAATCTTATTAAACATCTTCACTGAACACTTGCCACACACACAGAGCTGCTGTGATGAGTACCAGAGCCAGAAAGACCACCACTCCCACCGTGACCAGCTTTAACACTGAGCTCTTCTCTAAACCTTCAGCACCTCCACAATAAACCACATACATTACAGCATGTAAACCGTTTGTTCTCTGTTTCAGCACCAGACAGTAAAATCTTTACAGAACCTGAACATTACAGTACACACCATGGCGATCAAAGACTAAGAGACAGTTCAGCCTGAGGTGTGCTCAGTTACCTGTAACTCTCAGAGTGACTCCGGGTAAACGAGAAACGGTCACTCCAGACTGAGTGCTGAACTGAAATCGATATTCTCCAGAGTCTCTCTCTCTCACATCTCTCATTCTCAGAGTGCAGGTTCTCTCTTTATCTCCAATAAACTCCACTCGACCAGCAAACTGCCCGTCCACACTCAGATCCTCTGATTCCACTTCAGGCTGAAAGTAACTCCAGAAAGCTTTATTAACCCTCTCAGATTTGGGATATGAGTAAGTGCAGGGGAACTCCACTGATAAACCCTCCACAGCAGAGATCTGCCTTTCTGTGTAGCTCACATCCATCTTAGAGTCCTCGATAAACACACCTGTAACAGACACGGATCACTGCTGTTATATGTGACTAGTGTATGAATAATCAGTGGAGGGGATCTCTGTACTGAGCTGCACTTCACTCACCCACTGTAGGGGACTGGAGATGTTCATGGCTGCTAACAGAGCAGGAGTAACTGCCAGCATCGTCTCTGGATAAAACCAGAGGCTGAGGTTTACTGTAAGGTGTGAATCTGTTTATATATTGTTTATTCTTGTACCAGTAGTAATACTCAGGTTTAGTGGTCAGACTGCAGGAGGTGCTACAGGTGAGATTCACTTCCCGTCCACTATGGGTCATCTCCAGCTGCAGACCTGAATGAAGATACAGCTCATCACATGATTATCTACATTTTCAAAATGACTGATTCTCATACACGTACTATTCTATTACCTGTGACTGTTAGATGAACTGCAGCTGAGCTGAGATGTTCCTCTCCTTGTTCTGTGATGATCATGAGGTGGTATTCTCCCGAGTCTGTCTCTCTCAGATCTCTGATTGTAAGAGCTGAGTTGGAGTTTCTGCTCTCAGTGTTCACGCGTCCTGTGTAGTCTGAGTCTGAAGCTAAATCCTCTGGATGCTCCTCGTTCCTCCATCTAGCTTTCTGTTTGTAGCTGAACCAGAAGATTGTTTTGATGTTTGTGGAGTAAGAACATCTCAGCTCCACCTCAGCTCCCCGTAGAGCACAGACAGTCTGAGGACTGCAGGACACACCGACACTCTCACTCTGACACCCTGGAACAGAGAACATAGTTGGAGAAATCATCCTGCAAAATCTGTTTATAAAATATTTCTAACAAAAGGTCTTAAAACTTTAACAGAACGTCTACAGCTATATACTGGATAATAATGTATATACTGTATATAGTATACAGAACAGAATCCTGCACATCGGCCTGGAGGAATTTAGCCTAGTCCTCCAGAACAGCTCCGTCTCTGATCTGGTAGGCTTCCTTCCTTCTTGTTTCAGGTCCTTCATTTCCTTCAGTTCAGGACTTTGACTTGGCCATTTAAAAACATGAACTTTATTCTATAACTGTTCATGTCGTTTGTGTGTTTAGATATGCTTACTGTTTACCATACATTCTAATATAACTGCATTTTATAAAAAATAATAAACATTATGAGAAAAAAAAACTGTTCATGTCGTGCTGCATGACCCACTTTCTCTTAAGATTCCGCTCACAGAGAGATGCCCGGACATTTTTCTTTAGAATTTGCTGGTATAATTCAGAATTCATTGTTCCATCAATGGTGGCAACCCTGGCTGAGATGCAGCAAAACAGGCCCAAACCATGATCCTTCCAGCTCCATGTTTCACAGATGGGATAAGGTTTTTATGCTGGAATGCAGTGCTTTCCTTTCTTCACACATAACGCTTCTTATTTAAACTAGAAAGATCTATTTTCGTCTCATCTCTCCACAAAACCTTATCCCAGCAGCCTACTTGGTTGTCCATGTGGTCTTTACCAAACTGCAGATATGAATTACTCGTTCTTTAAATACACCAGGGCACCCACACACACCGGAATGTCAGATTTCCCAAACTCCATTTCCCAGAGTGCATTACCCAATGATGTCACCCTCACACATTCCCAGTCTTCCAATCACACCTCATTCCCACACCCCGCCTCTCCAGAGTACTGATTGTATACACCTGCGCTTTTTCCCCCATGCTGCATTTAAAACCCACACACATCCACTCAGCGCAAAGTTTTGCCAAACCTTGTTTGCAGTACTGAGCGTCCTTCTTTTCTGGTCTGCTCTGACTCCCTCTTTGTATCTAACTTCGTCTCTCTGGCTGACAGTTATTTGCTAATTCTGCCACAGAACTGGATCTCCTTCCTCTATGAAAATGACCAAGTCTAGTATTTTTGTCTCTTTGGTTTTGGCTATTTTGGTTGAATAGGTTCTCTTTACGCACTTTCAGTACTTGTGTGAAAATCTGATCAAGTTCAAAAAATTTTAAGCATCATATATATATATATATATTTATATATATATATATATATATATATATATATATATAAATTCTTTTTAATACAAAGATGCCCACACTGAGGGAACACATTGACTGTACTTATCATACAGTTGCTAGGGAGGCACCGAAATGACATTGTTTTGGTCAAAGCTAAAACTGAACAAGATGAAACATAAGGCCCAACAAGTTTATTTCCCCAGTGTTTTATTGATTTTCCCAGTTTTTCACCACTGCATAAATTAAATAGGCTAAATCCCAGATAGGAAGAACATCTAGCAAATATATATTCAGGGCATCGCGAACGATTACAGACACTTCCCCTCTTTATGTGCAGACTGATGTCTTTAAAATATCTAAGCTGGATTTCAGGCTTGGTTTTACATGGTATCAGATGAAGAATTCTGAGTATTGTTACAACAGTGATACAACCAGCGATGTATCAGATATTGCCCAGATATTTAAACCAACACAGGCTTATTTTTACATAGTTAAACATAATTAAATCCTAAGTATTTATTAATTATTGAAATGGTGCAGCAAATAAATAAGATATGTTACTAAAAATAATAAAATACAGTCAGTACAAAGTGCAGCATGGAGAGCCTTTATCTAATAACTGATGTAGTCCTTTACTAGCAGTGCACACAGAGTCCATCAGACAAGACAAGCAGGCATATCTACACACCTGTCAGTCATGTTGTGCATCCACAGCACATGGAGGAGAGCTGTAATATAGCTGTCCATGTAAAAACCTGAGTTCTATTCATATCCTCTATAACCACTATAAACCACAGCCTGCTCCGTGTTTCAGGAGGGTCGAGTGCTTTCTTGATCACACATAACAGCTTTCTCTGACTCTCCTTCACCACCTACAGTATTAAAGGAGCAGTGTGTAAGATTTGGGGGGATCTATTATCAGAAATGGAATATGTTTAGTCAGTGCAGAATCACCTGTAACTATGATCAGCCTGTTTTCAGTGTGTTAGATTGAAACCGGACATAATCAGCATGTTTTTCTGCCAAAATCTCTTAAATGCACATAACATTTGTGAGCCGTTGGAAACCTGGCTTATTCAAGATCACCACTATTTAAGGTGGAATGGGAAACTAGAAGATGGTGAATGTCCTTTTAGAAATTGTTACAAGCATAAAAATATGTAGACGTTTTGATGGACTAAATCAGCTGATCATGGAGGAAGGGGTGATTATTAACCTGAATCTGAACCTGAATCTTCACCAACATTAAAAACACTATAAACCGAGTTACTATGCTGTACTAATGATATGAGTGTGCTAGGTAAAACCAAATGATGGGTAGAACAAATAGCTAGAACATTAGTGATGGATAACCATACTGTGTTGTGAGATTTTAAGGTAAAGACAAAAATCTGACAACCTGACAGCCTCTGTTGCTTCTCAGGGCAGGAAGAGGTCCGCTAGAGGCTTACAGACTGCTCCTCCAACTTCCACTGTTCAGCTTTCACAGCCAGTACTTTTCTATTCTTCCTGATGTTCTGAAAATCAGCAGGAGCAGAATAACCCTACCTGAAACCCACAGCAGGACGACGAGGGACAACATCCCACACTCAGAGCTCATGATCCACTTTCACTGTAAATAAACACACAGCAGAAAGTCTTTTGTAAAGTCCTCTCACAGTGCGAGTTACTGAGCGGTCAGTGCAGAGTGCGTGAGCTGAGAGTGGGAACAGTGTGTGTTAAGCAACAGCTTTTCACAATTTCCTTCCTGTTTCTATGAACTCAGTTAAAGACAGAGAAGACCCTTCATACAGACTGTCATTTATTTACTGCGTGTTAACAGTTAAACAGTTTAGTTTAATTAGTGAGAATAAACTACACAGACTGAACATGCAGACAGACATACAGACTAAATCCACTCACACAGAAGAGATACACCACGTCTGTGTAGATTCATATCTCACAATAACTACACCACCCACAATGCCTTGCTGAAACAGGAAGATGCATTTCACAGTAGTTCATCATCTGCCAGTAGATGTGAAGGGTCTTGTCTTCACTGTGGAGGAATCTAGAACCCACATTTACCCTGTGTCTCACAGTTCGCTGCCAGTAGGAGATCCTGCTGGACCTGGTAAACTAAGGCTGCTCTTCAGTGTTCACTCACACACGTTCATGATGACCTGAGCAGACTGTACCGACAT